>ML974119.1:1907319-2351738 GCA_010015515.1 Trichoderma sp. TW21990_1
AAAACACACTCCTAAATCGACCCTCTGTTAAAAGTTAAGCACACTATATTTCATATATGTAGCAGTCTCTTAATGTGCCGAATTCAATCCTCCGGTGCCACTAGATTTTGTCTCTCAATTTCTTCTGTGGTGCCCCAGTTTCTCCTTTTTCTACCGCCAGCGGACCTTCAGTGCCAATCGACGCTCGGCGAGTCCCCGCACTTACCGGTTTCGCCTTTTCCACTTGGTATTGGAATTCTTGCTCCATCAGATCTTGCAACACACCTTCTTCTTCGTCGTGAATGACTCCTTTATCATGTTTCTTGCTTAGTTCTTTCAACGCTCTCAATCTTTCCAATCTTTCCAACACTCCCTCGCTTTTCTTGCGCTTTTCCAAGTCGGTTATTTTCTGAGGCAATTGTGCCTTGAAATCTTTCCACCAATCATCCACATCTGTCCCCTTCTTTTTGCTCTTCGTCTTCTTTTTCGATCCCGACGCGGCCTGCTGCTTTTCCTCCTCCTTTTCTACCTTCATGACTGGAGAGGGATCGCGCTTGTCGGAGATACTTGGATGCTTACTCTCGATAGGCTTGGAACTTTTTTCGCCCTCCTGACTGAAAGACACTGACATTGTAGACCCCCAGTTTTCAAATGAAAACTTCACAAGATAGTACGGGTTGCCATTGTATAGGAGAGGCTGACGGCAGATCTTGGGCCATCGGTCGATAGTGCCGTCTACAATATTGGTGCGCTTTTCGCCTAGCAACAACATTGCCACTAGCCAATCGGGCATCTCAGGCTCCTCTTCCTCAGGCATCCTTAATTTGGACACGTCCTTGGGAAGAGTCTTTGTGGATTTTTTCAAGTCCTTTTTCTATGTGCATGTTAGCAAAGAATGTTTCACATCTTCGAGGGAAGAGTGCAATTTTGAAGAATAGCCATACCAGTTGTCGAATTTCCTGGGCAATAAATTTCGTCATGGTTGTCCACTTATCATCATGCACGTGGCCTGCCTAATTAATGTGATTCCCAACTGTTAGCATGCTTGTCTCCTAAAGAACATACCTGGCCTCCATCATCACTCCTTGGCTCTACTCACCTTGAGCCACTTCTTCTTCTGATCATCAATAATCTTCTTGTCCCTCTTACTCTCATCACTCAGCTTTACCAGCTCCACTGCGTGTAGGAGTGGAAACGTTAAATCTTCTTCAGTCTCGTCGACTATGTCATATTCGCTTAAATATTTTCGAATTATCTCTTCAATACCCGTGACATGATGGAGACCAACATCCCCTTGGCCTGGGTGTTCCTTGGATATCCAATACGGCGAACGCGTGGTAAACATGAGTCCTTTACGCGGTATCAGCTGATCTTCGACGAGCCTCAATACGTCCCAGGCTAGTTGGAGCAAGAGTCAATTAGCTTTCCCGGTACTAGGAACCCAAAACGGGGGAGGGAGGAGGCGCGGGACTGTGATACTTACTAGGGTGTCCATATTGGTTCCCTGGCGTAACGAGGCAGCAGCTAGGGCTAAACATGGGAAGAGGTGATTCAGCCAGTGTTGCGGCAATATTCTCGCCTGTAGAGCCGTGATGATCCAGCTTCATCATCTGTAGAGGCAGCTGGGGCAGCGGAGAGTTCTTTTCTCCAATCTTTTTCGCGTTTCCCTTCAGCGTGGGAATGAGTAATTCAGTTTCAACCCCTGGGTTTCCGTCGCCTCCAGTAAAATAGGAGCAGCGGCCCATACCCTCACCTGGCCAGTACAGCATGGAGAGAATGGAGGTTTCATTCTTGGTCGGTTCGGTGTTGCCTTTGAACGGCTCTTCATTTCCCATTCCGTAGTTATTAGCCCCGAGGACACAAAAACGTGGCTGGTTATAGTCATATTCCGCACTCTTTCTCGGCTTGTTGAATTCACCCGAGATAGTCAAGACTTTTCTTCCGGAGAAGAGATCAAGGCCAATGAGGTCCTTTCCAACCTTGACCTTTGTAAAGGTATCTTTCAACCCCTTTAGGTCGTCTGGAATAGGCCCTCCGCAATAGAGATTGGATTCCAAATTGAAGTACAAGCTGCGAAATTTGCCGGTCTTTTGTAACGCTTTCCCGGAACCACGCGTGACGAGATCTCTATCCAACAAGTCTCTGACCCCATTGTAATGGTCTTGGTCCCAATGCGTGACGACCCATGCATCAAACTTCCATTTTGAAGTGCCCAGTTCCTTATCAATAGTAGTCAGTGCTTTGAGTATCTGATCAGCGGCGGTATAGTCTGCAGTATTTTTTCCGCCATCCATAATGAAAGCATTAATGACTTCATATTTGGCAGTATTCTCATTTTTTTCTCGTAGTACATGAACGGAACAGTCCCCTATAGGGACAGGGATCTGCCAGTTATCCACGATATACTGGTCAGATGCCATAGTGAACCTGCGCTTTTGTGGTAAAGATTGATCAAATATCCAGTGAAGAGAGTGAGGAACTGCGAGAGTCGACTGCTTGCTGAAGTTGCTTAACAGACTAATTCATAGCCATCTATATATAAGCTGCACGAGGACTTTTTGTCTTATTATAAGAGTTCAAGGCCATGAAATGCACATGGGGTTCGGCAACTGTAAGCAGGGGTCGCTGAAGACTAACCAGATTGACCATTTTCAGCAGCTCCACATTGGGAAACTAGAACAAATTATTGACAATATATTAGGCATCGTGCAGTATCATTCTCTTGGTTGTTACCCTTGCAAGTGTGTACAGCGGCTCCCCATTGGGTAACTATTTCAAGGACTATTGATCTTATAGCCATGGGGTATTTCTGCTGGTGGTTACCGATGCAGCCAAATCTAAGCCGACTTCAACAACTGGCGCGTTGTCGAACTGTCGGAGACAGGGCACATTGTGAACACCATCTCACAATTGCCAGGATTCGAAGAGGCGCGGACATGGTTCTAGAGCGCCATCCCTTTGTTGAACCATTACTTTGTGATTCCGGATTCACTCACGATGCACGTACGATTTTGCAAGGCTAGGCCATCTAACGAGAGCTTTCAACGCATTACAGGCTGCCCTGTAAGCGGCTTGTCTCTTCTAATCTTGGAGTTTTGTCTCAGCTGACAGCTAGGCGTAGACGCCGTCATATGTCGGTCTGGACCTGAAAAAAAAAAACCCGTGCCAGTCGGCTCAAAGCTTGACTGGATAGCACCCGAAACCGTTGTGACAAAAGATCTCCGCATGGCAATCAACGCTCAAGTATATGACATGGCATTGGCAACGAAATAGACCGATATATAGAGTTTGGTCGCCTTATTTATCCCTCAAAGGTAATATCATGGTCTGCCTAAACAAGGGCTGCATGGCGATTCTGATTTATTTTGTATCTTATATACACACAAGCGCCTATTTTAATGTTTCCGCAAGGGAAAGAAGTTAGTAATAAGTTGTATGCTTGACTATAGGGAGAATGGCGCGGATGGTGATTAACTCCTAAAAAGGACCTTTAAAAACATACCACTCATGCAAACTACCTCTGTGAAAACTCAAAATCGCCAAAAAATCATAGCGTATGTCTTCCATTTCTTGCCTTGTATTTACATATCCCTAACCTTACCCCCGGCTTACAAACAACTGTTCTTTTCGCAGCTTAACCCAGACAACCTCATATACACCAAATCTTCCACCGACGTGCCCACCAACGGTCCAGCAATGTGCCTCACGTATCGTGCTTTCCGTCTACTGGAACGCCCAGGGTGTGTTTCCGCGGCATCGTCTTCGGGCGGCGGGCGGTCTCGAGACGATGAAGAGCTGCGAATATAGTCCCCTAATCAGTCGTGTGACTACTAGAACTATTATTCCAATGTTTACGGGCGGCGCTGCTTCCAAAAGCCTTATGACTTTGATAAAGATGTTTTTTGCCCTCATCTGACCAGCAATAACTCGTCAAGATACTCTTCTCTCTATTATGCGTAGGCATCCTATTCTAACCTTCGAATTGTCACATCCAGTATTTCCAGTAAATAGTGGCTGAAAGCATCCACCTGTTTGCAGGGGAATTGTCCGCCACAACTGTATCACGCAGCCATTGATCAATAGTTGTCAATAGTTCTCAATATATTCCCCAAATCAAGATGCTGTACTGCAACAATACCAGCTGAACTTCAGATCCGCTAAACAACGTGGATCCGAAATCCCTGCTCTTCCCATAGCGTGTGGAGAATTGATCAGGCGGGCCGCCTGCTCAGCTCCGGCGGCTAACGTCAGGATTAACCTAAAGCGTTCATTCAGCTGGGAAGGGCGTTATTGCCAACGTGATGGCTGAACTATTGACGTGAGTAATGGATGGCCCATAGTAGTTCTAGATTCGTCATGCAATTGCAAGTAACAAGAAAAGGCAAATATCTCCATCCCGTCTCCCTCATAAGAGTCAGTCGTCATTTTCGCTGGGTTCCCAAACATTGCTTCGATGGCGCCGTCATGACAGATGAGTCGGACGCTAAAGGACAGGCGGCCCGGGCCGGTACGCCGGCCAATATGTCCCAAGTAGTTTCGCGCAACTGGAGGTTTATTAAGAGAACCCGCGACATGGTGTGCAGCATCATCATCAACGCGGCGTCGTCTATCAAGCAGGGCACAATCGAGGTATCTGGCAACACGTTCGGTGTGAAAGAAGCCAAGTTCGCCGAGAGCGACCTGAATATGGTCATCTCAGTCAAAGTGATCGAGCCTAGGCTCCATGTGTTAATGAGATCAAATATATTTATACCACTCATAGTTTAATAGATATGACTACAACATTTAAGAACCCAAATTGTGAGTCTTACGCATCGCACGATTACGAAACTTATTATAAAAAGCTTCATAATTTGCATTTTGATGAGAAGGCGCTCGAGTTTATGTTGAGCAAAGGCTTCGCATCATTGGCGTTCGAGTCTGTGCTGTGCGAGACTGAGACGTCCATCATTGTCAAGTAGTCTGGCGGCAGCCAGATAAAGGCAGACGAGGAGGAGCAGACGTTGGATTCACCAATCTGGGCAGCATCAGGGTTCCCAGTGCGTGTGGCAGAGAACGTCGGCCATGCTAACGCCGTACAGCTTCTGCCGCAGCCGCAGCTTTGCAGAAAAGGCCAATATCCGCGTTCCCACCTTCTCTTACACCAAACTGTACACACATAACCTCCTAGACTCATATATGCTCTACAGGAACCACTTGGCCCGCCTGCAGGCTGCCATCGGAAATCCGCTAGCTTTCATGGTGAGGAAGTTCGACAATCACACAAGTCTCCGTGTGTCCAGTCTGGTTGGGGAGCGGAGAGCCATCAAATTAGGGTTGGTCAAGATGGTTGGCATCATCGACACCTTGTAAGTTCCAAGTCTGCTTATCTATCTTAGCTCATCCTTGGGCAGAAAAAAAGATCCCTACGTCACCATTATGACAAAGGTTCAACACCTGAGATATGGGCGATGTGGTTGCCGCTGCCCCGGAACCAGTAGAATGGAGCTGCAGGGGCTATGTTAGCAGAAAAAGTGGCAAAGCTTGCTTATGGTTTGTTATTTGGGGACAACAAGAAGGGAAAATCCCCTTAAGGGGAGCCAAAGCTAGTAGACGTGGATCCGAACAAGAAGTTGCTCTTCTCCTTGCTCCGTCACTCTAGTTACAGCTGGTCTTTCTTCTTGATCGTCATATTCTATACTTCAGTTACTCTAATTGCTTCTCCCAGTTGAGCTCGGTGCCTTTGGAAATCCATTTTTTTTTTCAACCTTGCCCTTGTTATTTCGTTCGTGGTCCCTCCGTGATCCAATACAAGTTTAGAATCGGAGTGCATCGTTGTCAAATCTGTATTACCCTCGCGCCATTTTCTCCTTGCATTCCCACGATAAGATTTCAGCCGATGAGCCCTTTGTTCGTTCCGAGCAATTTCATTTCTGTTCAGATTACCAGGAAAATGAGAATCCGTGTCTTTCGCCAGATATTGCCAAAGCTCATCGTTCGGAGACCGACACGATCCAAGGCCGTGATACGTGGTCAACTTGAAATTCCATTCTTCTTGTTCTTGATTTTTATGTAATAAAACATCATAATCTGTACTGCATAGAATGCATGAGCCTTTTTCCGGGTCAAAGTTGTCTTCCGACAAAGTCCGCTGCCCATCTCGCGACCTTGGAAGAATAGACAGATAACTCTCCGATTTTGATTCTCGCAATGTGCTGTAGTACTGAAGACAGTAATTTAGCCTTGAATGTGCTGAGCATCCTAGATGGCAGCAAATTTCTGGTGCAAAACTACTAATGAGCCTCGCCATACAGCTCCAGGGCACCACAGGGCCGATTATTGTGTAGAATCGAGCCAAATATAGTTGGTTTTCGACAATCTTTGGAATCGTCTGAAATGAAAATCTCCAGGCAGTTTTTATTCGGGGAGGCTCTTGGTCTTTGCGCTCATACAGATAGTACTCAATGCTTGGTGGACTTTGAGCCCTCATATTAATCCCTTCTTGGACAGCTGTGCTGTGCACGCAATTGTGTAATTCGAGAGGAGTTTGAAATGACACGTAGCGTTCAAGAGCCTGAAGCGGTAGTCCATGAGAGTCGCCCAGAAAGTGCCGATTCATGATCAAATACGCGTCCATAAAGTCGATATAGAAATAGTCTTTAAACGATAAATAAAAGTATGGCACTGGGATGTGCCAGATATTGTATGAGACCATACGCCATGTTGGGTTTTGGAAGAAGCTAACAGTCCATTTATGATCATGGTCAACCCAATCCGTACCAGATATCAGTTGCAGTTGGCGTAATTTATGACAACAGGGGCATAAATATGCACCAGGTATATCTTTTTGCAAAGCCAAAAGGAACGTGACGAGATCTTTGTCGTTAAGTCGCGGTAGAATACCTCCAGGAAACAGGATTTCCATCAAGCATTTGCAAGCCAAAGCGAGGGATAGACGCGCCGGTATCGGTAGGAGCTTTGTTATGTTGAGGAAAAGCTCTTGCGGGAGGGCTAATATACGAGCCAATGAACTTCCTGGATCAATGTTGGGGAGATCCCCCGGCCACTGGACACATATTATAGACGTACTCTCATAATCATTGCGCTGGCTTCGGTAACGACGCGGACGATGCCTGTCCATGTTGCTTCCAGTAAGCTGAAGAATGTTTATGGGAGAGATTGATATTCCTAGAGTCCACCTGGCAACGCTGCGGCTATTTATATTCTAGTGGTGGATCCATGGCATAATTGTAGGTTGAGCAGGAAGGAAAGAAGATGAGAGAACTGAAAGGGGGGGGGGGGAAGAGTGGCTCCGGATATGACATTACGTGGCATTTTAAACTTTGGTTGTTCGATGGTTGTGACTCGATATGTTTATACCTAGGTATCTGTTTGAAGGTTGGAAGTTACAATCATGGATTATGTTTAATATATGGGTCAAAAATGTAAGGGCAGGCATGAGTATATATAGTAAGTACAGGATGCGAACCGTCATACACCATCCATACATGATTTAGCCATATGTGTAATATTATATTCCCATAGTCCTTATTATTTGAACATCTACGGTGTACCATATGGAAGCTTGGCCACCTTCGCTTCCAGGGACGGATGGAGCTCCGTATATTATCATGGCAGCTTAATCCGCCTCCAATACCGCTTCTTAATCACCACCACGGTATTGGCAATCCATTCCTGAAGGCTCAGCATGGGTGACGCGCCCCTTTCTATAATCATTTTCATGGTTGTTCTAGCACCCTCCAGAAGAGAAGAAAGGCTTTCCGTGAGCTGCACAGATCTACTAATGAGTCAGATGCAAACTTGTTTTCTTCTAGAAGAAAATTGTACTTATCGGTCGCTAGGTAGACCACCAGAGTAAACACAGAGACTTCGTTACAGACATTGCTTCTTCTTTTTTGGTTCAATGAGTACAGGTTGGTACATTGGCAATACTGTGACTGGAGGTGAAGAAACAGAGCTTATTAGCTATAAGCTGTCTTGCTACAGAAATACCACTCTAGAAGTTCTAGCGAGCATGCCTACCCAATCACTACTTCAGTTTAAAAGAGCAGATTTATTCTGAACTCATGCTACCTTATGCCATATTCGCCCAGCTCCTCTACGATGTAGCATTAGATGACAAGATTTCAACCCTTCCAGCTGGCGGATATTCTCCCGAGGCTGGTTAGAAACGAAGTAGGCCAAAGAATCCAGGCAATTACTAGTAAAATAAGCCCACAGTCGGTCGTCTGGTGTCTAACAAGACCCAAGGCAGTGATACGTGCGAAGGTTGAAGTTCGGCTCTTTCTTGGTCTTATTTTGTTTGAGTTGAATATCGCATGAATCCATTTTCGGCTTAAAATTGTTAGTCTTGAAGCCTTCTCAAGCGTGCTGTCATCCACCCATGAGTGAAGCAATGAGCAGACGGCGGTCCACGTGTGTTATTGATACTGGATGCAATAAGAATGGCGTCAGGTACATTGTGGCGGCACTAAACACTCAAAATATTGGCATATCTTTGGTCTTACACTTTCAATCAGCCTTGCAACATGTTCCCAGCACACCAGCGGTCCAACTATCATCAAAAACCGGGCGATGTAAAGCCTCCCATCAGCAATTCTAGGGATATATTGACTGGAAAGTCTCCAACCATTTTATTCCCAGCTTAGGCCCACATTCAATGTCGGCTGGAAACGTCCGTTCTCAAACCTAGAGCTATTTTTACATCTGTTCGATGTGAGCTCTTCTTCGTAAGTCGCGGAACGCCCCAGGGTTTGAAGTGGTATGCTGTGAGAAGACCCACAGAAACGGTGATTCATTACCAGATATTCATTCATAAAGTAAATATTATGGATCCCCATGAAGGTGAACAAGCCTGAGAGAACCAGATATGAGCATTGTTGTTAATATTACCTATTCAACACAAATTCCTCATGTATCCAATAGTCCATCTAATATCAATAAAAAATCTGCTAGACCTTCCTTTTCTAGATGAGGCAGAGTGCTTTGAGGGAGTAGAACCGCCTTCATGCTTTTGCAAGTCAATGCCAAAGATAGCTGTCAGGATATTGCTAGGTGATTCTCTATCCAGATGATGATTTCGTTCATAAAAGCCAAGATTGAAGATGGGGCTGTCTCTTACGTTGCATGAAAGGAAGGACTCTCTTGCCCCAATTAGTGTCTGACTTTACCGGTTATGTGGATTGTGTCTACATAGCTAGTAGACTCTCGTTTTTTTTTTTTTTTTTTTGAGGAAAAACAAATCGGCCGCTCTTATGCCTTACTAGATGGGGCCATTGTCACACCGATAAACCAACGATATGGCGTTTATCTTTACTTTTAAAGAAAAAGCGTCTGTGTAATAAAGCTAAAGCTAATGAATTCCCGCATAGATATTACATGGCGCATGAAAAACTTTGAGGGATATACGCGACAATACCCACTCGAGATAGTGGTATGTACAAAGCTTTAAACTCCATGCTTTTTATATTCATCTCGCCGGAGAAAGCTATCGCAATCATTGTAACAACAAGCACAAGACTTGGTTTGCTCAATGAATAGGAGACTTACGAATTGTCCCCGGGAAACGGTGTTAGGGCTGGATCAGAAAGTAACCAACTAGGTTGGGCCAATGCATAGCATTGCAAATGGTGACAAACGAGCAAATTTATGCTGTTTATGAGCTTCGTTACATTCTCCCATTAGACTAAAGGTTTATTAATTGTATGAAATCTGGCAATATAGAGCTGATTGCTGATAATCTTAGGGGTGTAGTGAAAGGGGAATCGTCAAGGTTTCCTGAAAATCTTTTTGGTTGGCACATCGGGTTTTCCGTCGAAACCTATCTGCTTGGTATCCGTTGAGGCACAATATTTCTTCCTATAATTCTCCGCCAGATCTTGCTGAATAAGTGCGCCTTTATTTAGCACAATGAACTTTTGGAATTCAGCATGTTGTTCGAGACACTCAAGTAGTAGTCCCCCAGGAGGTGCGGTAGAAAATTCCTCCTAAGATAAGCAATCTTACACCAAAGTTGCTTGCAGGTTAGAGCCATGGATAGACGGCATATCATTGGTAGATGGTTGTCTGAAGAAAGACTATTTGGTAATGGCGGTCTGGCTTGCGCTGCTAGACGGAGTTGGTTCAGAAGGAGTTCCTGTCAGAGAAGGGTTAGTAAGAGTGCTTAAGTAAAAAAAGGGTTATCTGAAGAAATACCTGGTTGAGAACGGTTCAGCACCGAGAGCAATATTTTGTCTAGGATAGCAAGCAATCCATACTACGACGTTTTTGGCGCATGATTGAGAGAAACAACTCTGGGCAGGTAGATGGGAACCGGACGACAATATGTCAGCGTAGAAACATCCCCGGTGTTTCTTGTACCACTTATTCATCTAAAAACACATACTTGTAGTGTTTAGAAGATAAATATACATATATAAGGCGGGTGTGGCGTATCCCTTTGAACTCTAATGCATACAAAAATTTTAAATTAGATCAAGAGACTTGATGTCTTTTTCCCCCTCAAAGCTAAAACCCTGGTCCAAAAGTACTGAGTGCAAATGAAGTTTAATAGGACGTGATACAAATTGGGCAGCAATTACTCTATACATTACACCTACTGAGTACTAATGCATCCAATCGCACATGCTATTTTTGTTTCAGGCTCCCGATTAGGCTCTATTTACAGCGTCTCTCAGATTTGCTGCAATCGCACCCAAAGAGCAAATTTCCTCATAACCCAAGAGTGTTTTCCTTGTCGCTTTTTTGCTTATTACAACCACACAAAATATTTACCAGTCGACTTCTTAACATCCCTCTGGCCACGCAGTTCTTACTGCTATGGGGCATCAAATCCTCGAGAGACGGTTATGTGAAAAATGTTCTAGGCTCTTAAAGATCTCGGCTTTATGCGCATCTAGTGGCTCGGACGGATTCCTCAGAGAAAGACACAGCCCGATATCCCTGGGGTGGCGACCTGCATGGAGAACACTCTTGGTCTATTCAATCACCTGAAGCAATAACAAAGTGCAATATTAGAGACACGCCATTAATTAGCTTCGCTTGGGCTCCTCAGGAGAGGGCTCAATGTACTCGAAGAATACACTGGAATGCCGTCGGTATGGCCTATTTCCGAAATATGGACCATTTTGGAATCTGCGCCAGCCATAATATAACTGCAACAGGGTCTTTCCAACGGATGATCCTACAAGTCAAATTTTCAGCCTTCCCAAGACAGAAGCTCTGGGGAAAGCTTGGTTTGGGATAGCACAACAATACTCGCGGGTGGAGTTGGCAAAGCCGACACACCACATAATAGGCAGAGACTTAGACATTGCGTTCAATATACCAACTTTAAGCAGTTTTCCTCTCTCGATAAAGTTGCAAGCTTCAGGCATCGCTCTCATTGGAGGCTTCGTTGAAAGCCCCTCTAGTGCATGCATCGATAGGGGTCAACTCTAAGATGAAAGGCCCGATTTGGAGCGGGCGTCAGATTCGGGTTGACGTGGACCAAAAAAAGTAATTCCTAATCGCTGTTTACAACGACTCTAATTGTATATCTTGGAGGATATCCCAAGACTGAATTAAATGTAATCCCAAGAATGTAAGGTAAGACTATTGTTCACATGGGTCTGGTAGTGGAAAGGTCAGAGGAAGATGGTAATGATGAGTGCGCGCGACTGGAAATTTTTGAGGTCACAATCCCTTATTTAGGTGAAGATGGGGGAGCTGTCTCGATAAATGGAAAACATGTGTCAATTTGTTTTGACGCTTTATCAGGATGATAAAAAGAAAGCATTAATAAAGAGAAATAATAGGTCATTATCCAGATGTCAAGGTTCTTTACTTCATTCAATTGTTGAAAAATACGAATAAACATTTAAAAGTTTGGGGAAAGACAAAAAACCAGTACACCAAAAAAAAAAAAAAAAAAAAAGTAGGTGTGTAGAGACATTGGACGTCTATAGGTGATGTAATGTCGCATGGCACAAAGAATGGAAACATGTAGTCACGTATATCATAAGACGAGGTGCTTGCAAACGAGAAACCACTTCTTTGTTTATTCATCAGGTAGATAACCAGATCCAACACTACTTCACTGCCAAAGAAGGTACCAAAAACTCTATCAAGTGTCGCATTGCGTGCCTAGGTGCATTCAAGCCTCCTGGTAGTGCAACTTTTCGTTGTTGCATCCATGCCACTTACGCCGCGCTTCCCCTCATCCATATGAAGATATCTTTGCCTCATATCTTGGTATAGGGGATCTAGAGGCCCAGCTATGTCGCGAACAAGATAGTCCCAAATGAGATCTTCTGGATCACGGCAGGGACCGAGGTAATGATACGTGCAGACTCTCAGACTCCACTCTTTCTTATCCTTGTCTCTGCTGAGTGAAACATCGTAGTCCGTGTAACAGTAACGACATGAACCTCTTTGTTGATGGCGGTGTTGAAAGTTCCAGTCTTTTTGACGGATACTTGGATCTTTGTGGCATCGCTTGACGAAAATATGGCAATATGAGTGCGTTTCCGTAATGCAGCTCAAGTGGCGGCAGATAGGCAAGTGAATGCTTTCTAAGAGCTTCACGAAATGCTTCCAAGACACCATAGGTCCCTCAATGGCGTGAGACCTAGCTATGTAGAGCTCATTGTCGATGACCTTTGGGATGTAGTCAAAGCAAAATCTCCAAGGGGCTCTGAAAGCCTGTGCATTTGATCCGGGGGGTCTGGTATCAAACACAGTCTGTTTGCAAGATTTTGAGGCTTTCAAGGACTTTCTCAGGTCGTCATCCCAGTCGTCTCGATCGTTGACAACACTCCCGTTTAATGTGATGAATTTCTCGAACCGTGAGTGTCGTTCGAGTGTTTGGAGTGGTAGTCCGTGAGACTCTCCATAAAAGTGCCTGTCCATTACCAAGTAGGCTTCCATGAAATAGATATGGGCCTCCTTTGCGGCAGGATGCCACAGCAATGGAATCCGTTGCTCGGACACTTTTCCGTGAACGAAGTCCCAGTCACCGAAGGATGAAGTCTTGGGGCATCCATGGTCTTTTTGTCCTTCCCAATTTTGACTCTGGTTTAAAGGATGGAGATCGTGGCATCCAAAGCAAAAGTATACCTTGGACAAATCCCTCTGCAGGTTGAACTTCATTTGGGAAATGTCGTCTTCCCCGAGCACGTTGAATTTGGAAATATGGAAAGTTGACAAAAAGTCCGGGCAGGTTAAAGCCAGCGAAAGGCGCGAATGCATGGGGAGATGGTTCATTATCATGAGTAATATCTCCGGTGGGACTTTTGCAAGGGAACATGACCCTGTAAATGGGGTCAAGTCCAGAGAAGAATGGGCCATTTGGAATATCTCCCCATGTGCCCTTTCTGGTTCCCGTCGTGGGGGTACATATCGTATAATTCGACGGTGTGCCATTGTGATGGTTGAGTAAAGAGATGAGATTTGGTGCAGTCGATACTCAGTAAATATGATAGAATGGCTTGTGAGAACTTCTTCAATGCAAGCCCTTGGGGGGGGAATGTTTACATTTTATAGTCATGCTACATGTAAAAAATGCTAGGCCAACAGGACTTGCCGCAGAGGAAGAAAGAATTAAGATTCAGCTACGAAAGGCAAGATGCTCCCAATAATTGTAAACAAGACGCGTTGCCCAGCGTTATCATACATATAAAGTTTTAAAATGGCTGAGTAAATCGCCAATTCAAAGTGCAAGATTTTGATAAGTACCTAGAGGTATGTTCCATATCTGCTCGAATATAAGTCCGGAGAGTCCATGATAGGTGACTTCCGTTTACAAGGCCCGTTGATAACACAAGACGAGTCACGGACGAACTAGGGACGTTCTCGGTCTATTATTACGCAAGACCATATTCTAGTACATTTAAATAGGCATGTTGTCCAGATAAGAAGTCGTTGCTGTGGTTAGTTCGTAAGATATCAGATAGCTAGATATACACTCGGATGTAGACAAATGGGAGGTACATTATAATAATCAACAACGGGTATTCTGAAAGAGGTTCCCAATCTCGAGCACCGGTATTTAAAACTTTGATATGAAATTCATAGATTAGAAGGCTCGTACAGATGCTCCTTCCTCGCGCTCCTCCATATTAACGCCATCTCGCTCAAAGACAGTGCGGTTTTAAAACAACCACAGTACGGAGAGCTCCTCGGAGCATTTTCCCGATCTCCCGACTTCACCCAGATCCACAATACTACCAAGTATATTGATCATATCATATCATATCAGATCGTTCTCGACTCACGACAGCGAAACTCGAGCAATTGGATGCCGAAACGGCGTTTCTTGCGCCAATCATGTCTGCCTCACTGCTTCGGCCGCGCCTCGCCGCTTCAGGCCTCAAGTCTGTCTCCCGGCCAACATGCGCCTCGCAAAACTCTCGCATAGCTCTCACCTCAGTTCCTCGTCGCTATAATTCAAGCTCGACCGGCGGCTCTGGTGGCGGATTCAAGGTCGCGGCTTACAGCAGTGCGCTGGCAGCTGCTCTCTGCGTCTCATACTACTATACAACCGACACGCGAGCATTTGTTCACCAATATGTCGTCCCGCCGCTGCTGCGAACCGTCGTCCCCGATGCCGAAAATGCGCACCATCTGGGAGTTTCTGCGCTGAAGCTGCTCTACGAAGCCGGCCTGAACCCCCGAGAACGCGACTCTGCTGCTGATGTCTCCAGTCTCTCTGCCTCCGTCTTTGAGCACCAATTGGCGAACCCGATCGGCATCTCGGCCGGTCTGGACAAGGATGGCGAGATTCCCGATGCGCTGTTTGCGCTTGGAGCCGGCGTTGTCGAGGTCGGTGGCTGCACGCCGCTGCCGCAAGAGGGAAACCCCAAGCCTCGTGTCTTTCGCGTGCCGATTCTCGACGGAATGGTCAATCGATATGGCCTCAACTCAAAGGGGGCTGACGAGATGGCCATCCGACTGCGCGACCGACTGCGACGATTTGCGCGCTCAATAGGGGTTACCGAGGAGGAAATCATCAGCGGAGAAGCCGGTGTTCCTGTGGGAAGTTTGAAGCCCGGCCGGATACTCGCCGTGCAAATCGCAAAGAACAAGGAGACGAACGAAAAGGACGAGCAGGCCATCGCCTCTGATTACGTCTACTGCACACGGCGGTTGGCCCGCTATGCCGATGTTCTGGTCGTCAACGTCAGCAGCCCCAACACACCAGGTCTCCGGGATCTGCAAGCTGCAGAGCCCTTGACACGGCTTCTCGCAGCTGTTGTCGACGAGGCATCTCGAACCGATCGAAAAGTCCGCCCCAAGGTCATGGTCAAGGTTTCTCCCGATGAGGACGAAGATTCGCAAATTGAGGGCATCGTCCAAGCTGTGCAGAAGAGCGGCGTCGACGGCATCATCGTTGGAAACACCACAAAGCGAAGAACCGGTCTCAACCCTAAAGGAGCCAGGCTCTCGGTCAGGGAGCAAAAGGCACTGATGGAGACGGGTGGCTACTCTGGCCCTGCCATGTTTGACCGAACCTTGGATCTCGTCGGCAGATACCGCAAGATGCTCGACTCACAGCCAGCTGGTAAGGGAGAGCAAAAGGTTCTTTTTGCGACTGGAGGTATCACGAATGGTGAACAGGCGTTGAAGGTGCTGAATGCAGGTGCAAGCGTAGCGATGGTGTACACTGGTTTGGTCTACGGAGGAGTTGGTACGATTACAAGGATGAAGAAGGAGATGCGTGACGCTCTATAGAAGGAGGAGATTTGAAGAGATGGGTTTGATGGCCGCAATGGAAAGCTTTCCATGAGCGTCTTAGAGGTGTTGGAGGGAGATGCATGATATACTACCTTTGTATTTATAACTAAAAGTCGGATAGCAGAAACATTGTGTCACTGTCGGTGTATAGAGAATTGGATTTTTATAATATGAGTTTTTAAAGAAGATATCCATTCAAGGTATCCTGTTGTGTTTGTTTGTTGTTCTTTATACTCTATAGATTGTCATGATTTACTTACAGTAGTTTCATATGTACTATTCACTACAGCCACATCCGATGTCATCATTAAATATCTAACCTAGCAAAACCACCATCTCCAAGGAATATTATTTCTAAGTAGCGCATTAATCTGCTTTTACATAGCTGCAGTTCATCTTTTCTCTTAATAGGACTCATTAAATACCAACAAAATGCAGGGTATGTAAATGAACCGATACTAGCCTCAAACAGGCAAGGCGCAGGCACAGCAAAGAGACGCTACATGCCCCGCTAAAAAGTTCAATCGATATCGATTTCTCAAAGGCTTCAAGATTCGAATTTTATCATCGCGAACCAAAATCCGCCAGCCGCAGCCCATCAGCCCATCATGGCCGCCGCAACGACGCTTCCCGCCTTGTTGGCTTCGCTGACACAATCGCTGACTCTCGCACAAGAGGGAACCTCGAAAATCTCAACCATTGACCATCCCAAGGATGGAATTTCGTTGCTCGACGTCAAGAACGAGCTGCTGCTCTCCTATCTCCAGAACCTCGTTTTTCTCATTCTCGTCAAGCTACGAAACGCCAAATCAGACGGCAAGGACGCATCAAAAGAAACAGACAAAGACTTGGACGAAGCCGTGCGGACTAAGCTTGTCGAACTCCGCCTGTTTCTCGAAAAGGGAGCCCGGCCGCTGGAAGAGAAGCTACGGTTCTCCATTGACAGATTCCTTCGGACGGCGGAAGATGCGCAGCGACGCGGGAAGATGAAGGAGGCCAAGGCCAGCGGCAAGACTGGTTCCAGCACGGACGAGTCAGGCTCAGGCTCTGAAGACGATGACGAGGATGACGAGGATGACGATGAAGAGGACGATTCCGAGGCCGAGGATGGCCACTCCAGGCCGCAGCCCAAACGAGGCAACCTCTCTGCCGCACCCAACATGGGCTCTCTCATGGACGACGTCGCCATCCGTCCCGCAAAGCGCAATCAGAGTGACGATACTCCCGCTGGCGTATACAGGCCCCCTCGCCGCGAGCGTCAAGTCATGGAGACGACCCAAACCCGCGAAAAGGCCGCGCGCCGCCCCATGCGCTCACACACCATGGAGGAGTTTGTCGCCTCAGAGCTCTCATCCGCACCCATTGCAGAACCCAGCATCGGCACAACCATTGTCCAGGGCGGCCGCAGAATGAAGACGCAGCAGGAGCGCAAGGACGAGCAGGAGCGCATCGAGTACGAAGAAATGAACTTCACCCGTCTCCCCAAGGAGAGCAAGAAGGATCGCGCCAAGAAGGCCAAGCAGGCCGGCCGCAGCGGACGCATGCAGTTTGGTGGCGAGGAGTGGCATAATCTCGGCGAGGGCGTTGATCGCATCGATCGGTTGACCAAGCGGAAGGAGGGCGGCGCAGGATCCGGCGTCAGGGCCATGCTGGAGAAGAGCCGGAAGCGCGGAGCTGATACGGAGGATGGGCCGAGAGGCAGCGGACACCAGATGGGAGAGCGGTTTCACAAGAAGGCCAGGCTGTTGGAGATTGGACGCGGAAGCAGAGGGAAGGGAAGGAAATAGATTTTGGAATGGCTCGATGCTGGTTTGCGCTCATATACGGCGTTTTGGCTTGTTAAAAGTTGTATACAGTGATGTTATATTATAATTAAGTATATACAATTATGTCTTGGATAAAATGTACAGCGAATCACCAGAACAGAGTCATATACAACGCCCAAACACCCCTCATGCAAACATAACACATGCCCTCATCTCTTCACACAGGTCCCCTAATTCCCCTTTTCATTCCGAAACAGCTCCTTCTCCAGAAACTTGGGACAAATCCGCTCCCACTGCTCCATCGTCCCGCGATCCGTCGGAATACCTTCTCTCAACTGAGCGATGCCCTCCTTTCGCCTTTCCTCAAACAGCGGCTTCGCTCTTCTGTACCACCACGTCTGACTCCACTGTCTCTCCCGCTGGTACTTTTCCACCGAGTTGTGGTGGATCATGACGGGAACTGTGCCGATGCAGATTTCCGTGTAGAGCGGCATCGTCTCCCACATATCTGGTAAGCTTCCTCGCATCCACGGCAGAGGCTGTTCGCTGAGCAAATCTCTCGGCAGAGACAACATGTCGGTTTTGGGAACGCAGTCGAATTTTCCCACTTTGCCAAGTTGCTGCTTCACCGGGAGACTGTGCCGGATATATCGCGCGTCAGCCACAGCGTTGGATGTCTGATGACCTAGCAGAGACCAATAATCCAGCGCAATGCCGAATTCATAGGGCTTATTCGGGAGGTGCGTCTTGTTGTACTGCTGATGAGTGAATGCCGGTTCCAGACGATCAAGTACGGGAGCTCGCTGGATATCGGTAGGAGGCGGCGTTGATCCAGCTCGACCCGGAATGACTTTGTCAAGCACTTCGTCGATGCGAGTGCGATGATGCCGCCTCATGACTTCGCGATAATACTCCTGCTCGCCAAACATCTCGACAAAGATGCTCTGGTCACTTCCGTGATAACACGCATCCGACGCCCCCGACCCATCATCAAACGAAGCGCCTTTCCGGTTCTGACATTCCTCGAGTTTCTCCAGCGCTCTCTCCAGCACGCGACGCACCTCTCCCACCGGCCCAATGATGTATCCCGAGTTGAGGTATCGAGTCCGGTAACTGCTCCATGGACTGGTTCCGACAAAAGTATCCGTGTTGCCGCCGTAAATGTCGTCTGGGAGGGGTGATTCTGGAACGGGATAGCAGGCTACGGAGGTGAGGAGATTTGGTGCACAGCGTTTGCCTGCTCCAAAGACGACCCGTGAATTGATGCCCTCCATGGTATAAGCTCGACCCATGCGGTGGGCAACACGGGCATTGTCGTCTTCGAGAATGGCGTTGTAGCGAGATAAGAGCACGTCAACGGGGAGCTGGAACCAGATATCATAGGCGTCGAGCATCATGACGAGTTCATCGTCGAAGCCGGGCTTGTTGCGGCGCCGAGGGTCATTGATGTAATCCAGAGTCCGTGTAATTTTGGCAAAGTGAGAACCGCCTCCAAGAAGTCCAGTGGCGCGGTCTTGGTCTGCCCAAGCGATAATCGTCGGGTTGGGATAGCCTAGGAGGATCATGGTAAGGAGCGTCTTGCAGAAGTTGATGTTGCTTCTTGTGGCGGGCAGAAGGATGTGAATCTTTTTATCCGTGGCTTGAGAAATGGCTGTAGTCTGGTTTGCCGGAGGCTGGTAAATGCGAGTTGTGGTCCATGGCTGTTTGAGCGATTCTGAGGCTCGATGCTGGACGGTGTACTTTTCGTTGTGTGAGCAATCTACCTACAAGGAGTTGTCATGATGGCAACATGAAATGCTGAATCCACTTACTGGCGCGAGTATGTACAAGGCTAAAGTGCTAAAGACAAATGCAATTCCAACAAGCGAAATGGGACGCCGGACCCGGTTTGAGAAGAGTTGCACCATGGTAGAGAATGTTGAGTATCGCCCGGGAAAATAAAGGAGAGTAAAGGGCACGGTTTATTAATTTATCAAGTGTAGAGCGACGTAGCTTTTGAGTAAAGGAGTGACAGAGTTCAAAGAGAAGAGAGAGAGAGACAGAAAGAGAGACAGTTCGCGCGTCTTGATAGATCTAGGCGACAGCTTGACCCCTAATTCTCAAGCGCGAGAGAAGAGCATATGCCCTCAATCACCACTCTCTCAACTCAACCAACAAACAGAAAAAAAGAGTGACGACGGATGCAAGAGAAGAAACAAGTAAGATAAGAGAAAGAAGGAAATAGAAAAGAGACAATCATAATCTCTGCAGAACGCGTCTCCACATAATTAACGGCTTGGTGTTGCGGCTACGAATCGATAGTGCAGGGGCGCGTTCAGCCGCAGAAGCAAATCCTCCCTTTTTCCAGTAACAAAGACGTTTAGGCTAGAGAGCCAAAGGAGCCGGAATTGCCGTTGCCAAGATATTGGGCGACTTGGCTTCTTTTTGCGTGTTTTGGGCGTTGCCAAGTCGTTACTGGCAACGCACGGATTATGGCTTTGACATTGGAGATAAGTCGTCTAGAACAAGACCCCTGAAATCTATGAGCTGCCTATCGCCGTTCCACACAAGTGCCGCCGCGGCTGTCAGAATTTAGCTCAATTACCCCATGTATGCTTGTAAGTGGGTGATGAGAAGAAAAAGGAATCAAAATTCGGCGTGGTGCACGATTGGCTGCTTGGTGTTGTGATGCCCCCCTGTCGGATTATTGAACGAACATGGCTCCATGGCTTTTGGCTTGGCACAAGTTGGGGCTTTAATTTACCTAGACTTACTAGGCGCTTTCGGTATCAAGATTCAAGGCAGAGACAACATTTGCTGACGAGCGGCAATTTAACTTTGGGGAACGTTCTTCATCTCTGCTATTATCTAATATAAGATGTATACTAATATATTTTGACGAGGCTTTTTGACGGGCCTTGTGATCAATTAATAACTAGGATTGGTGACTGAGCGGGGGGCTAGCCCGGCTACGCGATATAAAAGAAGGATGATCATTCAAACTAGATATAAAGAACAAGACAAATTTTCCTTTTAAAATAACCCTTAGCAGTGCCGACGGCTTTGTCCCAACGGGAACAAAGCCAGGGCAGTGAGATCAAATGATTCCGTAACTTATTCTCGCGCCATCGTCCATATAGCAGTCAGACAAGCTAGGCCTTGCGGGAATTGTGTGTTAGTCAAGCTAGTTCAAAGATGCGTTCTCTAGCTGTTAAAAAAGTAATATGAATATTTACATGTAATATAATATTACAATCCGACTTTGTAGTTGCGATAATAAGGCTATAGGATAAGCGACCCTAAATAAAATATAATCCGCCAGATATCACGGCCTGGCTTTTATAGTCGCAACAAAGCATCATAGGTCATCCGCCTCCGGATAAACAACAGACCAATGCTCCAATCGGCGTTGAGGTCGATATAAATCGCCGGGCTTGACGGATTGATACAAATGACCATCGATTCCTTTCCATCTAGAAGTACAAACTGAATATATAAGTTTACTTCTCTACGCTGATTTAGATTATTTAAATAGCCAGTTGTCAACACAGCATTAAAAATACAATCAGACTGGAACACAGAAATATTTCTATTTACTATTACTAGCTGCGTAATATAACATTACCATCTACTACTCAGCCACCGCCAAAGCCAACGTTCCACACAATTAAAGGATATCTTAGATGGATTTAGTCCCGGTATCATAGTATCATAGCATTGCTAGCATATTGGATCATAACATCAATTAACTCACCAATGTTAAAAATTCGCATTACCTTAGATCGCAAGCCCGCAATGCCGCATGCCTACAATCCTAATAGGCAGTCCTAATCTCTAAGACTCGGATATATCACTTCTAGGCAACTGTTGTTGCAGGTTTTACCACTGATTAGATGATAATATTTACAATGTATCTACATGTAGCTAAAATTGATAGCGGTTAGTACTCCCGAACAAGGACATGTTCTTTCACCCGGCTATATTGGCATAGCTTGAAAGCTCTCGCCTTTGTACACTAAGGTCGAAGCCATCTATTCAATAATGGTATTTAGGTGAATAACATACGGCTGAACCTACTATGAGGCAGTTTTATCCGTACTTATAATGCTATTATAAACTGCCGCATATACTCTCTCTTTTAAGCTCACGGAATAGTGTTACCAAAAGTGTTACGGCTTTGGGAACGAAACACCCATTGAACATACTACCGGGGCTTACACAGCGTAGAGCTTCCCCTATGTGATGAGGCCATATGTTCATAGCCCTGGCGTGGCCATCAATCAATTAAGCACCTCCCAGAGTGTCTAGAATAAAAGTGAGCTGTGGTCCAGCGTCGAGCTGTCACCAGGTTCACCATTAAGTATACGTCACCTAGGTATTGGGATATTCAGCCAGCTCTGGGTGGTAACTTTTGACTAGTAGGCAGAAGAATAAATTGTGAAGCCTTCGGACTAGACCAGACTACCACGATCTGAATCTGGGATTGAGTTGCGTGGTAGCCAAATCGAGGAACAGGCATAAACAAAATCAGGTCG
The DNA here is from genome assembly GCA_010015515.1 of Trichoderma sp. TW21990_1. NCBI lineage: Eukaryota > Fungi > Ascomycota > Sordariomycetes > Hypocreales > Hypocreaceae > Trichoderma > Trichoderma sp. TW21990_1. Next base: position 1,929,290 of record ML974119.1, read on the forward strand.
TATAGTAACTACCTCACACCTGCAAGTTTTCATTCAGATAAAGGTAAATGAAAAGTCCCACTGGGTTGTGAAATCATCTCCGTAATGTATGTTCATGATAGTCCGCGTAAAATCGTCAACATCACGAGCACCTACTGAGCTACCAGCAAGTAACTTGAGACCTGAGCTCCAAGTAAGTAAAGTACAGCAGCTCTGTCTTCTCTCAATCCAGACAGCCGCCACCTCCGCGTCCCATAATCCGTTGGCGTCTGTGACTGCAACGCTGCCGGGGCACACGCCACCGCTCGTCTTGAGCTTCGAATATATGTCTTGTACTAGTGGACAACCACCCAGGTCCTTCGGATTGTCTCTGCAAGCGCCCATATTTTCCAGATAATCACGTCGGGGTGCCCTGCCAGATATTACGGCGCCCGTAGCAAGGCTCGCGGGTTGCGGGCTATGTCGTGGCATAGTTGTTCATTCCACTGCTCCAGGACGGAAATTCGACTGTCGGATAGGACACGTTGGCGAATATCCTCGTCGTAGAGACCGATAAGCTGATATACCAGCAGCGCGTGGACACGCCCGATGTTGTCTATGATATTCACGTGCTGTCGAGAGTTCCCTAAACTGTTTCCACCGCCAAGCTCAGACTATATAGATGGAGGCGATTGATTGCCTGTTAAGCGCCTCGCCCTATCTTCAACAATTCGCAGCATCGTGGTTAAGCAGAGTCGTAGAGAGGATTTTAGGTTCTGAGAGGTCGAGACGTGGCTACACCCCCCACGTCTCGGGACATAAAAACCACAAGTCCGCATCGTTAGCTAGCTGGAGCCGGGTCGTGTGAGTCTCCGTGGGAATGCTTGCCGGTAGGCCGGAGGGAAGCAAAATATGTAATTGCACATTAGATGTAGTAACAGTAGCCTCCGTACTTCATACCAGTATGTATTTCACAACATCCCCACGTTAAAGTCCTCCCGCCTATGTTATATTCAGTGATATAATACATACATGATTATGATTAGCGCACCCCGAAGGAATGAACCTATAAGAATGATTACTAAACCCTAGTAGTGGAAGGCAGGTATCCGTAAAGTACTTATCCATGATTTCACAGCCCTTTTAACGGTAGCGATAGCGCAGAGTCGAGATCGCATTCGTATGCATCAGGTTATCATATGAATCGGGTTCAATCCAGGATCAAGTTGAGATCTCTACACAGCATTTTTAGTCCCACTCGGGGTCAGAGAGCGATAAATTCGACTCCAGTTCTTTATGCAAGTCAGACCAATAACTATACTCACAACCACTTGGTATACGTCACATTGGGCTCCTTGAACAAGAATAAAGAGATAACAACTCGATACTCCCGGGAGGAGTTAAAATTGCTGTGTTGATAGGTGATCTTCTGATGGCATAAATATTTTCCCGACATCCTACGAATCACAAAAGCAACAGGCTGTCGGCCGCGGAACTATTGGCTGTTATGTAGGACACCTTTCATGGATATCTAGCATATGGTCCAAGACTCTGATAAGCGCTGAATCCAACGTTTAAACAAACCTCGCTGTGATCAAGACTAACGCCATCTGATGGGAAACTTTAATTATGCAGGATAGGTTAATATTTATTTCTCTATAGGTAGTCGTAACTTCAATTACATTGGCTTTAACTAAGGTTAGCGAGAAGAGCTGCTGCAAAATTGCTTGGTCCAATAACTATAACCAGGAGACAGAGTTGAATTCCTTTGCGTGACGTGAGTTACGTGAATGATTAAACTTCCCCAGGCCGTCAGCGAAAACTAATACACCTGTGCGGCGAACACCCAGCATAATATTTTGTATATCAATGTAGCACCCTATCCTTTTTTTTTTCCCCGTCTCTATTGGTGCTCAATTCGTGTTAGTCGAGATGCAATTTCTCAATTGCCTTGGATCTTCAACCCAATCATTAAAAGGTGGGGATTAGAGCATGACAGGGGCTTTGATTGCCTTTTTCACGCCCCTCCAGAGGCTCAGCTGAGCAAATCTTATTTTCTGGCAATGACAGAACCATCTGAGGCGGCGGAAGCAGCGAACAACATGGATTTGGCAATGTGAATACCAACTAGTAGTGAGTTAGTTGACTGTACAGTCGATGAAAACATCAATTCCAATGCTGTATTTACCTGCGCTAGATTATGCAGTTACTAATCCTAGCTTAGTAGCTTCTTTAGAGTATCTAAACACCATAATTACTGAGCGCATGCTGAGCATTGCATCGTCCATGTGTTGTCCAAGTTGTCCAACCACTCAGTTCACTTACATCGCCAATCATGTACACTCTCAGCGCCCTTGCTGCTGTTGGGGCAATCACAATTGCTGCTTTCACAATCAACGCCGTCTACACGATCAAAGTCTACCTCGTCCCATCAAATCTCCATCGATATGCGCACGTCTCAGCCGATGGCCGCCGTCCGTGGGCGTTGGTCACCGGCGCCTCGGACGGCATCGGCCGTGCTTTTGCTGCAGAACTTGCGCGGCGAGGCTTCAACGTGGTTCTCCATGGCCGTAATCAGGCCAAGCTTGACGTGGTGAAATCTCAGCTGCAGGAGAAGCACCCAAACACCTCGTTCCGGACTCTTGTTGCAGACGCCAGCAAGGTGCAGTGCGTGAATTGTCTACGTAGCACTGAAGAGAAGCCGTCTCAGCAGTCGCTGGACTTTGATGCTATCAAGGACGCGCTCCAAGACTTGCACCTCACAGTCTTGATCAACAACGCCGGCGGTGGTGCCAGGGATCCCATCTACCTGTCGCTGGCCGACAGTTCGGAGCAGCGCCTCACCGAAAACGTCAACTTGAATGCATTGTTTCCCATGCATCTGATACGTATCCTTGTCCCACAGCTGGCGCAAGCCTCACCTGCGCTCATCATGAACATCAGCTCCATGGCCGATGCCGGGTTTCCCTTGCTGGTCTCGTATAGTGCAAGCAAGCAATTCCTCATGACCTTGACGCAAGCACTTCGCCTGGAGATTGCACTCCTGGGTCAAGCAGATGTTGAGTGTCTAGGCGTTCGCGTGGGCAACGTCACGTCTGTATCGCACAACAAAGAGACACCATCACTCTTCACGCCAACAGCGGATGCCATGGCCAGGTCTGCGCTGGATCGGGCTGGTCATGGACATGGGATTGTAATAGGGTACTGGGCGCACGCACTTCAGCAGGCTATGCTCATGTATATGCCTGGGTTTCTGGTAGACAAGATTATGATTGATGTTATCCGCGAGAGGAGGGATGCAGAATTGAAGTCGAGCTAAGAAAGGGCATCAGAAAACTTTAAACATCAAGTGTACGACTTAATATGGTACAAATAGCTGAAGGAACAGCCAAGTGATCAAAAATGGCATCTTACAGCGTGGTTAACATTGTTTAAAAAGTTGTCTCTGGTTCTGTAGGATAGGCTTTCAAATAGCTTCAACTTCAACCAAGGTTGGCAAGGAAAGAAGCTATACCATTGCCCATTTAGCAGACGGAATCGATTGCATTTACGCGAGCTGCAGTTACACTTTGGAAGTTTCCTTTGATCGTATTCACTGCAATTTCAACTCCTCCAGGGACCTGGACAGCCGGGGCCTTGGCTCCAATTTTTTATGCATACAAAATTGACCGCCAACGTTTGTTTCTCTGATCACTGCCTCCACAGCGTTCTTTGCTCCCCTCAAGGCCTAGAGACTTAACTATAAGAGCTGGAATAGTAAGATGCTAACGCCAAGGGTTTCCGCTCCTTTTCGAGCTCTGAGACATGGAAAGTTGCGTAGATTGCTATCAAGCAAGCTCACGCTGTTGGCTGTACACTACAAAGAGAGGCTACTACTAAAGCTTCCCTCGTCTAAGCCAGTGGATAGCAGGCAACGGTAGCCGTATATACATGTTCACACACACTCCTTGGGTGTACCAAGCGAGTATACCTACCTATGTACTTTGTCCAAGGCCTCAGTTTGGGGACGATGTACGGATAATCATACTGTCATGTGATGATGCACTTGTCTTTGTCTGTGCACCACCTCTGGCATCGCTGACGGTGTATTAGAACCGAGTCAATGATGAAGTATACAGCCATCCGTGACAGAGTCAAAGTGTTCTGCCGGAGGAAGCGATAATAGTAAGTCTGGCGTACACGTCTATTGCCTTACTATACAGGCAGTTTTCTTATTATAAAACAAAGCATGTTAAATGACCCTATTACCTTGAGCTAGTCCCGATTCGCCAGCACATACGGAATGTTGAGTCTCGGCTGTGTTTTATTTGACTTCACAGCATTTTTAACTCCCCCCGAGACGTTCAGTCGAGCTAGTCCCGATTCTCTACCAATGCAGAACTCCCGACAAGCGCTGATCATATGTATAATACCCATTTTACAGCAGCTTTAATCCTAATAACCTGCCGTGTGCAGGCAAAATACCATGTATTTACGGGAAGAGAATACCATTCATATTTCACTGCATTAAAAATCTGGCCAAGTTCATTCGACGAGGCATCTTGACCGGCCTCTTGGTTGATAAACAGTCAGCATTGGCTTCCTGCTAGACTCAAAAGAAGACATTGAAAGAACAAGACAAGTAACACGCCTCAAAATGACTCCTAGCTGTGCCAACGGTTTTTTTTTTTTTTTTTTTTTTTTTTCTGGGAACAAGGCAGCTTGATCAAATAGTTCCCGGCTTAATTCTTACTCCATAATCCGTCCAACGGCCAGACAAGCTAGGTTTCTGCTGTTGTGTCTGGTGTTGGTCGAAACGATTCAGTGGTCGTTCCCAAGCCGTCAACAGCATAAGCATCTACTTTATTCGCACTGGCAAATTCCAATCAGCAATTCTGTCCAACACAATCGATTAGCATTTTTTGTTTTCAATTTGGGCCGCTATGCATATGGATTTCACAGCAATTTTTTTCTCACTCAAGGCCTGGAAAAGCTTGGCTCTAGTTCCCTACTGTATGTGCATAATATACATCCCAAACAGTCCCATTGCGATGCACGGCCATGATGTTGCATTTCAGCCCTCAAATTACAAAGTACGAAATCCACAGCGTTGTTAAGCTCCATCCAAACTATAGCAATCTTGTACTCCAATAATTGCAATGGAGTATAAAATAGGCTGTCTCTGCTAACTACTAGGTACATACACAGGTATCATTGCCTGCCTCTACTGCTTTGCCCACTACAATCTCCAAGATGCCACTTGTCAACCTTATCTATACAAGGGCGTGAACGCGCCACCACTTACCTACCGACCTAAATATTCTGAGTGAAATACCTCTAGAGGAATCAAGAATATCGACCAAGAATATTGACCAAGTGACGCTAGCTTCATTAAATCTACATACATTCACAGCATTTTTAACTCCCCCGAAGGCCTTAATTAAACTAGTCCCGATTCGACAGCACATACTCCGTACTGACGGCAGTCTTCAGTCCACTCGGAATATGGAGTCTCGGCTGTGTTTTATTTGACTTCACAGCATTTTTAGCTCCCCCAAGACATTCAGTCGAGCTAGTCCCGATTCTCCAATTCTCCAGACCACTCATGCAGGGCTCCCGATAAGCGCCGATAAGAGCTGCCTCAAGGAAATTTCTCCAAGGCACCCCACCTCCAACTCGCAGCCGACTCATCGCAAACCATCATCACAACTCTTGATACAGCCTCATCTTCCCTCATAGCATCTCCTTACCTCTAATAATATCCAATTCCAAATTACTCATATAAAATCTACACAATCCCACCCAATTGACTCCTCCCCAAAAAACACCCGCCATGTCCAACATCGACCCCGACCTCATGGACATCGTCCCCGACAACCCCAAAACCGACCTCGAAGCCAGCGATACCGACGACGATCCCATCACCGCCAGCTACCAAGTCTTCCTCAACCCTGCCCTCCCCCTCGGCCGCCGCCTCCTCGTGCTGCAGCACCCCAACCGCACCGACAACACGCCTCGCCCGCCCCCCACCGAGCTGCGCCTCAAGGAACACTCCGGCATGGTCGAAATCGATATGCCCCTAGACAACACCACCGCCTACGACCGCGAAAAGGGCCTCCGCTGGGGCCGCACCCTGCAAAACTCCATGGCCGTCAAGAATGGCGGCAGTCACGGTCTGGCCGGCGGCTTCGGTGTCGGCGCCGTCCAGCAGCGCGGCGCCCGGAAGAAGGGCGACATCGAAGAGGACGAAAACCTCGACTGGAACGACGCCGTGCGCCAGGGAAAAGTCCTCAGCACGCAGACGATGGGCGGCCAGTACCCCGACACCGATGAAGTCCAGTACATGGTCGGCGTCTTCCAGGGCAGTGCGTTTTTACCCCCCCGTCGCATCTCTCAAGAACACATTCGCTAACACACACATCCCACCAGAGGACCTCCATCTCACGCCCGTCTCCAACCTCATCCACCTCCGCCCTCAACTCCACCACCTCGACGCCGCCACCGCGCAGGACCGCCAATCCTCCGCCGCCGCATCCAAGGACGGAGCCGCCCCGGCAGCCCCTACCGCTCGCGCAATCCACATGACCATCAAAACCACCGCCGACGGCGCAGACGGCGTCTCCACGGAGACAATGGCCGACCGCCTGCGCTCCGTCCAGACCGAGCCCTGGCGCAAGATGCGCTACACCGACGAGAACGAGGAGACTGCCTGGGAGGTCTACAACGAGAGCCTGTTCCTCAAGCCGACACCCGACCCCACCGCCGAGGCAGCTGCCCCTCCCGTTGACGCCGACAGAGATCTGGAGGAGCTCGTCCCCATGCTCGGAAACAAGTGGGACGAAAAGCAGTTCCTCGAATCCATCAGCGGCATCAAGAAGCCCGATCCCGTCCCCGTCCCACAGCCCGTCGAGCCAAAGCCAGAGCCTCCCGCAGCCGTTGCCGCGCCTCCAGCGGAGGAGCAGCGCCAACCTCCCAGGGCGACTCGTCCCAGAGCCGGTGCGGCCGCAGCGCTGGCTGCCCGAAGAGGTGGCCGAGCAAGAGGCGCGTGAGAATCCTAGAGTTTGGACGTCATTATTTGCATAGAATCCGGCGTTTTATGGAGTTTTGGCTGAATATTGTTGAATATGTGTTTGTCATATATGGGTACTTTCTTAGCAGTTGGGTGGTTGGTTTGGATCTACATAAAATACGATACCATTCATACCTAATACCCATTACTCAATAAAAAGGTAGACTCCGTTTCCTACACTACACCATACAAAGTCCTTAATCAATTAAAAAAAAAAAAAGTTGCATTATCCTCATACCGAGCCAAGACCAACATTCAAGCTCAACGACTCACCCATTATCACACCTCGTAACCGCCGATTCTCCCCTCCCCCTTCCACTCGTTGGTATAGTAGTAGTAGTAGTAGTACAACTGACAAGATCAAACGATAATATCCCGCTCATTTGCCCACGAACTAGCAATCCTCGCAGCACTACAGCTCTCCTTTTGAATAAAATGCAAAACGACAAGTTTCCCTCCAGGTCGTCCAGATTTCTTTTCTCCTCCCATAGCACGAGTACAACAATTGCTAGTCCAATCCTTCCAACTTGCTTTGTCCACCGCAGTAATTTCTAGTGAAAAAAAAATTCGTATCCGTGTTGTTGAGCTTCTCCTTCAAGTCATCCAAGACCAACCCCCGGCCCCGTTTTTCTTTTTACTGTCCCATCAACATGTCCACGTCCAATCCAATCGAGTGCAGGAATAAGTTGACGCTGCTAAGGCGCTCCGCTGCCATCGTTGGAGGAAGCGTCTTTGCGAGAGAGATGGTGCCAATGACACGATCCTTGACGGCCAAGACCAGGCGAGTTTGTTGGTCGTTGCTGGCACTAACACCAAGAGCCGCCAGGAGCTGCCACACGTACACGTCTGATCCGCTGTTGATGCTGCCAGGGAACATGTAGGGGAGCGACATTTCAAGTCGGCTAAAGAAGGTTTCATACGTTTGATCCCTAAGGGGGAAAAGGTTAGCCAACACGTACTTGTCACTATCGCTAGAGTAGATTAGTTGAACAACTCACCACTTCTCCCACTGCTCAGGGGCGCCGCCACCAGTCTGCTTCAGCAGCACGGCGCGGCTAAGAATCAGTGTGAGCATTGAAACTCCAACCCTGGTCTTGGCAATGTGATCGACGTTTAGATTGGTGGCAATCAGGTTCAATACACCATCCACAATATCCAGTCCTGTATCGTTAAAGTACTGCATCAACGATGGCATGACAGTGGATAAGAACAGATCAATGTTCTCTCGCATCCTGGCGTTGAGGACAGTCTCGTCGTTGGTCACGGCCGCACCATTCACCACATCAAGCTGGTCGAGGTGGTAGACAATCATGGTCATGATGGTGGTGCGCTGTTCGAAACTCAGGTGAGGAAAGATTCGGGGGATAGCCTTCTTTCCTTTGGCGCAAGATAAAAAGGCAATGAACGGGTGGGGGACAATGACTCCAATGGGCTCGTGCACCTTGAGCTCTTCCCAGAGCTGGGAGTTGAGAGCTTCCAATGTCGCTGCCCACTCTCGATGCTTCTCCTGCAACTCCTGGTCGACTTGGTTCGTGAGAGGAGGCGGCATGAGTCGAACATGGTCCTCGAGTTTCATCAAAGTGACATAGACCCGCTCGGCATTTCGCAGAATCGTCTTGCGGTCAAGGCTGCTGACAGGCGACTTCTTTCCGCTTCCTGCTCGGTTGTGATGGGGCTCGTTCTCTGCCGCACGCTTGATGTTGAGCAAAGGCTTTGGCGTTTTGGCATTGCTGAAGGATATCTTGCCCAAGCTACCAGCGATGACGAGCTGGGGATTCTTGGGCTTGTTCTTGGCGGCCTCGACAGCTCGCTGCACTTGCTGCTCCATGCGTTGAATATGATTCTCCGCAGGCCTTCCGTGGCGACGCATGTGTCCATGACGGCCGCCAGTCTGGAAGAGATAGGTCTGAGCAAAGTTGCTGAGAGGCTGGCTGGGGTTTTGGCGTTGACCGGCACGAATGTGGCTATAGACTTGATAGTAAAAGTCTTCCGAGAGAGAAGCGTCGGATCCCTGCTCGACGGGGTTACCCGTGGCAGAGACGAGCTGTTGGAGCTGAATGCGAGTGATGAAGTTCTTGTCTTGGGGGGTCATCACTCCGTTGTCCTTAGAAAGCAGCCAGATCTTGTGGTTGCGCTTGGCCCGCTTCGTCTCTTGATCCAAATGCGCAGCCTTTTCCTCCTCGGACATGTGGGCTAGATGAGGATGAGCGCTCAACTGCGCAAGCTTCGCCGCCTCCTGGTTGGCAGCAGCAATGCGCGCCTCAGTCGACATGCGTTTGGGATTTTGAAGAATCTGCACGGGATGAACTGCGGGCGCTGGCTGCTGCTGAAGACTGTGGTATTGCTCCTGTTGCCCAGGAGGGGTGGGCAACTTGGCAGCGAGAGAGGGTGAAGCCTTTGCTTGTAAGCCTTGAGGTCGCTGCAGGATGGTAACAGGTTGCGGCTGGCCGTGCTGAGGGGCAGGAGATGCATGCTGAGCAGGAGGGTAGCTAGCAGATGCCTGTTGATACGAAGCAAGTTCGGAGACAGCCGGTTGCGGCGAGGGCTTGACTTGGGCGCGCATGGCCGCCTCAACCTCCTCCAAGCTCATCACTTTTCTTCCAACACTAGCGGACAGCGCGGGCTGAGGAGAAGGTTTGGGGATAGGGGCAGCGGCTGCCTTGGAGGGGCCAATGCCCCAGATGCTCTGGTCGACATGCAGATCCGGGAGAGGCTCGGGCTCGTTGTACTTTTCGTAGCCCGTCCGAAGAGGTCGTGTCGCCACGGGCTCTGTATAGTAAGACTGGTGCTGTTCATAGGACTGCTGTCCATAGGGCTGTTGCGTATACGACTGGGAAGGTATGCCGATGGGCTGGGCCTGGCTCTGGGAGGCACTGGCTCGTGCGGTTGGCTGAAGCCGGTTGAAGCGAAGGTGCTCTTCTTCAATAGCATCAGCAACCTTGGCCGTCTGGCCAAAGAAGTCAAAGTCCTTGCCAACCTTTGCAGCACCAGAATCGACACCACCGCCACCAAACGTATCATCATTGAAGGCATCGTCAGCATCGTCTAGCTGATCGCCAAGGCCATCGTAGGTGTCCTCGAAGTCGAGGGCATCGCCGGCGTCATCGTGGTGGCCAGAGAGGCCAGCGAAGGGATCATGCGGTTGAGAAAAGCCTGGAGCGGCCGTATTGTGCATGCTACGGCCGCTGGTGTCGAAGCCGAAGAACGACATGTTGGATTTTTTGGTGAGGAATTATACGTTTAACATACTAGCAGAGTTAATGTTAGCCTAGTAGATGAGGTTTTATATGTGAGCGGTTTCAAGGAGTAGGGAAAGATTGCGAGGCTGACTCTGAACTTTAAGCTGCCAGGAGCGATAAAGCTGCCAAAGCCAAGGTTGTTGGTGAGCTGGAGAGATTACTGAGCCCCCAAGTAGCCCCGCAATTCTGCGCGCAATGTGTTGTCTTGCCCATCTGGCAAGGCTGAAAGCAACGAAGCCCACCAGATAAGGCTTGAGCACCAGACGCAGCTTTCGCTCTCCAACGACTCCCCACCGCTGTTTAGGTAGAATGGCTCGGGGAACGGCAGAAAACAGGACAAGAAACAGGACAGAGGCAGCAGAAGACAACGTACCGCTAAGATAGTGAAGGGATGGCGAAGACTTGAAAAGCGCACAAACCTATCATGGTGTCTTCCCGCTGCGACGGAGATGTCCAAGAGCACAAGCAGCGAGCTGACCAAACGCTGAGCTCCTTGTCAAAACGCTTGTCAAAACGCGGCCTGTCCAACAAGGCGCAGCTGAGCGGCGATCCAGAAACCCGAGGCGACGGAGCGAGAGCAAAGCGCCTGAAGAAGGGCAATTTGCGGTTTGAAGAGAGACTGACGTCCCTTGAAGAGAAACCCCCACATGTGGGAAACAGTCAGCCGGCGTGGGGTCACGTGGCCTCGCTCATGGAGGGGCAACAGGTGTGCATGAATAAAACATGTATGAATGAATGATGATTCAGAAATGGCCAACTGAATAGATGGATGAATAGGCCATTATACAGTATATGAAGTTTAATGTTATTTTCACTTGATCAAGTGCCATGGAGATACGTTTCAGCGACTCGTTTCCGTCTAGGCGTTGCTCAGATGGTTCATCTCTTCGACTCAATTATTAGTAGTACCTTTGTACCAAGGTCAAGAGACATGTCTTCAACGGGGCTCCCAGAGTTGCCTCAATTAGCCCGTAGCTTGACTGCTCGCCGAGAGTGTTTCGAGTCGAGGCGCTTTGACTTTGTGTCAGTAGCTAATCTCCTACATACATGACGAGATCGGATACCCGGCTGACTTGTGCTGAGTCTCTGCAAGGATGGTCTATGAAACGGAGAATGCACACGTAAGTACTAACGTGGACGAAACAGGCATCTGCCGAGTTGAATCCACCAACTGCCGCTCCAATGAACTGATGTAATTGTCTACCAGCATTGATGCCTTCTTTCCCACTGAGCACCTTGAGTTATAAGTGATAAGCCCTCGCCACATGAGCCCGTACAGGTACAGGTATAGATAAACGTCCAGTTTACACAGCCTCCAGATACATCCCCGGCCATTAAATCATCCATCACCGTCCACAATCCTTCCACCAAGCTACCTATCCATACTAAACTGACAGGGTTGGGCGACGATCTGTGCTGAGGCCTGCGAAACAGCTGTGCGCTAGCGGTTACAGGGGCCTTCAGTTGCAGCCCGAGAATGCCAGACAAGAGAGAGACGTTGGTTGGCGAGCTGCATCGCGTGCCAGCCGCTGTGCGACGAAAAGTCTCGGTCGTCTCTCGCTGTTGGCAGTACAAGAGTGTGGAAATGTAGTACCCATTGTGGCCTCTCTCAGTCTCCCTCATTCTCTCCCATACCGCTTGTTCTTGTTCCATGTCGCACCAGCACAGCAAATTGAGGCCTCTCTCGGGCCAGTCAGTCAGCCCCCTTTGCCATCTCCGAGCACAGCCTTATCCGCCCATGATTCCGTCTTGCCGTCTCCTGAGCAGTGCTTCAATTTCCATTGATGATCCATCAAGTATAGTAGGTAGTGATACCTAGGAGTACTGTAATGAGTACGGAGTACAGCCAAGGTACCTGTCAACAAACCAGCGAATCACTGCATCTGTGCCGTCAGGGGCTTGTACCCGCCTTGTACTGTCCTGCATGTATGAAACTTAGTACTACTACTCCCGGTCGCCAATTGACCCCAAATCGCTCCCTGCAGTTGTCTCTTTTTTTTTTTTAGGGGATTTTAGTACTACTGTACACGCAAGCCCTGGACTCAGCTGCGTAATGCTGGCGGAAGCGTCTGCAGATGCTAACCCGCTACTAGAAAGATACGAGCTCTCAACCCGAAGGATTGGCCTCCCACTTTATTATCTTGCACCTACTGTACGGAGTACGGAGTACGGATACCCGCCTCAGTCTTTTGTCCTCCTTTTTCATCTTTCTCTCGTTTCACCCTTTTCTTCTCTCGCGAGTGGCATCTCGACTTTTTTGTTCCATCGCCCACTCGCTGCTCCGGCTGCCCGACTCAACCAGCCAGCGGCCTCAACTTCATTTCCGGCCGCACGAGCTCCCCTCAATTCCTGGTGATTCTGTACGACCCGGCCATGTGCGTCTAACAGCATCGGTCCACGATCCCAGACGCTGTCCGCCACCCCTGTCTCGATTGTTTCCCTCTTGCAGCAGAGACAAAACCTGCTCCTTTCCCACTCTCCATCGGCCTCGTTCACTTCTCGCAACCGCTCGTCTTTCCTGCTGGCAATTGTTGCCACCCCACGCTCCATCATGGCGTCTGCAAATGCGCGCTATGTGCGCTACCTGCTTATCGCATTCTTTGTACGTGGCTCCAGCCATTTCAGCCTGTTTTGTGCCTTGGACACAGTGACGCATGCACCGCCGGATAAAAAGCTAACCTCAGCGCAAAGACGATTCTAGTCTTTTACTTCGTCTCCAATTCAAAGTACGAGGGCGTGGACATTAGCAAGGGCACCTTCACTTCGGGCTCCAGCCAGCAGGCCCAAGGCGTGGCCAAGCCGTCGACGCCAAAGGCTCCCTCCGGCGATGCCAAAGACTTTCCCCTTGCCTTGACCCCGAACGACCCCGGATTCAACGACCTCGTGAGCATTGCCCCCGGTCCCCGAGTCAACGCCACCTTTGTCACCCTCGCCCGAAACAGCGACGTCTGGGACATTGCTCGCTCGATCCGCCAGGTCGAGGACCGCTTCAACCGCCGATACAACTACGACTGGGTCTTCCTCAACGACAAGCCCTTCGACAACACCTTCAAGAAGGTCACGACATCTCTGGTGTCTGGAAAGACGTTCTATGGCGAGATTGCTCCCGAGCACTGGTCGTTCCCCGACTGGATCGACCAGGACAAGGCCAAGAAGGTGCGAGAGGACATGGCTGAGCGCAAGATCATCTACGGCGACTCCGTCAGCTACCGCCACATGTGCCGCTTTGAGTCCGGCTTCTTCTTCCGCCAGCCGCTGATGATGAACTACGAGTACTACTGGCGCGTGGAGCCCTCCATCGAGCTCTACTGCGACATTCACTACGACCCCTTCCGCCTCATGGTTGAGCAGGGAAAGAAGTACAGCTTTGTGCTGAGTCTGTACGAGTACCCGGCCACCATTGCCACTCTGTGGGAGAGCACCAAGAAGTTTATGAAGAACCACCCGGAGCACATTGCTGCCGACAACTCGTTGCGCTTCCTGAGCGATGACGGTGGTGAAACCTACAACAACTGCCACTTTGTAAGCATTCCCTATTGACTAATTTTCAACTAGAATTCGCAACGACTAACTAAGGTGTAATCAGTGGTCCAACTTTGAGATTGGCAGCTTGGAGTGGCTGCGAAGCCAGCAATACATTGACTTTTTTGAGTCCCTAGACAAGGACGGCGGCTTCTTCTACGAGCGATGGGGCGATGCTCCCGTGCACTCCATTGCCGCCGGCCTGATGCTCAACAAGAGCGAGATTCAGTTCTTCAACGATATTGCCTACTGGCACGTCCCCTTCACTCACTGCCCCACCGGTGAGAAGACGAGACTTGACCTGCGCTGCCACTGCGATCCTAAGGAGAATTTTGATTGGAAGGGTTATTCATGTAAGTCACTCCCTGCTCGAAATATTATGCTGGGAAATGGTAAGCATTTGCTAACTGTTGACGTAGGTACATCTCGGTTTTTCGACATGAACGGCATGGACAAGCCCGAGGGCTGGGAGAACCAGCAGGATTAGAGAAGGGACGGAAAAAGTACTTTTATACTTGGCAAGTGATCCAAGTTTTCAAATGGGACGGGCGAGTTTGCTTAGTTATTCATACTCGAGTTTAATTCGCAGGCACGTCTCACATATCAAGTGCATGTGCATGAACGAATGAAATAGGGGGACCATGAGAAGAGACTGAAAAAAAAAAAATTAGGGAATGGCATTTTTTAAAACTGCGGGAAGCATAAAGGGGCGTCTGTGTCTGTCTGGCTTTACACGATTTGGACAATGGTTGCTGGTGTAAATAAATATATGGTGAAATGAAAACTGACGAGGGTGTTTGCTTGACGTGACTTGGTTTCTCTTGACATGAGCTTCTTGGACATATGATTATATGCTGCCTTTTTTGTCGTTGTATATTGTACAGTGCTCGTCTCTTGTGCTGCTCTATGGTATTTTTATACATGGCGGTCCAATGTCTAGATCAACCTTCCCCTCATCTGCGCAAGAAATACGCCGTTTTCATATGTCGTTTTTGCTCTCCAGCCATTCATTCACACACCATCTCAACCAACGGTAGCCTTCTTCGGCTTCTTCGTACCATATTTACTCCTACTCGTCGTCCTGCTCGCAACACCACCCTAAAACAATCATGTCAGCTCATCATCTCATTCAGTCTCAATTCCCAAAACGTACCAGATCCAACGCCCCTCTCACCAAATGATACCGCACACCAGGACAATCCTGCGCCCTCCCGCCCCTCACAAGCACCACGCTATGCTGCTGGATATTGTGTCCCTCGCCGGGGATATACGCCGTCACGACCGCCCCGGACGACAGCTTGACACGCGCCGTCTTGCGCTCGCCCGAATTGGGCTTCTTGGGCCGCACGACACCAACACGGAGACACACGCCCTTGAGCGCGGGGCAGTGCGTGTTCGACAGCGCCGGAGATACAGCGTGGCGAGCTCGTTTTCCCTTGCGGATGCCGCGCAGGACCTGGTTGAGCGTGGCTCGCGGGGCGGGCGTCGTGGAGAATGCGCGCAGGGCGGAAAGTAGAGGTGAGGCGGATTGCTGCTGCAGCTGGGTTTGAAGTCTGGAGATGGGCGATATTGTTGAGATGGAGGAGGAGAAGGGCGTCGATGTGAGGGATTGCCGCAAGGCGGGGGAGAAGAAGCCGCGGAAGATTGCGGAAGCCATGATGGGCTGCGCAATTGAGCTCTCTAGACTCTGTGTTTTTTGGCGATATGCTGCGCGGCTGTCGATCCAAATCCCATCGATTATGCCGCCATCGCCAAACCAAATCTTGCAGGGTGGGCTGAAACGAAAAGAGCAGTCACATGACCTCCAATCCCGGGACCCCAGATCTGCCGCATTCCGGAACCCCAACGGGGACTGTACTTCTCACAAGTACCTTTTTCACTCCCCCAGCTTCGGCGGGCATGTGAAGACAAGGATCCGTCCAGCTCGGGCGCGGCTAAAACCCGGCCCAGTCCAACCCAAAAATACCCCACGCGCCGCGGTATAGCGGGCGGCTCCGGATAGAATGGTTATCCTCGGCTGTCTACTAAGAGAAGCGAGAGACAAAGCAAAAAAGCTGGGGGGGGGTGAGAGAAAAAAAAAGGGAAAGCGAACAACCGAGCCCGGGCGATAATTGATTGATTATTGATTCGTCCCTTCTTTTTCTTTTTTTTCTCGGCTTGTTCTTTTTTTTCTATTTTATCCTTTTTGGTCTCGCTGTTTCTTTGACGATAACGACGAGATCGAATCTCAATCTCCCTGCTTCATCGCCTACAAGCTCCCCCCCTCCCCCTCCATCATGTCATCGTCATTCACACGGGCTCTGCGCCCTGCCGTGCGATCCAGCCGGATCCTCGCCCAGCGAACTTCCGTTGCCGGCGTCGTCCGTCCCGCGATCCGAAGCAATGTGTAAGAAGAAGAAAATATCCCATCACCACCATCAATTCTACAAAATCACAGCTTCCATACATATATATTTATTTATATTTATATATTTACATATGAAAAGCTGACAATGGAAACAGCCCCCTCCGCCATATCGCCACAACCTCCCCCCGCCTCTCCTCCCCCATTGACATCTCGGAGATCCCCCCCACGCCAATCTCCCACCTCTCCGAGATCGAGGCCGCCATGGCCGAGTCCGTCTCCAAATTCGCCGCCGACGTCGTCCTCCCCAAGGCCCGCGAGATGGACGAGGCCGAGGCCATGGACCCGGCCATTGTCGAGCAGCTGTTTGAGCAGGGCCTCATGGGCATTGAGATCCCCGAGGCCTACGGCGGCGCCGGCATGAACTTCACGTCGGCCATCATCGCCATCGAGGAGCTCGCCCGCGCCGACCCCAGCGTCAGCGTCATGTGCGACGTCCACAACACCCTCTGCAACACCGCCTTCATGAAATGGGGCTCCGAGCACGTCAAGAGCACCTTTCTCCCCCGCCTGGCCACCAACACGCTCGCCTCCTTCTGCCTCTCCGAGCCCGTCTCCGGCTCCGACGCCTTCGCCATGGCCACCCGCGCCAAGGAGACCGCCGACGGCTTCGTCCTCAACGGCTCCAAGATGTGGATCACAAACTCCGTCGAGGCCGGCATCTTCCTCGTCTTCGCCAACCTCGACCCCTCAAAGGGCTACAAGGGCATCTCCGCCTTCATCGTCGAGAAGGGCACCCCGGGCTTCTCCATCGCCAAGAAGGAGAAGAAGCTGGGCATCCGCGCCAGCAGCACCTGCGTCCTCAACTTTGACGACGTCGCCATCCCCAAGGAGAACCTCCTCGGCGAGCGCGGCCAGGGCTACAAGTACGCCATCAGCATCCTCAACGAGGGCCGCATCGGCATCGCCGCCCAGATGACCGGCCTCGCCCTCGGCGCCTGGGAGAACGCCGTCAAGTACGCCTGGAACGACCGCCGCCAGTTCGGCTCCCTCATCGGCGAGTTCCAGGGCATGCAGCACCAGTTCGCCCAGGCCTACACCGAAATCGCCGCCGCCCGCGCCCTCGTCTACAACGCCTCCCGCAAGAAGGAGGCCGGCCAGGACTTCATCAAGGACGCCGCCATGGCCAAGCTGTACGCCTCGCAGGTTGCCGGCCGCGTCAGCAGCCTTGCCGTCGAGTGGATGGGCGGCATGGGCTTCGTGCGCGAGGGCCTGGCCGAGAAGTTCTTCCGTGACAGCAAGATTGGCGCCATTTACGAGGGCACGAGCAACATTCAGTGAGTTCATCTTTATAATAATGACATGACGTGTATGTGTAGTGAGGAGTCAGGGGCTAATGTGATTTACTACAGGCTCAACACCATTGCCAAGCTGCTGCAAAAGGAGTACACCAACTAAGAAAATGACAAAGACGGAAGCAATGAAACGTAAACGAATGCCAAAAAAAAAAATGTTATATAAACGTAAAAGAGGAGGGATTAGGGATTCTATAGTCTGTACATAATAGATGCCAATTCTCATGACGACATTCTCAATCACCCAAGCCTACTTACTATCCCAATGCAAAAAATCTCGTATTCAAATCAACATCACACAACACGACTCAAATCATCCAATTCGTAGTCATAGCATCAAATTCTCTATTAGTAGGTATACTTCTTACGCTAACATATCCCCCCACAAGCAATAATAGTTTCTTCTCCGCTGAAGAATGAATGTTGAAAAAAGAAAGAAAAAAAAAAGCAAATGCGCAACAATCATTTTGTTAAATGAAATAAAAAAAAAGAAGTAATTCCCAAACCCCAAAGAGATTTGCTTTTCTTTTAAAAACGTAAGCAAAAGAAAAGAAAAGAGTCGCTCCTTTAAGAATGGAAAGAAAGACACGAGGCAATCAACGCGTGGCCTGGCGAGTGACGGGAAGGACATCTCCCCTTTTCTGGAGAAGAAAAACATACAAAACGCTCGCCAAACTCTTCTGTCCTTCTGCAGATATCGTCAAATGGCCATCATATTGTCTCGCCAGGCAAGCCTGTAAAGATCCATTGAGCGTCTCGCGGCACCACATCCTGGTTGCCATGTAGCAGGGAGAAGGCCCACTTGTATAGAGCCGCTACCACCACTAACTTTTTATCTCAACATAGTTGTCTTAACCAACTCTGTTCTTCATCATCCTATTCCAAGTCTGCCGTGTAGCTGAATCCTCGGAACTCTTCTTGCATTGCTTGAGATAGCACTGTAACAACAATGTTAGTATGCATGATAAAGCCAAGGAGGGTGAAAAAAAAAGGGGGGAGATATAGAACTTACCGGACTGGACTGGGGTGAGAACAGGAGTCACGCTTGTAAACTCAGAGTCAAAGTTGCTTGTATCCGTCGCGCTCTTGATCTGGGGAAGGAAAGGTGGCTGAACCCTCTTGTGGTAGATGTCGTCCCAGTTGACGTTGCGGAAGAAGGGCTGGCTCATGATTTCCTGTGCGTCTGTCGGGCCGCTTCCCAGTCGCTGGTCGGGTTCTCGGGTGAGGAGTTTCTGGAGAATGGACACGGAGTCCCTAGGCATGTGAATGGGGTAGAGAGGCTCATCAGCGAGAATGGCGTCGTAAATTTCGTCTTCGTCCTCGCCCCTAAATGGAGATTGCTGCAGAAGCATCTGGTAGATCAAGACGCCAAAAGCCCACCAGTCGACCGCACGACCGTACTTCTTGTCCAGCAAAATCTGTCCGTCCATGTTAGCAGTTATTTTGGAGACAATCAAAAAGGGGGGTGCATTTTTCGTACCTCGGGGGCCATGAATTCTGGAGTTCCACAAAACGTGCTAGTCGTGGATCCATACCACATATCCTCCTTGCAAAGACCGTAATCGGCAATCTTGATGTGGCCGTCGAGTGTCAACATGATGTTGTCGAGCTTCAAATCACGGTAGATGACACCGTTCTCGTGGAAATACTTGAGAGCTAAACAAACTTCGGCAGCGTAGAATCTAAAATCAAAATGGGTCAGTTCGAGTGTCTCAGGGAAAGGAATTTTGGTTGATTCGACTTACTGAGCACGCTTGGTGCCGAATTGGCCACGCTGAATGTGAAGCATCAAGTCACCGCCGCTGATGTACTCCATGACGAAGTAGACTCTGGTCTCGGTCTGGAAGCAGGCATGTAGGTTGGTCAAGAACGGATGTCTCTCACGGTTGGCGATAAGGAATACTCTCTTCTCCGACTTGATGCTTTCCACCTCGTCGTTTTCGATGATAAACTCCTTCTTGAGCACCTTGATGGCAAAGAGACGCCTAGATCTCTTTGTTTCTGCCAACATGACCTTTCCAAAGTTTCCTTTTCCAAGAACAGCGAGGAAGTTGAAGTGATCAAGACCAATACGCGCCCCGGTACCAGGATCGGTGGCAGACGGCAGAGCCTTTCGCTGGGCACCTCCAGGGCCTGTGGCAGCTCCCTGGGGAGAGATGGGAGACTGCGGTTTCGGGACCGCGGGCTGCTGGTATTGGGGCTGGCTCGGTTGCGGCGGCAGTGGCTGTTGGGGGGGTGGTTGCTGGGGAGGCATCTGAGGAGGAGCCTGCTGCTGTTGTTGCTGCTGAGGAAGAGGAGCAGGGCGTTGCTGAACTGGCGCCTGGGCACCGAATCCCTGGTCCACGTTGGCATAGTCCGCCGGGTTGTACTTGTGATGCTGGGGAGCCGCACCACCGGCGCCATACTGTCCTCCTTGAGCATATAGATCCTGCTGTGCCGTGTCGTAGCCGGTTCGGCCCTGGGCGGCGGCCATGGCAGCGGTGGCCGCAGCGGCGGCAGAGAGGTCAGAAGGCGCACGGCCAGGGTGATCGGGCCGCTGAGGCGATGTCTGGTTAGCATACATGAGCCGCGCCGCTTCGGTGGCCTCCGCGGAGGGGGTTCCGGGAGTCGAGCCGGCACCGGCGCTCGAGAATGAGGCAGATGATCCGTGGCCGGTTGTCGTTGGGCTTTTGCTGGTGCCAGATCGCAGAGTCTTTTCCGACAGCGACGTCGTCTTTTGCTGCCTCTGCTTCTGGACTCGTATGCCCTCGAGGATCTGGTTGGCAACGGCCATGGACATGCCGCAGAAGTCGGGAACCAAGTGAACACACTGAGCGTGACATGTGAGGCCACATTCTATCGAGTCGTTAGACAAGGTACTCTAGAGAAGAAGAAGTGAATCGAGTAGCGTGACGACTTACCTGAGCATTTTCGACAATTCTTCTTGCCAAAAGGCAGTATGTAACCGCAGTGGCAGCACCAATTGGCCGTGACGTTGGAAAACGGCTGGAACCTGTGAGGAATGCGATGATTGATCTTTTCCTCGTCAGGATCAGTCTCAGCATTGCTTTTACTGATACACTTGGTAACAACGCTAGGGTAGCACTTGTTGTGACAAGTGTACTTGCAGTCCTCGCACTGCATACCCGCAGAATACTTGAGGAAGTCTCCGCAGAGGGCACAACGCATGATGTTGTAGAACTGGTGCTGGACAAACTTGTGACCAAACATCTCGTGGACCTCCTCCTTGCGCTGTCGAACGGCACCCTTTCGGCCCAGACCGAGATCCACCTGCCTCTTGTCTCTGTTTTCCTTGACAAAGCTGAACTCGAGCTGGATCTGTCCAGCAGGCTCAAGGTTGAACCAGCCATCAATAGGGCCAGTGACGATTTGGGGCTGAGGGCCCGGATCGCCAAAGGGTGTTCCCTGACCATGGCCGCCGGGAGTCTGAGGGGAGCCTCCGAAAGATCCCTGAGTTGGGCTCATTGGGAACTGGGAGGGAGCTCCCGAGCTGCCCATTCTGTCAGCAGACACCCAGCCGGAGCTGTTCATCTCGGCCTCGATCCTCTTGCGGCGCATCTCTTCGACGATGTCGGATATCCGGACCCAGAGCATACCAATGGGCATGGGGTGCTCACCAGGCTTGTCGTAGATTGTAAGCTCAATCTCGTTGGCCTTGTCAACCTCGATGTTGTGATATTCGGCTTCCCAGCGGTCATTTCTCGAGGCTCTAGTTCGGGCCATGACAGTGTCCTCGACTTTAACGGCGACGAATGTTTCAGGGCCACGAGCAAATCTCCCGGTAGTGGCATGGTCAACGTCCTTGATGGCCACAACACGAATGGAAAGCTGACCGCTCAAAGGCTTGCGGAGATTGGGCGTGTTGATGGAGTCGTCTGGGAAGAAAGCAAGTTAGTAAGCAAGGGGTTCGTTTTCGTTCTTGGCCGTTGTTGGACATACCATCCTGAGCATCAGCCGAGTCCATGTCGACGTGTAACTCCTCATATCTCTTCAGTGCCTGCTTCAAGAGAAGGATCTTCTGCTTGCTCTCAACCCTACGAGCAGCTGCATCGGCCTTGCTCTTTCGATCGCCCTCCATACCGTACAGCTGCACCATTTTCTCAACGCCCTTGAGATATTGCTCCTCGACATTGAGCTTGAACTGGATCTGCGAGAGCATGTGCTGGATTCGAGGGCCGAGGTAGGGGGTATCATACTTGATCAGATCTGCGAGCACGAGGGTTGGTTAGCCACAGCTCGTATCCCGCAAAGAAGAAGAGGGGAAGGCGGGGAGACGGGGGAAACAAAAAGAGACAGGGGACCAGCGGCGAGGCGATAGAAGCTCTCTGCAGAACGCACCTAGCTTGGTGAAGTTGGGACGAGCCTTGGGGGCAGATCCAGGGCCCGGAGCACCAAAGTTGTGTCGCGGCGGTGCCAGATCCGAGGGCGGCCCAGTGTGGCCCTGCTGGCCAAAGGATCCTTGATCCCCCCACGACGACGAGGCGTCCTTGGGCGGCGGAGGGGGAGCGCTGGGGTCGTCGCCGCCCAGAGACATACCCTCGACGCCCTGGCCGACCTTTCGCATCTGGATATCCCGCAGCTTCTCCTCGAAGAACTGCAGGTTTCGGCGGCCATCGCGCATCTGGGAGTCGAGCCGAGAGCGCACCGCCTCGTTGTTGGTCTGCGAACGCATGGCATTGGCGGCGTTGATCAGAGCCTTCTCCCGCTCAATCTTCTTGTTGATGCTCTGGATTGCCTCGTCCTCATTCATGGCGCCGGTGCGGGGAGCGCGATTCGTACGCGCAAGACGGTCTGGTGATGGTGATGGTGAGGAGAGGAGAAGAGGAGGAGGATTGGGGGTGGAGAGAGAAAAAAAACAAGCGGCTCCACGACTAGAAGCACCACAAGAGCGGCCAGACCGGGCGACGGAGGCGTGATAAGAAGCTGCTGGGCGTGATGCCTGGGGAGAGAGTGGGCAGAGAGTCTTGCGGTGGGAAGAGGGAAAAAAAATAACCTGGAATAAAAAAAAAAGACCAAGGTACCTGTCCTGGCAGAGGTGGTGTTTTGTGGATGTCGTCAGTGATGGGGGGGGAGTCGCCAGGCATGTGGCGGGGTTCCAGGTTTGTTATGCATTGAGAGTCGGGCGGGTTTCTGGCGCTGGCGGGCACTGACGAGCACTGACGAGCACTGACACTGTCCACTAGCACGCGCTGGAGGGGCCCTGAAAGGCACTGGAGCGGCTAGCGATGATGGGCACCTAACTGAGGCTGCGAGGCGACATCCATGGATTGATACATGCACATCTGATGCCGCTGCTGATGCTGCATTGTCTGGATGTCCGCAGTACTATCGACCAACAGCCTGAGCTCGCTCGCTGAGACTCTACGCGTTACAGCCACTGCCTGGGGTGGTTTTCTATCTATTTGCGGAAAATCGGGCTTTCGGATCAAGGCCTCAGCGACTCAGAACTAGCCGAAGCCCCTTTCAGCTGAGAGAGGCGGTTCATGATTCGTTGGAAATAGTATCGATGGCCTGCTTTATACTGTAAAAGTAATATGCTCTGATACCAGGCAACTTCATCATTCCGTGACACCCAATCAGTTGCATCGTGGTGCCCAGTCCTCCAACCCGGCGTCTCTATGATTCCACATCAAAACGTCGCCTCACCTCGGCCAAGCTGCCGGCAACAGCCTACCCTGCATAAACCGAGAAACAACATGAAGCCGTGTCTGAGATAATTGCGGCCCGGACAACGTAACATGGAGCACGGCAGTTGACATTACACTGGCTATTTGACAAATATTTGGTGCTGAGTGGCACTGATTATAGGCATTGTCCCACCGTGTGCTTGATCACGATGCAACTTCACCGCAGACCATCGAGTCTAGAGCAAACCCACCGGAACCTTGATTTCCATGAGAGAAATCCAGGTGCAGCCACGTCATGCCATTAATAGCAGCTTGGCAGCGCACAAAGCACCTTCACAGCTTTGATCTGTCACAAACAAAGGCAGCCTCTCGTATCAACAAAGCGCCATCCAGCCAATGCCACATTCCCTGAAAGCTGCTCCACGTGACGATCTCACCAACAAGAACCAGAACCAGATCAAAAGGCGATCCCCAGCCCCAAACTTTATCCCCCAACATGCACCCCCGAGAGCGAATGAGCAACAATCCCAACGGCGGGGGGGTTGCATTAGAAGAAAGCTTTTTGCCTTGTGCTTGTGCGACTTCCGTATCGTATCAGCATCGTAGCAGAAGCAAAAGCCTCCTCGGTTCCTAAAATGCACAACCCGAGTAGCAAAGTCCTACCAACTCTAGCTTACAAGTCCTAGATTGGCCATTGTTGCTAGGACAAGGGTTACACCGACCGGAATGACGTTGCTCCATGTTACTCTCCAGGGCTTGTGTCTGGTGCTGAATGGCTTGTGCGGCTCCTTTGACATTTGCCATGGCGCTTTCTTAGGCCATGACTGCGGACGTCTAATTGTCTGCTTTGTTAGACTATGGCGACGAGATCCGGGCCTGGCTGCTGTGGCTGGACGAGTTTGGGACCAGCTGAGCGGCCGCTTATTGTGCCGTCGGTGAGCTGAGAGAGATTGATTGCTCTAAAACTACTGCTAGTAGCAGCATTAGATTGTAATCGTACAGTACGTGGCACTTTGGAATCTCTGCCACCGCCACCGAAGCCATCACCGGCTCCTCCACAAGCCTCAGCGCCACTTACACCGAAACAGCCTCGCCATCATTATCCCCAAATCTTTTGTTTTTTATCATAAGAAAATGCATTTTGGGCCTCATGGCAGCCTTCCATTGTACAAGAGCCCTCCCCGGATGTATATAGTAATTCGTGCCCGGCTTTCCGCTGCGCTATATGTGTGTGTCTAAAGCCCCTTGTATATCCCTCTCAAGGCCCATATGGTACTGTGTCTATATTACATCAAAGAGTCGAATCGTTAGAATACATGTCTATCCATCTCCTTCATTTCCGTCCAAACAACGCTCCCATGCGCCAAGTGATGAATATGCCCGTGAGGAGACCCTCCAGCACCAGGGCGGATGCGTCTCGCATGCGCATGTCCACCTGGCGCTCGCTAATCAGGTATTCGAAACCCGCCCTCCACACCTCGAGGTCTGTTACGAGAGCCTTCCATTGTAGTAGGAGCTGTTTCAAGTCCTGAAAGCTGCGGATCCAAACAGTGGACATGGTATGCTGCCAGGCCTCCCTGATCTTGGTCAGGCTGAGAATCTTCTGGGCCTCCTTTTCGCGCGCCTTGACCCTGTCGACCTCGGCGGCCTCGGCCATCTGGTCGAGATTGGCCTTGATAACGGCCAGCTCGGTCTGGACTTCGTCTAGGACTCGCTTCTCCTCAGCCACGACGCCCTTGACTAGCCTCTTCCTCTTCCAGGGCTCGGCAACAAACTGGAGAACCACAAAGAGGATAAAGTTCATGCCCATCAAGCCCCAGGTACCCCAAGTCGAGGCCCTCCGGATCCGGTCGCTCCAGATCTGCTCTTCATGATAGCGTTTGAGGATGCCGGCATTGAGCTTCTGGCTGAGCTTCTGCTCGTCGGACTCGGCCTCGGTCAGGGTTTCCTGTGCCGTGACGACCTCGCCCTCCAGGACGTGGTCTGTACGGTACAACTCCGTGAAACGCTCAAGGTCCGTCGGTGTCCATGTGTCCTTGCGGGCGAGCAGCGTCGTCACCTCGCGCTGGGTCGACGCTCGCTTGTTATTCGATGTCTTGTATGCCTGCCTGGCTGCCCGCACACGCGCCTGGGCCTCGGCTAAGCCAGTCTCCAGCTTCTCATTCTCCATCTTGATGGCTTCGATGCCCGTGTAGCCGGTGATCTCGTTGAGCTTCTGCGAGGCATTGAGGACCTTTGACTGAACATTGTCCATGATGACGCTGAATCTCTTGTTCAGGGCACTCCGCCGCTCCTCGGATATCGATGGCAGCTCTAGCCAGTTTGGCCGGGACCATGAAGCGGCGGCGGCGGGTTCGGTAGTTGCATTTTTCGCGGTTGCAGCCGGTGTGTCGGCTTTGGGGGCGGATTGAGGGGGAACGGGGGGTTTGTCGGCGTCGCGGGGAGGCTGAGAAGAGTAGAGGCGAGCAGGAAAGGCAACGGCCTGGACATGGCAACGCATGCAGGCCGTCGAGGGCCATCGGGCTGTGGTGATGCCACTGTTGGCCGGCCTCGCTGCCAGCCCCAGCCCTATCCTGCCATGTCTCCAGACAGCACGGCCAAACGGCTGCATGTCTGCCAGCGCAGGGCCAAGAAGCCTCTGCACCGCTGATGTTCTCTGTTCTCAAGGGCTCGAACCGCCGGATGTCGGTGCAGCTTCCCAGGGTTTGGCTGGAGGGGAGTTTTTTTTTTTCAAGGGTTTTTTTTTTTGCGGCCGAGAGTGAGACAAAGTGCTGGGCTGGGCTTGTCTTAGTCTGGCCCCGTGCCTTAACACCCAAAGCCGTAGTCGTCGGGGTTACTGTAAATGAAGAGAAGAAAGGAAGAAGAACAAAGAAAAAAAAAAAAGAGAGAAAGAAAAAAAAGCAGTGCTCCTCCCTGCCAATTGATGGTCGTGGCCAGCTTACAGGCCCAGACGTGAGCGATAATGTACCCGTTGCCTCCACCTGTGAAAAGACAGACAAGCTTCCCCGGCTGAGTCCGGGTCTTGGGCCGATCTCGACGGCTCTTTGGTGTAGACCGCCTTCGCAAAAATTCGCGCGCCGATTGTTGGCACCGCATGTGAGCGGCTTAGTGGGTTTGTATATGCGGGTGCCAGAAGTGGTTACCGGGAAGAGGATTTTTTTGATGGAATAAATTGAATTTGTGAATGATTATTGCGTGGGTTGGCAATTGGGGAACATGGAATGAATCAATATTGCTGCCAAGTAGAGGCAGCAGAGCATCAATTGCAGCCATCGACATTGCTGATGGAACCCAATTCAACGGGCACCCAAATCTGTCTCAACCTGGAAATCTCCAGAAGGCCTATTTCGGGCTTCTAGCGCTCTGGCGGGGCACCGGCCCCTGTCGCTCAACCACTGTGGCGGGGCATCTCAGCGAGGTGAAGCCGCCCGAAATGACGACACAGCGGCCGTGGAGAGTTGCATGCAGGCAGATCGGCGCTGCGCCAGGAGGGATTTTCACCAAATCAACAGGGGGATTGTAATTTACATTACATTTCCATGTATTCTTTTATTTTAGGCTCAACTCCTTTTCTGATTTATTTTTTTCCCCTTTCTCCCCCCTTCGCTCTTTCATCTTGCTTAAACCATTGTCATCTTACATCTCCTTCATATAGTAGTATTCATTCTCCCGGGCGGTCAATCTTATCGCCGTCCAAAAACTGCCCCTCCATCTCTCTGCCCCTCCAGAATTTCTAATCTCACCTTGCTTCTCCGCCTTCACATTTCAATATCCCCTACCAAATCCCCCCAGATCCTCCAAAATGGGCTCCGTCGCAAACAACATCCCGGCCATGGCCACGAACCCCCAGTTCATCTTCTTCACCGACTTCGACGGCACCGTCACAACCGCCGATTCCAACGACTACATGACGGACAATCTGGGCTATGGCGTCGAGAAGCGCAGGCAGGGCAACGTCGACACGCTCAACGGCCGAATCAACTTCCGCGATTCGTTTCGCGAGATGCTGGACAGCGTGACGACGCCCTTTAACGAGTGCATCGACATTCTGCTGGCCAATATCAAGCTCGATCCCGGCTTCAGGGACTTTTTCAACTGGGCCCAGGACAACAACATTCCGATTGTCATTCTCAGCGGAGGCATGGAGCCTATCATCAGGGCGCTGCTGGACAAGCTGCTGGGGACTGGTTGGGATATCCAGATTGTGAGCAATTTTGTGCGGGCGAGGGAGGGCAAGAGCCTCAATGATGTTGGTGGTTGGGAGATTATCTTCCGTGACGACAGGTGAGGACTCATGGCTATTGGATGCTATATGATGGGCAATTTATATTAACAATATGACGCAGCATCCACGGCCACGACAAATCCATTGAGATTCGCAAATACTCGAGTCTTCCCAACCGGCCAACCATGTTCTACGCCGGCGATGGCGTCTCCGATCTCTCTGCCGCCAAAGAGACCGATCTGCTCTTTGCAAAGGCCGGAATGGGTGCGTTTCAACCGGTTCCAGTCCTTGCAGTGTACAATACTGATTTGAACGTCTCTAAACAGATTTGGTGACTTGGTGCGAAAACGAAAACGTCCCCTTTGTCACATTCAACGACTGGACCAGCATCACGCAGACAGTCAAGGATATTGTTGCCAGCAAGATCACCGTCCATGACGCAGCCAAGGGCCGCATTTAATTTTACGATTTGAACGACTTTTATTTTTCAACGTTTTCTTTGGATAGCTATTATATATTTATGGATGTTGATAAGATGTTTGGGGGTTGATTGGATACCCTCCATACATACATACATGGGATGTTGATAGATGTTTCGGGGTTCATTGGATACCCACCCTTCATAAAAGGTATAGATTTCTTGGGAGATATAACGACAAGAATGGCAGTTTGGATCTTCCATAGAAGATTAGATGAACAAGCCGCATAGATTCTTTAATACATAGTATGCTAGTTATGATATCGCCTCATCGCTTCTCATGATCCATTGCCCTTTTATATAAACCCATCCCATCCATATACGCCTTTTCCCCGTCTTTCCCATGTTCCAACACAACAAGTCCCCCCTGCCTCTCCCACTACTGCTTCTCCTTCGTCCCAGCCGGAATGCCATACCAGCACAGCAGCATCACGACAAACAAGAAAATCACAATCGGATGCAGCACCCACGTCCCAACCGCCTGCGCCAACAAGCCCGTCACAAATGGCGCCACCGCACCGCCCAAGCTCCCAAACGCGCTGATGGCCCCCATGCCGCTCAGCGTGTCCCGGTGCGACATGCCGCGCATGAAGACGGCCGCCGCGCACGGGTAGATGGGCCCCAGCAGCAGGCCGACGATGCTGACGGCCACGGCGTCGCCCACGACGTTGGGCACGAACCACACCAGGATCTGGAAGGCCAGCGCGCCCCCGACCAGGCCGTAGACGAAGACCTTTTCGCCGAACCGCTGCGCCGGCCCGGACAGGAAGAAGCGGCCGATGGTGATGCCGGCCCAGAAGCCGGCCGAGACGTAGCCCACGGACGAAGGGTCGCCGCCGCGCGAGTTGATCAGGAAGGAGATGACCCAGCCGGAGATGGACACCTCGGCGCCCTGGTAGGCGAAGATGAAGGTCGACCCCAGCAGCACGATGCGCAGCTTCACCGCGGCAAACATGCCCAGAAAGGCCGAGTTGTCCGGCTTCGCCTCCCTCTCCCTTGCCGCCGGGCTCTGCTCCGCTTCGAACCGCCAAAACGCCCACGCCGAGAGCACCATTGTCAGGAAGCTGATGCCCATGGTCAGGATATAGTAGCGATTCCATGCCGCATGCGCCACAGTCACCAACGCCGTGGCAATCAACGGGCCCGACGTGCCCCCAATCCCATAACTCCCATGCAGCAGCCCCAGCATGACGGTGCTGTTCTGCAGACTGCCGCAGAAGATGTTGCCCATGGCGACGTTGATGGCGATGCCGAGGCCCACGAAGAAGAAGGCCGCGACGATGACGCCGAAGGGAGCGGCGGCGACGAGCGGGATGTAGGCGCATGCCATGAGCAGCTGGCCGATGCCGAGGAGCCTCGCGCGGCCGAGTTTCGCGCGGAGGGTGTCGAGGAAGACGGCGGCGAAGACGAAGCCCAGGGCTTGGCCGACGAAGATGAGCGATACGACGGCGTATCCGATGTCATAGTGTCTTTGTTGTCGTGTTAGTCTTGGTCACGCTTTCTCCATGGGGGGTTTCTGTTATACAACATTGACTTACTTTTCCATGTAAGGAATCAAGGCACCGGCAGAGCTGTCGCTCAAGGCATTACCAAAGTTGGCCAGACACACGGACAGCAGTCTGAAGCGATTCATATACGGCTCCCACACACTGGGTATCACCTCGACAGCATCGACCCCAAGAACCGGACTGGCCGGACGGCTTCTCTCAAGATCAGTATCCTCTGTCCGTGGAGTAACTACACCAGAGGCGAACCCATCGACACGGGGTGCAGAGTTTCGCACATCGACGAGCTCCTCCTGGTATGGGCCGCTGAAATAGGTCCGCTGGTACGTCTTCTCCGGGGCTGTGAGTGGCCTGGTTGCCTCGTCGGGAGAGGGTCCGGACTGGATCTCCACGAGGTTTCGCAAGAGGATTGCGTCCATGGTGGGATATTCTGTCACCAATGGACAGCAACTGAATTATTTGTATGCTTCAAATTCTTGACGCAACAAGTCCAATTGTAAGAGAAAGTCAGATTACGACCCCAAGGTGAGCTCCAGCAAGCTCAGCTGAGCTCCCGTCAGCCATCTATATACCTATGCCGTCCAGCTCAGACAAACTCCAAAAAACATGCCGTCAACAATGTTGCAACGGCCCAATTTTCCACAGGTCTCGTGGACCGATAAGCTCTGCTAGTGGAATGCCCAATTACGGCCCGGTGAACCCACGCCGCAGAAGCCTTCGTGCCGGAGTTTGGGGGCTAACACGGGATTGTGGTAAAGTACTACTCCGAATACTGTAAACGAGAGCTTTTGCTGCGGGTCCGAAACGATATCGGATGCGGCCCTCCGTGAGCCGGCAAGCGAGCCCCGTCAGCTGCATGTGAGACGTGCTTGGATTCTCTTCACGCCGAGCTGCTAGACATTGCTAGTGGTCTGTATCCGCTCCACCGAGACTCAACCGCTGTCCCGACCACGGGTGGCTTGCAAGTGATGGTGTATGTGATCTGGACGAGATTGGTGTGGTGCTTTTGCAGCCATCCGGCGGCTTGTTGGCTTGATCCCTTGGTGAGTCAATTCGGCTGGTGAACGCCAAAATGCCTAAAAAGGACATTGCATTCGTTACTGTTGAGTAAATTCTCCGGCAATTCTCCGCTTTGAGCTGGATACCACTGCCTAGTAGTATTTCGTACGGAAGTAATCAGCAGCTTTCGGTCTCGGTATCGAGCCATGGTCCCTGACAGCGGTCTCGCCCAATGGGGAAATACCGCGGCGGTGATCAAAGGGCTGGGATGGAATATGTTCCATTTCCTTATCAAGCAATTGTCGTCTATCGATACCTGCCCCTCCATCCAAGCCCCGGTTTATTCCCATCCACCAGATTATTATTTTTTTTTTCTTTGGTGATAGCATCAACTCAACCGCCAAAGTCGAAGCCATGGCCCGTCCAAAGCGAAATGTCCTCGCCGCTGCGCAAGAGGCACTCTCACCGCCCGATGCTCTGGAACCTACTCAGGTGATTGTGCGCGTCGTGAAGCCTGAGGGAAACAATCTCTACACATGCGAAATGCCAAGCAAGAAGCCCGTCGTCCTGGAGCTCGCCCAGCGTTTTCGCAACACGATATGGATCAAGCGTGGTGGATACGTCCTGGCTGAGGGCTACCCAGTAGGAACCCAGGACAGCAGGGCAATTGGAGAAATCATCAATGTCGTGCGCGACGAGAAACTCTGGCGAAAGCAGCCGTATTGGTATGGTTTGCATCCTCCCCGTCTCTATTTTCTATACATGTATTAAACGATATGCTCCAGGCCTAAAGAATTCGTAAAGACGGTCCAGGACCTCAGCGACGAAGAGAGCGACTCCAACGTCGGAAAGATGCCACCCAGCGACGACGAGGAAGAGGAGGAGGAGGAATGAGAAAACGGTTTAATCATCTAGCTACACCACCACTATAGCAGTTTCGGTTTCGGCGCGCCACTACTCTGCGGGTTCGAGCCTGCAAACGCCATGGCTACTGTCACGGCCAGGACGCTCACCACGACGTTGGAGCTCAGAGGAGTGCTGGGGAACACGTTCCAAGCCCATTCTTGCGCCGCCCACAGAGGGACCACGACAAGAAGATTCGGCGAGGCCGTCCACAGGAGGAAGGGGGTAGCCCATGCCAGGTACGCATAGAATTGGTAGTGCAAGGACCTGGCAAACAGGAGCCCAACCACATTGGCCGACAACATGGCGGACATGATGTACCTGGGCGTGACGACCGTGTGGGAGATCCTGCCCTCTTCCTCCTCTGTGAAAGGAGACCTGAACCGAAGAACGTAGGGGATCATTCCTACAACGCTTCGTTCTTTAATCTTCAGCCACCGACCTAGGATGAAGATTACGAGGAAGAGGGCATGGAATGCCAGTAGCGTGATAGAGAAGCTCCGGCTAAGGAACAGTTCCTCGCCCAGCATCCGC
Organism: Trichoderma sp. TW21990_1; assembly: GCA_010015515.1. NCBI lineage: Eukaryota > Fungi > Ascomycota > Sordariomycetes > Hypocreales > Hypocreaceae > Trichoderma > Trichoderma sp. TW21990_1. The sequence goes on from ML974119.1 coordinate 1,961,027, forward strand.
CAATTGACTGTCCATTCAAACTTGAACTGCCTCGATAGCTCGAATGCTCGTCCAAGATACCCTGCCCAGTTCGTTGTGATGAAGGGAATAGCAAGGAGCACCTGAGCCTGTACCATCAGCCAGAGCAACCGCAAAGCTCCCGCGAACCCACGACCCAAGAAGAGCACAATGACGACGGCGGGAAGAACAAGCAGCAGTGACATCTTGACGCCCAAACCAATGGTATACGCCAGAGCACCAATGGTCCACACTCTCCGTTGGAAGAAGAAAATTGACAGCCACAGGAAGAATGCCGCAAAGCAGTCGTTGAAGCATCTCAGCACAAATACGCTGTGAAGCCGCTTCGAAAGGATGAGCAGCGGGAAGATGTATGGCGGGACCTATCTCATCGTCTTTAGTGAACTGTTCCCACACTTTCCAAAACAATAACCGGCAGATTCGCCAATAAAGCTGACCTTGGCCTTCCAGTAGCACAGCATCACCACCCCCAGCGTAGCCATATACAAGCCAGCAAAGAGCTGCTGCGCCAGCAAGATATTCGTACCCTTGTCGGTAAGATAATACAGCCCCGTGTAAATATACACATGGGCAGCAGGATACACCAACGGCCCCGTACCGCCCTCCATCTTAAGATAATCTCGCTCCCCGTGAACAAACTGCGTGATCTGCTCCATGTAGGCAACCCAATCGATTTCCGTATCTAAAAAGGGGAGAAAAAACGACAAGATTTCCCACTCGTTAGCCTCGATTTTGTTTTCGAAATGTTTTTTTTTCCTTCTCCTTTTTCCAACTCCCCCTCCTCTCTCACACTTCTGTTTTGCCAAAAGGGAAACCGTTAAAGTGGTCGACTAACAGGGCACTTTCCAAATAATCAGGCCGCACAGCACAGCGTCTGCGAGCCAGAGGCCCAACGGAACGGCTTTCGAGAGCGCATGCCGTCCGTTGGCGACGTCAGAGACGAATTTGATGAGAGAGGTCATTTGAGGGAGAAGAGGGCTCAGCTCCCCTCGTTTCAGCTCCTTTTTTCTTTTCACTAAATCAACAAGAATGAAAGGGGAAAAAAAAAGAAAAAAATTCAGTTCCGAGACTCGTCGAGTAAAAGGGGCATGTCGTTTGTGAAATACACGTGAAAACCGGCTTGTTTGGAGCTTCTGAGGAGTTCGTTATATGCAACGTGGAGCCTTTTCTAAGAAGGGCGACAGAGGAGCCCCGGGAGGTGCATAGACCCGCTTACGTACATCGATCCGTCTCCCCTTTTTCGCTTCAATGAGATGGAATGTCAGGTTTGTCCAAGAGTACATTATGTTTCAAATGCTGCAATCACATAGATGTAGTGTAAATAAATAGTAAAAGCCAAATAATGGCATATAAAAAAAAGCAATGGGCAATAAGTACTTAATCCCATTCAAACACCTTGTCCTCACCACTCAAATCCTCCCCCTTCCTCCTCCGAATCTCATTCACCACCTCAACCACCCTCTCCGCACACCCATACGACCCCTGATATCCCCATCCCGCATGTCCGTAATTATGCACAACAGACGTCTCCGCATCCAAAACCTCTTCCTCAATCCTCACCCCGTTCTTCCTCCACGGCCGCAAACCCACGCCATGTCTGATGACGCTCAGCCCTTCAATCCCTTTCCCTCCCGTGAGTCCCGGCGCAGCTTGCACCGCCCTCTTCATGATGCGGACCGCAATGTTTGGGTCGGGCGCAGATTCCCAGTTCCCGACATCATACGTTCCGCCGAGGATCGTGCCTCCGCCAGCAGCGCGCTGCATGATATAAGTCATCTCCGTGGAGCTGTCGTCTGTTCCCGACGTGGCAACCATGGGATGCTGCTCATTTCGCACAACAACAATTTGCGCACGAGCAGGCGCCATAGAAGTATCCTCGACGCCTCCAAGCTTGAGAGATCCCAAGGCGGTAGCGTTGACGATGATGTTTGCCGGCTGGCCAGTGTGACTCAGCGTCTTTGCATCACGAATGTCCGTCAAGATAACTCTCTTGAATACGACGCCGTTCTTGAGGCACTGGCCGACGAGCCAAGGGAGGTAGATGGCCGTGTTGATGCACACGCTTGTGAATTCGCATCCCGAATCGTGGCCGGGAATGACTTCGTCCTGGCTCAGCTCACGATAATCAGGGAGCACTGTTTTATACCAGGGGTTTGCTGAGAAGAGTGGATCGACTGGATGGTAGCCGGGAGCTTGCTCATCCTTGATTCTTCTATAGACACGGGCTTCTGTAGGTGATCAACTGTTAGCAATAAGATCTAGACACACGACATGGCAGATATCATACTCTGAAAGTGAATTCCAGCTTCAGGAACTTGTTCCGTCAAGCGCTTCAGCTCTGGCCAAGTGCGGCGCTCCCATCTGCTATTCTCCTCGTCGGCCATGCTATATACAATAAATTAACAATCATCCAAATCATACATGTTGAAGATGGAGAATATAGTTGAAGCATGATATAGGAGCAAACTCACGGCAGCACATTTGCTCCAGCCCAAGGCGAGGCATATTCAATGTCATAATCACCCGGCATGTGCTTCGCAACCACGGTGACCTTATTGGCCTTGCTCCTCGAAAGGAGAAGCGCTGAAGTAAGGCCACTCACGCCCGCTCTGCAGCAAGAATGTCTTTGTTAATGTACCGCACGCTTGGAATACATGTTTGAGGATCCAAATCTCACCCTGCAACGACAATCACGTTCACCATTGCGTCGAGAATAATGCAACGAGTAAGAATGAGATGAACTTAGAACGGCAACTCTATCCGCGAGCAATCATGACCTCTAATATACCGCATCTCTTACGATAAAGAGATTCACATATAAGCGCACCCTGATAGCGTTATGGAGTCGCAGAGCTGCGATTACGGAGTTGGCGTGACTCCAGCGGATCTCTCCCCGCACTCAATCGAACCATATTTAGTCACTTGTAAGGTGTAACATATACTGGCAGTTTAGATAGGTAACTTTTTACGTCAAAACATGAAGGGCAACCAAGCAGGTCTTCGAGTGTCGATTCCTCAATGGCAGTAGAGTGCTTATATAACACAAAAAGCATCGAGGGGGAGGCTCGGATCACCAGAATAGAACACCGCGCGGCAGTTTTCTTGGCGTGTAAGCAGACTCCGAGGACATCAATGCCATGTCCACTTGCCGTTAGTGAATCTAAAAAAAGAAGAGATACAGTAGATTCATTCGACTTTTTTCGCAACTAGTTTAGCAAGTCTTTTTGCTCCAGCTGTTCCGCGGCCAAGGATCTTGCTAGGGTTAAGTTGTTGGGTCTCACTCGGCACCTCCCTTCAGACATCCGACCTTGATGCTTAGAACGAATGAAGAGCCAAGTTCCAAGCCGCATAGATTAGTGAGCAAGATATCGCCCTACTAAAGTTGTCGAGCACCGTGGGCGATTGGCTTGGCAAAAAGCCCAAAGGTTCAAGTGTTGAGAACACTGTTGGCTCGTAAATAACGGACAGTGGTCAATTCACGCACAGATGACGTTGCCATGGCGAATAATCTGACGAATAATCTCACCAAGGCTTTTTTTAATTTCAAGGAGCTGCCGCCAATTCGATAATTCAGCTTTGTGGCAACGCGAACACGGGAAAGCAAGAGCGCGTTGCAGCCTTCATTAGAATTGCCGGGTCATGGATTCTTCGCTGAGGACCAATGGAAAGAGTTGCATTGAGAATGGGGGGTAGGACAGGACCCCTTCAAGAAATCAGCCCGTTTCACAAGTAATTGTCTTGCTCACCAAAAAGCTGTAGAGTTAATTACGTCTACGAAGCACAGCATCCGTCCCAGTACTTGGCGTAGTATTGATGCAGGTCAAGCACACTTGTGCAAGCGTCGTCGTCTGTAGGAATCAGTCTCGCCACCAAGGAAACGAGACCAAAAAAAAAAAAGGGGGGGGGGGGGGGGGGGGGGGAGGTCTCGTCTGGATGATGAATTACCAATGCCCTCTTTTCCCCCGTCTTATCTGTGCTGCAGACGGGCCTTAGCCCAACTGCTGGTTGATGTGGCGTCGTCGACGCACACACACAGTTGAGATTAAGTCAGGCCCTAATGAAATGTCCCATCCCGTCCACGTGGTCATCCATCATCCGCCCGCAGTGTTGCGAGACAGGTTTTTTTCTTCTTCGTCCGTGCAAAGCGCGTTAGGGAGCATGCAGATAGAATGCTACTCGCCTGAGGTTGCCGCATTGTTTGCTGTTCACTTCCATCCCCATTAGTGCCCAGGGGACCCCAAAAAGAGGCGAGGGACATTTCATCACCGCAGCTTGTGCAACGTACTTGTACCTGCGTGTGGTGCGTTGGTAGCAAAATGGCAATGGGACGTGGCCGTATCGGGATATGTTCTCCGTATGGTGAGATACTTGCGTGGACTCTGTGTGCTTTGTGGGCAACAAGAGGTGTATGTACTCCGTACCACCAGTCCAGTTGGCAAATCCTCGAGGCTAGATAAATCTCCCGTCTGGCTGTTTACTGGTTGCACGGCGTTGAGATGACGGGGGCCGTTGCATTTGCGGCCACTGGCGGTGGCACTGGCCATCTTCCCGAACTACCGCAGCATCTCGTACTGGGAATGCTCGGCCCGGCCTTCCAAGGATTGGCGGAGAGTTATCTTGGTTAGGTTGCTTGCATGATGCTTATCCGAAGCGAGCACGTATGTGCTGGTCAGCAAAAGCTGGTCTGATTCGTAGTGATTCCATGTTGCTGGCAAAGTTGAAACAACTCTGGGCTCTTGAGGATCCCAAGCTCGAAGGAATGGCGCGAGAGGATGGCGCGTAGGAAGACGCGGCAAGTCTTGTCACCCGCCAGGCACAGCATGACACGGTCAGGGCATGTCCAACCTGTCGTGGCACAGCACGGAGCACTGCAATGGGAGGTCACAGTACCAATGCAGCGATGACTTGTCGCCTGCAAATTGGATTTCGGGCGAGGCTCCGGGGCCAACACGCCGTCGGGTAGAAGTACATGTGTGTTCTACCCAAGGAGGTGGATGGTTTTCAAGCCAACCAGGCCAGCTGTCGACTTGAGCACACTGCGAGCAAGACGGGACCAGGTTCGAGAAAGCAAACAGACGCACACAGATGCCACTAGCACGGGCCTGTAAGTCGAACGTACATGTAGTACTGCACTGCAGCATTCGCTCAGCCTGCTTTGGCGAGCTCTCTTCCAAGGGCTAACTTGGCCACCATGACGTTCTCTGACTGGATCAAGTCTCCAAGCTCAAGAGATTGACCGTTCGATGAGCTGGCTTGGGTCGCAAGGCTCGCGAGTTATTTCAAGTCTGAGTGGCTGATCTGCCCAAGCAGCCCAGCCCATGACGCAAAGACCTCCAAGGGATCGAATGGCGGCAAGGAACTAGAACGGCATCCCTGTCGAAAAAAAAAAAAAAAAAAAAAAAAAAAAAAAAAAAAAGGGAAGCACGTCTTCAACGCTGATAATGCCAGTGCCTGTGTGAGCTGGATGACACACTGTACAGTACAGCCCCCGGACGCAGCCTGTTTTGCTCCCTTTTCCCTTGGACTTGCAGCTGATGAGCGGGCTCCTAGCGTGGGGCGGACTGTCGCGGGTATATTCAACCGCCTGGCGACTCCGTTTGCCCAGACGGCGAGTACATGCAAGGTACAGTGACAGGATGGTGGTCAGAAAGGGATCGAGGACATGCCTCGTCCGGGTCAATCAGCACTTGCTTGCCTCTCTTGTCCTGCTGTCAACTGCGATGGCCTTCTCGTCTTCAGGTGGCCGCGGGCAGCCGTCTCGGTATCGCAGGTACATAGTATCAGCAGCCATCTGACGAATACGAAGTCTACTGCGGGGGCACTTCATGGTTCCTCAGTGATACGAAGGCACGCGCATGAGGAAGAGACAGACTGGGCATCTCGCAACATTTCTCCCATGCACGCACATGTAGTCATGCCGTAGCGCAACAAGAGCCACAATGGGCACCCAGACAGCGACGGAGACGGAAATATAGTACGTCGTACGTCGTTTGTCGAGGACAAAGACCAACTGGAGAAGCGCAGTCGGCGGACCACCGGCTTTGCATGGGGACGGCTTTAGCAAAAGGCTGGGGCCTGCTCCATTGCGGCGTCGAGGTTTTTGCTTGTACCAAGATAGTAGCACTCGCTGGACTGGCAAGGTACGTAGCTGATTTTGCATCAGCAAGTGTCATTCGGGTTGACGCCCCCTGTTGGGTGGTTTCGAGTGCCTCTATTTTCTTTTTCTTTCTTTTCTTTTTTTTTTCTTTTCTTTTTTTTTTTTTTTTTTCTTTTTCTTCCCTTTATTCCTCCCTCTTCCATAACGCATTCTCTCATAGCAGTCCATGAAATGAGTCGGCCATGCTCAGCCGAGTGATTAGTCGACGTCCATGTCGAGCGGCTTGCGTCCATACACGTACATGTACATAGTACATGCCCGTCTGTGCGGGCGATGCATCGAAGGCCCTGGTCTGCTCGAATCAAGAGGTCTTAAGTGATCGGGATGGCGTCGAGATCGGGCTATTGTGCGTACTCCGTACTGGACGGGCGACTCCACCTGGACGGTAGGCACTGTACCAGTTCGGTTCGTCCAAACGTCAGTCAAGCCACCAGAGAATGGTGGATCCTGACTAGAGAAGAACATGTCTCACCTGGGGATCGGGAGAAGCAATGTCATGTCTCACAAGCGGAGCGAATGGCGGGACGAGGACTGCGGGCATTCGTCAGCTGTTTTTTTCTCGCTCACTAGCTCCAGCTCTAGGCCGTCGAAACGCTGTAGCAGAGCGAGCAGATGGCAGCAAATGTCACCACCATGTCGGCGCACGGGATCGAGAGGGTGTGCTAGAGGTGCTAGAGGTGCTAGAGGTGCTGGCGGTGCTGAAGGGGCTGGGAGACGGAGGCAAGGCAATGTGATGTGAAGCAGCAGCATACGTAAAGGCGACATGAGACCTGACCGGGACTCGGAGTAAGGAGCTGCCGGTTGGCCGACAAGGTACCTGGCTCGGTACTGTATACCGTACCTAGCACACGGAGGTATCTTAGTAGGAGGTAGTACCTGTAGAGAGCCGTAGGTACGGTACAGCACCCGTACAGGTACTTACCTAGTAGTAAATAAGTACCTCAACTGCAGTAGTATTGACCTCCATCCATTGATTGATCTGGCACTTTACAGTGCAGTAGCATTGATGCGCGCTGGAGCATGTGCCGTAGCAATTTGCTGCACAGTCAACAGCATAAAGTGACATCTCAACCGCGCTTGATGCCCCGTTGATGCTTGGAGAGCACCGGACACGAATTGTGGCTGCGCGGTGGCAAGCCTCAGAGATTCTCGACTGGCAGCAAAAGTCCACGAGACTCGACGCATCACACCTCCCGCAGACGCTGCTAATAAGCGGCTCGCTGTGAATGGTTCCAGACGGGCCATCTGATTCCTTTTTTTATTTCTCATGCATGCTAGTGGCAGAAAATGCTTGCGCAGGCGGTTTTTGCCAGAGCCATCCGCAAACCACGGCCGGGCATGACCGGGCTGTTATTAGCCACTCAGTTTGGCCACTGCAAGTACCTGTACCGGGGATTGGGTGCCAGGAACCGGCCGAGGGCTTGGATGGACGCGTGCCAAGTACGTACTGCATGTACAGTACAGTACACCCAGGCCGAGGCCACGACGACAACAGCCAACGTACGTACGTATGTACGTATGTAGTACTTGATGATGTCAAGTATTGTACAGTGTCTACTACCTAGGTATCAATATCCATCCATTGGCACATGGACGCGGCCTAATCGTGCTGTTGGTTTACAACTCATCGGCGTAGGCATGCAACGGGGCGTTGACACAATCAAAGCAAGCCCGGCAGCTGCAGGTAAGCTCTATTCTCGTCCTCCAGCACTGTCAGAGGCCGTTCAACCGCGGGTAGGGCAGCTCTACTGGTGGTCCGCACTGTAAACATCCATCATGGAAGCCTCAACCCCTCCAAGCCCTGGGGCCGTAGGGGAATTGAGGGGGGATACGGAGTCAGGGTCTGGTCCGGTCCTATTCCACGACCAGGGGACGAGTCTGATGCTTTGCTCTGCAGTGGACCGACCCCGGCCACCCCGCCGGATTTTTCTCTTTTTTCCCCTCTGCAGTGCTTTCTCTTTCGTGCTCTATATACGATGCGCTACATACTGCTATGTACTGTAGTACTTCTGCCTGTTGGCACATGAGCCACCCGGACAACTTGATCTTGTTGTTGTTGGCGCATGTACTTTGTAGTGCTGTAACGGTTCGGAGTCCGGACAGAGCTCTGTGTACTTGGCACTTGGTACTGGTACATGTACTTGTCGTGGCCCGGGGGCTTGGGCAGCCCGAACACGTTTGATTCAAGTCCCGCCTCCCTGGGTCGCAAGCCCCGGTACTTCGTACAAGGCGCGGAAAAGCTCAACAACTACCTCACTAAAAGGAAAACGGGTCTGACTGGTGCGAGTACATACGTACATAGTACAGTACCTATTACAGGTATTACGAGAACGGAGAAACAGGCCAAATAGAGACAAAAAAAAAAAAAAAAAAAAAAGATACTGTATAGCACTCTCGTATGCAACTCCAGTAATATCAGAGCTAGCCGCCGCTTCCCAGCACGTGCAGCGCAGATGCGTACATGTATACACGTATATACTGCACTGCACTGCACTGTACGTGCTGCACAGGACAGCCATGTACCGGTACTTGCGCGTGCGTGCAACATGGCCAGTATACATGTCGTGCAGTGCATGAAGCAGTGGCTGTATCGCTGCGCTGTGATTGCTGCGCTGCAAGTACTCGTTACCGCTTGCGCTGCAGCAGTGCCATCGACGCTGATTCTCCGCCAGTCGTTGCCGACTTGGCGCTGCAGAGGGCATGTACCGGTACTTGGCACATGCACGTACATCAGGCGCTGCATCGCCTCTCGGTATCGCCCCTCTGTATCTCCTCTCTGTACTAGGTACATACGAGCACGAGCACGAGCGCCCGTACCTCAATAGGCAAAACCAAGCCCCTGCTGTGTGCTCAATGCTGTCCTGTATTGATGCCAATGCCACACCGGATGAATGAGGATGCATCAATGGCCATGCCAGGCACCCAGATGGACGCCTAAACGCAAATCCAGCCCATCTGATCCACGCATTCTTCTTATGTACTACTACTCTAGTAGGTACCTCTAATGTATGCGTGCTCTCGGTCTAGTAGCCTCTGCCGACTTGCCCAACCGGGACTAACTCGCCCGACTGCAACAGCGAGTTTTTCTCCCACGCATTCAATGCCCGTTGGCGCTAAAACTGGCCCCGGCAGCACCAGCGCACAGGGCACCTGGTGCCACTAAACTGCCCCCCGTACCGTACCGTACAGCGCACGAATATGGCGGCATGTACCTGTACCTGTCCCTGTAGCCAGCCCCCCTCTAGCGGCCGGATCAGCGCCCACAGCGCCCCTCTGCAAGTGCCTATCGCTGCACCCTCTATCCGCTAAATTACGTCGCTGCCTCCTCCCTGTTTTTCCGCCCGAACCCTACCACTTCACATCAGTTTGATCTTTTCCTTTTTTTCGGCGCCTTTTGATTGATTCGAGTTTCTTTGTCTGCAAGATGCTGCACCCGTCCAAACCATCGTCTGACATTGCACTCTAGAATCACCAATCGTTTTCCTTCCTCACCCTCGTTTATTCCCTCGTTTCTTTCATCTTCTGCCGCTGCGCGCCTGGATTTGAATCCGAGGCCTCTTCACCTCTTACATGCCTTGCTGAGGCCGGGACTGGGATTCATTCCAATTCCACATCGTCAAAGAGCACAAACAATCCCCCGACCTGGCCGCTGCAAATCAAATTGCAACCGCCTGATCCTGTCGACGCGCCTCGTGGCATGTGTTTCGCATCTGGACCCCTTTGTGCTTCATGCGTGTCTGCCCGTTCAAAAGCACTTAAACGACCATCATGCTGCTTCACGCCTCACTTGATCTAGCCATATCTATTCAGCACGCCCGCAAGTAAACCAAGGGGGCCTCTCGCCCTCGAGGTGAAGCAAACCACCACAATGGCTCTGTGGCCCTTTCGAAATAGAGGCGACAAGCGCTCTGCGGCAGAGAATGCGTCTGCTCGCAATGTCGCAAAGTCGACCCCCGCCAGGCCCAGTCGCGATGCGCCGAGGTACAGCTTCTCGCCTGATCGCCAGGATGCGATCCGTGTCGACCGAGCCCAAGAGCCAGCAGAAGAAAATGCGAATGCGCCCACTCCCATCTGGCAGAACCGGGTGCCAACCTTGCACCACAAACGAAGCGGAAACCAACTCTCGCGGAGGAAGAGCAGCAAACGAAAGAGACAAGACCACAACCGAGAAGCAGAGATCAAGGCCATGAGCGCCTTCACACCGGCGCGAGCGACCACCGATACCTTTGCCACCACTCGCAGCGCAAAACATGACAATAAGCGAGCTAAGACTCTGCCGGCCAGACCACCTGCCAGGGCACCTTGGGATAGCCCTACTTCTGACACCTCGCTACCTATCCCCATCTCAGTCGAATCCCGCCTGTCCTCCGATTCCAATTATTCATCGTATCGAGTAACCGCGCTAGATTCTCTCGCGCCCAGACCAACGCTGCGATATCAGGGAAGCTCTCGAATGCTCCCGTCCCGCGCCTCGGGGCCTGCACGATCAGGCTCTCAGAAGAAGAGGTTCGCTGCTCTGGACGAAGAGACGCTCAGGGCGCACAAGCGCATTGATGAGCTGGCCGACGATTTTGATGCCGGTGAATTGCGTGAGCTCATGGAAAGAGATGCTAGGAGACGAGAGCGGAACAAGCAGCGTGAGCGAGATCGGGCTGAGAAGAAACTGGCGCGAAAGGCCGAGAAGCAAAAGCTAGAGGAAGAAACTGCCAGGGAGAGAGGGACTCCGTCGCCCGAGAATCTTGAGCGAGGCGTCATGGGCCGAGAGGTTGGTCTCGGCATCGATCCACCGTCAACCGTGGTGACATCCTCCAAGCAACGGTCCTCTCCAGAGCCAATGTCCGACGTCGAGGAGTTTTCCCAGAAACCTCCCAAGATGCTTCAGGCAGAGCCTCTAGGGACATTCCACAGGGTGGATACGGCACCTCGCGAACCTGAACCCACGCCGGCTCCCGAAAGCCTTCCTCAGATTTCCTGCAAATCAGATGAGCATCTTCCAGCCGTGCCGCCCGCCATTATTAGGCTAGATGGCAACATGATGCCCAAGGCATCGACATCAGGATCGACGTTTGATTCTGACAAAGAAAAGACGTCTTTGGCAATGGACGATGATGTCACAACGCGCAAAGGATCTGAGACCAGCAGCAAGACGAACCGCATATCCTTCTCTGCCTTGCTGAGATGGGGGAGAAGTCGCCGCAACTCTGGCGGTCCGTCTTCGTTCTCAAACACCTCACGCGAAGAAATGTCCATCGCCGCACATAATGCGCATGCTCAAGCGCAAGCGCGAAGCCTTGAATCTCCCGTGTCGTCACTTTCCGGCCACTATCTATCATCCAAGCCAGGCTCAGGCCTGCCGAAGCGAATGAAATCCCGCTTCCGAGAAGATCTACCAGAACTGCCCATATCGCCACCTGGATCGCGCCTTCAATCACCCGAAGCAGACGCCTCTCTCACCAACGTTTCCGAATACAGATCTCCCTCCGGCACGGAGCCTATAACTATCCGCCACCCCATTTTGCGAGACGGTACTCCCACTTCTAGCCATCGTTCAATCGATATCCCCCAGGCACGCGCGTCGAGAGACAAGATGTACGACAGTCACTCAGCTGAGCCCCATCTCTCCATGTCTCTGGCGTCTGTCGACTCCGAAGCCTCCTGGCTCTCTGGGAGAGTCGGTAGCCAGAGGAGCCAACGGATGTCATCCATCCGTGATAGGATTCGATCCCGACAACAAGACCGAGACGCCAGACCGGATTCTCCCTCCAACAGCGCGCACGATGAACTCGAAATTACCGAAGACGACTACATGTCACGCCTGAGCCCCGACCCGACGGTTCTAACATTCAACACTCGTCCGTCGGGCGAGGGTCGTCCGAGCAGTGACGGAGAAGAGCCGATGGAAGAAGGCGAGGTCAGGTGGGGTGCCGTTGGCGCTCAGCCGCAGTTTGTCTCTTCGCATTCTCATAACCGCGATACCATCCGTAGCCGCGAAGGTCTGCTTAACATCGATTCTGGCGATGAGGAAGACGTCGAAGCTCCCATTTCTCCAACGAGCATTGACGAGACGGTTGATCTAGAGCGCGCCACGAGCGTACGAATAGATCGCGGCCATGCTCGCAACTTTAGCGCCGGAAGTGCAAAGCTGCTGGAGATACACCCACGAGCATCTACGGATGACAAGATGATGAACCAAGAGAAGCCAAACGGTGTGTAAGTTGGTGCTTTAGTGATGCTAATGATTTCGACAGTCGAAAGAGTTCCCCGAATCCAAAAGAATAAAAAAATGAGAAAAACAGAAAAAGCAAAGAGGGAGTATCGTGTGATGGTTCCAGCTTTTGTTCGGAACCACAATGATGCACCATTGATGACTTTCCTTTGTACCAGCTCATATCTGACCCGAGTCGCTCCTTTATTTACTTTCACTCCTTACATGATGACCGAAAACTGAGAAAATAACATATAAAAAACCGGAAAAATCTTAGCACAACAATACAAAAAAAAAAAAAAAAAAAAAAAAAATCAATATGCTACTAAAATAGGGAACTCTTCCGGCTGCGAAATCATCAACATCTCATATTGCACATGGAACCACCTTTGGACCTTTTGCTTCTTGGCAGGCGTCTCGTTGTACATTACAACCTTTGACGAACTATGACCGGCGTTGGGCTGCTGCGTTTTGTTTTTGTTTTTGTTTTTTTTTTACTTATTCCCAAGTACTTTGTTACAGGCACATATACCAGATTTGATACCCACTCTGTCGAAGGGGTCTATTTTTTTCCCGACTCTTTCGCAGCTCGTCTTGTGTTTCAGGGGGAGGCTGCGTCCGTTCCGGAAGCTTGGGTATCCGGGACCAGAAAAGAAAATGATGAGCATTTGAAAACAACCATTGGGACGGTTCTTTTTCTTGCATGGCGGCTGATTTCTGCCTCCTGACTACTCATTTTTTTTTTATGATAGGCTGGGGGTGGTATTTTATATAATCGGGCCTGGGTGGAGTAGGCAGATGGATTTAGGTTTTCGAGATTTGAACCGTTGGGACGATTTTTTAAAAATGCAAAACAGATTTAAAAAAAAAAATTACTGGGAGAACAAAAACTTATAGAGGCTTCATTTTATGGGCAGGTTGATACTATGAATCAATTCTGGCCATTTTTTAATTGCTATTTTTTGGTACTCATCTTGAAGGAGGGGAGGGGGGAGGTCTGTACATAGGATGCTACTTTGTTAAGCATGTGGCATATAGGAAGGACGGGGTATCACGCTTGAATAATAAATGATTGCGCCTAAAGATTTGAGTTTTGTATTTATTTAATATGAAAGTGTATGTGGTCTCGTCGATTTCTTATCAAGATGATCAATGTGTCCTCGTGTGAGGGTGTGTGAAAAAGCCATGACGAAGATGGGCAATTCCGATCTCGTTCTCGCAAGGAACGAAACATCATGAGGAGGCAGCCAACTTGATAACAATATTCTGACTGTCTGTGAATATATCAGGTCGGTAGCGGAAGGCGAATTGTGTCCTCATCGAAGCCAATTCGATGGATCACTTTGCAGACTGAGAAACAAAACGGAAGAGATCCAGTGAGGGGGTACTTCGATGAAGAATGCTGGGGGCAAACCATCGTTGGAAGCAGATTAGATATCATCTCGATCAGTCGAAAAAAAAAAACTCATCGTCCTCGGGAAGTGGCATAATTCGAGGAAAAGTCCAGGATGGAGCTCTCAGATTGGACTGCTTCACAATTGATAACTTTTGCTCGATTTGTTTGATGTGCGCGTTGCGAGGTTCGTTCTAGTTGTGTGTTGAGGTTCGATGTGCGTGTTGAGGATGCCATGGGGGTAGATCTATTCATGTTCTTTTTCATGTATTGGCGCCTGTATCGTTTGTATTTCCCCATGTGTAGCGACTGTAACTTCTGAGTAGATCTCAAGACTCTTGCGTCGTTGCTCTCAATATTGTCCGCAGTGGCCGAGTATCTCGTAAGTCTGAGCCCTGCGTTTTAAAGAGGTGTTGGTTCGCGGATATAGTGTCATCCATCTGTGAGAGACAGTGTCCGTGTCTTCATACTTACTATCGGCCTCCTCACAGCAACCAATTAAGACGGTATCCGTGTCTTCGTCTCTGTACGTTGCATAGAAATGCAAACAACGCTTGCAAGGCACGCGGCGACTATCAAGCAGTTAGATCGCAGCTAGCTAGCAGCTGGAAAACAACTTACGGCGTGGTTTTATCCGCATTAAAAAGACGGACCAAGTCTTTAGTTGCTTTGGATTGAGGTTTTCAACTCGTCGGTGTTTAATAGGCTGTTTTGGGGACTTATTAGGAGTGGGTAAGTTTCGACAACACAATGTTGTGCTATTTCTGTAAGGTGCGATACGAAAAATTGATGGGTTCGATAAAGATGGTATGTGAGTGTGCGACTTCTGCAGAGAAGATCGAAGAAGAGATGGCATAACGACAGAACATCATGCGACTGGTGAGTGGGCACCTGATTTCTCCAGATGGAAATTGAGAGAATAGAAGCGTCACCATGAATAGCAGCTTCGGCGCAGTCGCGGCTGTGATGATACGTGTTGATGAAGAAGATCAGGTACCCAACATATGACAGTCATATCCTCAAAGAGAGGGATGATGTCGGCGTTTAAAAAGGCTCTCCAGTCGATAAACTGTGCGATGTAGAAGACCGAGGAGTCTCGTTTCCGCAAATGTCTATCTGAAGTTGTTGGACATTCGGTCTTCACTAACGGGGCGAGCGCAGCCCAGAGATCTCCGAGAATGTCATCTCGATAGGCGTGGACTTTTAGTCTTCCAATCAGTGGAAGTCGATAAGGATTGGAGGTTTTCGGCATCTTTTCAGCAGCGGCCTGGCGGTGGAAATCTGCTGCTGGTCGGATGCTGTCGTAGTATTTCAGGTTGTGATGTTTATGTGAACTCCTGATAGATTTTGGAACGCCGATTGGTTTAAAAGCTTCACCCATTGCTCGTCCGAGATATTGAAGTGAGATTCTCATCTACCACCAGGTATATGTATGTTTTTGTATGATGTTCCGTAAAGATCTGCCGCTCGAATTTAAATGGATGGGGAGTGCTCTGCCAAACCGCAAGTGTAGCCCGTCGTAGTCAGTGTTGGAGAAGTGCTGAAGAGAGCGACAGCCTGGCATACGCCGTAATGGTAAATGTCGACTTCAGTCCTAAGTCACATCATCCGGCACTTCGCTGTCTCTTAGCAGCAGCATGTGATTGATGTATCTACAGATAAGTCTTTTGCATCTGATGAGGATCCTCAGCCTTCATGCCTCTTGTCGAAGATTTATTGCAAGGTCGAAATAGGAGTATCTGTATCCTACGAGGCACGACGAAGCGTTGTAGTCGCCATCGTCGATACAAACTAGTTTGTGTTTTGGGCTACCCGGTACTTCAGCTGAAGTTCGACTTCCTATTCCCTCGTGGAAGGAAACTTGTCGAACAGGGAGTAGTTGATTCAGCTTCTGTATGGTCCATGATATGGTGATGATTGGGTGTTGGTGTTCGTGTGCCACTTTAATATATGTGTTGCTAGGTTGTGAGGCATGCATGAACATGAAAGTGTATTGTGAGAAAGTTTATTCTTTCCGTCCTCCTTATCGAGGTGCTCGTAGGAGACAATCTTCCGGTATAAGTCAGTACATGTACATATTATCCAAGGGTGAATTTTAGAAAAGGGATCCGGAGATGGGACAAACCTTGGACGCTTTCTCGTCGGTGGAGATGTAGGTACATTTCGCTTGCTGTGCAGCTTTGTAGGTATTCAAAAGAATAAGTCTCTGCACGGAAGAAGAGAGAAAAGAAGAATATCCTCGTTTGCAAACGAGCAAACGAACAAACGGGGCCGCTGTGTTTGTGATGTTTCACGTGTGGATACACGTGATTCTCAACAGTAGGATGTGCTGCCTATTAGTTATAGGTATGTCTTGCTCTTTGCCTTCTTCTGTTCGAGTCGAAATCTGTAGACATGCCCTGAGTTGCTCTCTCGGGGTCCATCTTCTTGCGTGTGTCATGTGGACTATATTGTATGATACCGAGAGAGCAAAAGGGTCTTCAGAGAGGCACAGAGACTGACATGGCGAGTTGAGGCATGAGAAGATGGACAAGAGAAGATTTGGAAAGATGGAATGAGAGAGGAAATGTGTGCCAGTAAATATTGGACAGCTATCTGACTTCCAGCACATGGTGACGTGTATGTTGGTGCAGGTGTCCTCGTTTACTGGGACTGTGACACGGCTTTTTCCTAGAGTACTGTCATTCACATTGATCAGCTGCATATCCATGCAATTGAAATGCCAAACAGATGTGAATCTCTGGCTCCTCCAGGATGCATTCACTCGACTCAGAGCGGCAGCATGCGTAGATGGTCCCGTGAAAATGCACACATCCGTATATGGGTGACTCGGCCGCCATTAGTAGCGGTGAGGATACATACAGTTTGGGTGTGGGGAGTCGAACATGATATCCTGCCATTCCAAATAGCAAGTTGAATTTTTACACAATCTTAATTAACTCATCTAGATGGGGGACAATTGTTATCGTCTCTGTTTATATCGTGAATATGGGTTTATTGTGTTGATGCTCACTATCCTACTGAGTTCAAGTCCCACCACAAACAGCGGATAAGAAGCAAAAAACAATATAATGCTTGCCACGAAATTGAAACCATCTATGTAAAATCAAATAATCCTTATCAGAATGTCTGTCGCTGTATTGATGATAATTCGGCGTCTCTCTTCTGCGGCGTAGGGTAGGGCATCACGTGATTGGTCGTAGAGTTTCTGCAGCAACCTTGTTCCGTATTATTTACATGCAATCAACACCCCGCGACAACGAATCTTTTTCGCATCGGCTTTGAGCTTACACGGCCAGTAAATCGACGGCGCAAAATGGCATACAATCCCCGAGTGAGCATCATTCCGGCCTCGCAGCAACAGTCGCGGTCGAGGAAAAAGGAGGAAGAGGCCGACGCGTTTATGCGGCTGCCGGACCGCGAGATTGTGGGATGCATCACCGATATTGGCATCAACTTCACCATCGCCGACCTGCAGAAGCCCAATCCCGCCCACGTCCAGCAAATCTTTGAGTGGTTCGCCGAACTGCTTCTGAATGCGACACGCGAGACGGTCGAACCGGCGATGCGCGCCGCAGCAGAGGACATTTGCGGCGAGTTTGCCGATGTCATTTCGCCGGATACGCGCAATCTGATGGGCTTCTACGTATCGCTGCGACGGCTGTTGGTGGAGTGTGGCATCCATGACTTTAGCTTCAACGACTTGTACAAGCCGACGTACGAACGCTTGGTCAAGATCTTTAGCTACCTGATCAACTTTGTCCGGTTTCGAGAATCACAGACGAGCGTCATTGACGAGCACTATAACAAAGCTGAATCGACAAAGACGAGGATAGAGACACTGTATCAAGAAAACCAGGACAACGAGACTCGGCTAGAGGACATGAAGAACAACCGGCAGGCTATGGAGGCGCAGGTGCGGGAGAAGACGATGCGAAACGAGGAGTTAAAACGGCGGCTGCTGGAGCTCCGGCGAAACCAAGAGAAAGTTGCGGCACGATTGGAGGAGGCGAAGCAGAAGAAGGGAGACTTGACAACTTCACTGGAGCAAAAGACACAAGAGAAGATCACACTAAAGCAGGAGAGCGCAAAGCTACGCCCGTATGTTCTCCAGAGCCCATCGGCTCTCCAGGAGAATCTGGCGGAACTCCGAGACATCCTAAACAACGACAAAACCCGCATCGATGCGCTGGACCGGCGTGCTCGAGCACTCCAAACATCGGCGGATTCGTTTGCTGTTGTGACGACAGATGTGGCTTCTTGCATTAAAGTCTTGGAAGAGATTGCGATGGAGATGGCGAGGGAAGACGAAGAAATGGCCAAGAACACAAAACAGCGCGAGGCACTGTCGGAAAGAGGAAACAATGCTCGCGAGGTGGAGAGAGCAGAACAAATGCTCAAACGGCAACTGGCCAAATGGACTGAGCGGACGGAGAAGCTGCGAGAGCAGAGTAACCAAAAGGCGCAAGACGCCAAGGAGAAGATGCACGAGCTGCGGGCAACGCACAAGAAGCTGACGGAGGAGCTCACAGACAAGGGCAAGGAGATGGAAATCCGAAGAGTGAGGATTGAGCAAACAGAGAAGAAGGTATGCATACAGCATCTATTGGCATCAGCTTTCAGAATGACACTAACGACAGACAGATGCTTGATTTGAAAGAAAACATTGAGAACGAAGTTCACTCAGCATATGACGAATACCTCAAGATGGAGGCTCACATCAAACTATACATTACCGAGATGGAGCAGACAATCGGCTAAACAGTCGAACCGGAGAATGTCTACACTTTACTTATAGGGTTTGCTGGGTTATATATGTCGGAATGTGACAATAGTATTAAAAAGGATGGCGGGCGTATATAATGACGGAGATACCACGGATTGGCGTTGACATTGGGAGGCTTGTCATGAATCTTGTTTCAATCTGGGATGAATGATGATGACCATGGACTTGAACGGGAAAGGAGCGTTATTGGAATTAGTTTTTTGCTTATTACTCTGAAAACTATATATATTGATTTTTTGAATGCTCATTTCTCATCTTTTTGCTCAAATTTGAACCATCGACTGAGTACTGCTCTAATGGGGACGGTCCGTCCACTCCACGTCCCATCATCCTTGACGGCAGTGCCACTCAAGATGGGCACCTTTTCATCCAGGAAATCATCCAAGAGTTCATGCCCTTTCGACCCTCTAGGCTCAGCCACGGCAGCCCTGAATAAATTCCTAGCCGCCGCCTCGATGAGATACGCAGCCGTTGTGCCGATGCCTTGAGCGGACCAATCGGTGCCATCACGGTGAAGCTCCAGGAGCCCATAGACGAGCAGCAGAGGAGTCTCTGTTTTGCATCTTGGATCGGAATCGTCCAAATTTGATAGAGGTGGAGGCGGGATTTTGGATTCTGAGGCGGAAAAGGTGCCGAGGTATGCGCGGAGATGGGTGATACTGGGGACGAATAAGAGACGGATGTGACGAGAGACGGCGGTTTGAAGAAGAGTTTTGCGTTGGAGGGGATGGAGACTGGATGAGGAGATGCTTGGTAATTCTGTTTCGGCGCTGGTTTCTTTGCTGTTCTCAGATGCTGCTGCTGCTTCTGTTGCAGATGGTGGGTTTTGCTGCAGGGAGAGATGAAGTGTGACGTCTTCGATGAGGCCTTCGATGAATGTCTGCTTGGGCCATCCGATGAGGATTGTGGTTGGGTATCTGTGATGGGAGATGATGTACTGGAGGAGTTCGGATGGAGTGGATGGCGAGAGGACGATGGGATTAGGAGACGGCGACATGGTTGGAGGTTTTTGTTTGCTGTGAGTTGTCATGTAAGTGATTTCACATCCATAGTGTCTGTGCTAAGAGAGTGAGTGTTTTGGTAGTTTGTTTTAGCTCTGTCTCTCCGATTTATGGTGGTTGTGTCAGCACTTGAGTACAGCGAGCGATGATAATAAGTATTAATTTGAATTATTTCTTAATTTCTACCCTTTGTATGTAATTCATAAGCTATAAATAATAATTCGCCATTCAATTCCAGAGACAATCGCAACGATGTTGTCCATCCTTTCAATGGAAAACTGCCCCCCGTTTTAGTGAGCTGCTGCACTAAGCCGCAACCGGCCAGGGAGCTGCCTCACCACCAGCACTGCACGTCATCCTCTTTCTAAGCAGCATCTCCAACTAAATCCTCCAAACTTGTTCTCCCAACGCCCACGCGACCAGCCACGAGCCCCATTCCGGCTTCAACAACAGCTGCCAAGGGCCATTTCGCCTCGCTCAACACCGGCCAGAGACAATGGAGTCAATATCGCGAATCTCTGGCCTCCTGGAGGCTGGTGAGCATCTCGAAAAAGCCCCGCGCACCCACGATTTGACTTGAAGCTGACCAGCTTTTGCTCGATTCCCAGCGAGAGAACTCACCCTCGATGCCGCCCAGGCGACGCGCGGCGTGCGCACGAGCTCCAAGATGCTGGACCGTAACCAGATGCGAAAGCTGCTCGACAGCCGCAACGAGAGGGAGGTGCTGGAGGGACTGCGGCGTGTCATAGCGGTTCGTTTTGCCTTGCCTTGCCTTGCCTTGCCTTGCCTGGCCTTGCAGCTATCCTGTCCAGATCGATTCTAACCTGCCGTTGTTACTGCTCTCCAGATGATGTACCGCAACCACAAAACCTTGCCCTTCTTTTCATCCGTCGTCAAAAACGTCGCCTCGCCCAATCTCGAAATCAAGAAGCTCGTCTACATCTACCTCATCCACCATGCCGAGCAGGAGCCCGACCTCGCCCTGCTTTCCATCAACACAATCCAAAAGTCGCTCTCCGATACAAACCCCCAAGTCCGAGCTCTCGCACTGAAGACAATGTCAGGCATCCGCGTGCCAGTCATTAGCCAGATTGTGTCGCTTGCCATCAAGAAAGGCGTGGCCGACATGAGCCCTCTGGTGCGCAAAGCCGCTGCTCTTTCGATTCCCAAGTGCTACCGGCTGGATCCGAGCCAGTCCCCCCAGCTGTTGGAATATCTGGCAACGCTGCTAGGCGATAAGCAGTATTACGTTGCTGGCGCCGCTGTGTCGGCATTTTTGGAGATTTGCCCCGAGAGGATCGATATGATACACAAGCATTACCGCGGCTTAGTCAAGAAGATTGTTGACATGGATGAATGGAGTCAGCTGGCTACGCTCAAGCTCATGACATACTATGCACGGAAATGCTTCCCCCAACCGGCTCAACACGCTGCTACATTCGAAGCCCCTCAGACGCAGAGCCAAGGCACCATCGATGACTTTTATGGAGAGCCAAGCTCATCCAAGCCCGCCGCCACCCACTCAACTTCGCTGGACCCTGATCTAACTCTACTTTTGAATGGTATCAAACCTCTTCTACAAAGTCGAAACTCGGGGGTTGTCGTCGCCGTCACGAGATGTTACATAGACGTCGGCACTCCGGAATACGTAAAGCACGCCATAGGCCCATTGGTCGCCCTCCTCAGAGGGGCTCAGGACATACAGCAAATTGCTCTATACAACATTGTTTCTGTTTGTCTTGTGCATCCACTTGACTTTGTCAAGTATGCAAGCCACTTTCTGGTCAGATCGACGGATATCGCACCAATATGGGAGCTGAAGCTTGAAGTGCTGGCGCTCATCTTCCCTCACAGCCCTGTCCATGTCAAGAGCCTCATCCTGAAAGAGTTGGAGCACTTTTCTCAGGGATCCAACAAGGCACTTGTACGTGAAGCAGTTCGGGCGATTGGACGCTGCGCACAGGCAGATGCTGCCACCGCTCCCAGATGTCTGAAGCTCCTCCTGAGCCAGATCACCAGCTTGGATGGAACCCTGGCCGCAGAATCGCTGACGGTCATTCGACATCTTATCCAACAAGATGCAGAGGCACACGCGGGGACGGTAGTGCGCCTAGCAAAGAACCTCGACTCAGCAACAGACCCTCAGGCAAGAGCAACAATCATCTGGCTGGTTGGCGAGTTTTCCGGCCTGAATGGGGAAGACAACATCGCCCCAGACGTCTTTCGCATTCTCCTCAAGGACTTTGCAAGCGAGTCGGAGGCTGCAAAGCGCCAGATATTGCTGCTCGGCGCAAAAGTCTATCTCCACCACCTAAACCGCCAGAGCGAGGCAGAGAAGAATCGAATAGGAGAGGATGACCCTCCCCAAGAGTTAGAGAAGCACCCTATCGAGAGATTGTGGGATTACGTCCTGCTTCTTGTGAGATACGACGTCTCCTTTGACCTGCGAGACCGAGCCCGCATGTATCGTGCCGTGCTCTCTGTGCCGCAGCTTGCCACACTGATGCTCCTTGCGCCAAAGCCGGCTCCCCAAGCGCCAAGCCCGTCAGAATCCAGAAAGGGGTTCCTGTTGGGCTCTTCGACTCTTGTCTTGGCTGGAGGTGGCGGTCTGCACGGCCTCAGGGGATACGAGACGCTGCCTGACTGGGTCGAGCCTGGCAAGGAGCCTGATCCCCGTCTACGCGAGCCAGAAAAGGATGCTACGGCAGCACGATATGACAGTGAGAGATCTACGATATCGGCGGCTGATAAACTTGACGAGATTGTCAGATCAGCACCGGTTAGCAAGTCGAACGGTGCGGGAGAAAGTCTGAGGACGAAGACGTTGGATGACTGGCTAGCTGAGGAGGAAGAAGAGGAGGAGGAAGAAGAGGAAGAGGAAGAAGAGAGTGAAGAGGAAGAAACCGAAGAAGAAGAGGAAGAGGAAGAGGAAGAAGATGACGAAGAGGAAGAAGACAGCGATGACGATGGAGAGACGGATAGATTAGTCAAGTCATGATGTCGATGATTTGGACATGCACATATTTGAATATCAGAGGCTCCATGTTGAGCTGGGATCCTTTTTGTTATCCCTAATATCGAATCTGCGTTGCATTAAAATAAAAAAAAGAGAGAGAATGAATGCTTCTGCTAAAAAGCGGGGGGGAATCTATATCTTGTTTGTTTTGCCACGACGATGGACATCCCGCGTTGAATCAATGGAATCCTGCTGTTGTCTTTATAAAACCAAAGCGAAGAGCGGTAAAAAAACGCCGAATCTAAACCAAGATGCTGTAACAAGCAATTTTTTAACAGACGGTTAACATCTTTTTTTTTTTTTTTTTGTCTTTTTTTGAAAAAGAACCACCGAGTCATCATTGTCATCATCACCATCACCACATCATCCTCTTTAAAACAAGAAAACTACATGTTTTCTTTTTTTTTTTTCGTTTCTCGTTTCAACTTAGGCGTCGACCTTGATGCCTTCGCTGGATGAGCCGGGCTGCTCCAGCTTAATCTCTTCGGTGGGCTGGGCGGCCTTTTGGACGTCGCGGCGCATCTGGGGGAAGTAGATTCCGGGGTGATAGACTGTGAGGAGGAAGCTTGCGACGAAGATGAGGGTGCTGTCGAGGACGAGGAAGCTGGGCTCGTCCTGCATGATCTTGTTGCCCCAGCCGCCGGCCATTTCGGCGATACTGCGATGCAGCAGGTTAGCTTTTCTGGTTTGTAGGTTGAGAGAACAAAAAAAGGGGGGTTGGGGGGGGAGACGTACCGGTAGATGCATCGGATGAGGATGACGATGAAGGAACCGGAGATGGCGTAGCGGAACTTCTTGAAGTTGCTGTCGTGCCAGAGCCTCCAGCCGTCGGTGCCCTCAGCCTCGGGGGTGGACATGTACTTTCTCACTCGGACATAGTAGTCGACGCTGAGGATGCCAAAGACGATGAGCACGACGACCTGGAGGGCAACGCCGGCGATAATGGCCCTGTTGCCGCTCTCCTGGAGCTTGCGGTCGGTCTTGCCTCCCGCGGCGGCGATGCCACCTCCGATGGCCTGGACGATGAGGCAGCTGAGATCAGCGGGGAGGAAGATGAGCGGGTACCAGCGGGGGGTGATGCGGGAGATGGAAGGGTTGAGGTTGATGGTGATGTGCTTGAGGGTGAGATAGATGGAGACGCAGATGAAGGTGGGCGCGAGGATGATGGCGCAGATCTGGAGCTGGAAGGCGCCGCTGTTCCAGGGGTTGGAGTGAAGCTGGATGCGACCAATGTAGCCTGTGTGAGACGTGTAAGTGAAGATGTCTTGTGTGAGTTTATTGAAGGGGGAGGGTGTAAGAGAAGACGTGAATGAGATAACAGAGTCCGTTGGAAGCGTATGAGACGTGAGATACGTCGGGATTACATACCGAGCATCTCCAGCACAAGACCGATGGAAAGGCCGATGGCATACGTATATGTCTTTTTCCATATCCCCAACCCGATGGAAGCCACCGTCAAGATGCCAAACACGATGGCGAAAAAGATGCCGGACCCAAGGTTCGGATAGTAGCCCAGCACGGTAGCCTCGACCGGGCAAAGCAGCGAAATCTCTACGCAGTCCTTCGCCATTGCGTGCTATTCGAATTGCCGCCTCTTTTCCTCCCTCCTTATCAAGTCTCGTTGAGATGGTTAGTAACCTGTTTTTTTTTTTTTTTTTTTTTTTTTCTCCTCTGCTTGGACTTGCTTTCCCCCTATGATTGGTGTCTCGTCTTTCGGGTTTCGGAATCCGGAAACGTCGGTGCCCTTGGCGGTTGAGTCTTTTGAATTGTAGAGAATCTCACGATGCTGACAGAGACCGCGAGATTGATAAACAAACCAGCCAGCAACAGTATCTTCCAACAGCAAGGTTACAAAAAAAAAAAGAAAAGAGAAAGAGAAGACGGCCGTTAGCTGGGGGTGTGGACTGGGCTCAAAGCAATATATTTCCGGATTATGCAAACTCGCATCAAACCATGGAGTTTGAGCAAAACCCGAAATCCCAGCCAGCGAGCCGCATCCACTCCCCCAAGGCCCAGAAACCCCTTGGCATCCTTCGCCTCTCATGCACTAGAACAACCAGAAGGGGGGCCGCAAGGCAGAGCGGGAACATCGACCGGAAAGGTGACGAGCGAGGCCCTGCAATTCGCCCGTCGAGCTGTCCCACTATAAGCCCCGAGCCCTTGTTTCGTATCGATGTTTGTTATTGCCAGGCCACCCACATGGCAGCGTTGCCTCAATCGAACGCCGGCTGCACAACCTTAATCAGGGAAAAGCATCGCTGGTTTGCTTGGTCCCCCCCCCTTGCCGTTTCGTATCTGGCTGTACATACACGTATTCCTTCGTTCGGTACGGGAAACAGCGCTCAGATCGCCAGCAGATTTGGCTCACCTCATCAGCGAGGCTGCAGATGCCGTGATCCCACGAGCCCATGAAGACCTCCTCCCAATCTCAATCCCAACGCCAAACCCTCCTCGCAGCAATCGTAGCCCCAAAACATGCCTCGTCCGGTGATTCGTTCCTGTCAGCATCTTCAACGGGCTCTAATAACATCCCGCCCAAAAAAATTAAAAAATAAGCAAATAAGAACCAAGCCGCGCCAAACTCTCTCACCCATCGAGCAACCCAAAAAAAAGGCGCCACCCGCTCCAGCGAATCCGCTGCTCAGGAATACGCGCGTTTGGGGGGAAAAATCGAAACGAGGTCGTAAAGCCGCGTTGGCTAAGCAAAGTCCGCAGGAGTTCGGGTTCGGCGTAACTCTATAGTCCACCTATTACGGCGGGCGGCGTGACTAAGCAGGCGACCAAAACGAGACACTTATACGCGTACTCACGGCTGGGGCACGAGTAATATGCTTTGGAATACGGTTGAAACACGCAATGGCGGCGGAATGGCGGTCGGCTTGCTGCGTTGTTTGCTGCCGGTTTGCTGTTTTATTTGCTGCTGGTCGTCTTACGCTGTCGTGCAGGGCGTTGCGAGTTGGGCATCTGATGACTGCGGAGGGCGTCAAAAGTCTACGGAGCACAGCGCCTTTGCTGCAGCAAATCACAGGACATGCACATATCGCGCACTGACGAGATAGGCAATTGCTTTTCTCACAGCCCTACGAGCGACATCTCCGGCCGGGCCATCAATCTGACCGATAAGGTAAATGAATTGAGTCCCATGTGGATTCGAAATGACAAATTACTCTGGTCGACAATGTCTTGAGTCTTCCCTAATCTATCATCCCTTGGACAACGTATTACTCATATACCCCGTCAATAGCAACCCCAGCATCATCGAAATCATCAGCCATCTTAACCACAAAACTAACCTATTAGTTCTCTTCCCTCTACTCCTCCTTTCCGCCGAGATATCTATACACGACCGAAAAATCGCGGTCCTTGCAATCCTCGCGCTGCGCCGCCTTGTCATACATGTCAAACGCCAATGTTCCCAGCTCTGTCCGAGCCTGCGCCGACTCAGCAGCAACCAGAGCCAATCGAAGATCCTTTCTCATGAGCGATATTCCGAACCCGCCGCGGTAATCACGGCCGGCGGGTGCAGTCTCGATGACGCCCTTTACGGGGTTGTTGATCTCGCTTGGCCAGCATCTGCCCGTGCTCACATTCAACACGTTGGCAAGTGTCTTGGGATCGAGACCACATCGAATGCCCAGGTTCATCGCCTCTGCCGTCGCAATGTTGTTGAGGGCTAGGAGGTAGTTGTTGGCCAGCTTTGCAGACAGACCGGCGCCTTGGTCGCCACAGTGCAGCACCTTGCGGCCCATGAGGAACAGCGTGGGCTCGACTCGAGGGACGACGCTGGCATCGGCACCCAGCATAAACGTCAGTGTGCCTGCTGTAGCACCGACGACGCCACCAGACATGGGCGCATCAACAAATGTGCCTTGTCCAGCGTCTGAGACGGATTGGGCTACCTGCCGTGATGTTGTCGGGTCGATTGTTGAGCAGTCGATGAAGATTCGGTCCTTTTTGGGGAGTGAGTCTGTTAGGATGGATTCGTAGACGCCTCGAACGTGCTGTGGCTCGGGCAGGCAGGTAACGACGGTGTCCTGTTTTGTGAATCATGTCAGCATGTGTCTGCCAAGTCCAAATTTATAAATAAAGTGAAAGATAGAAAGCAAGCATCGAGATGTAGGTATTAGTAGAGGGGAAGAGCATTATCTCATAGGGTTCTGCGTCCATCTCAGTCGTGATAAGCAGAAACCCCTAGCAGTTGACCATCCCTCCAACCGAAGCTCAACCCCGATCATAGCCGAACAGTAAAGATGGCCATTTCGGCATCAACAACGAGACATGCAGCAATAAAAAGCATCAGCAGTCATCAATCAAGACTTACAGCTTCCTTGGACGCATCATGCGCACTCGCCGCAAGCTCAACAGCAGCCCCCGATGCCGCAGCCTTCATCTCTGCTGAAAGGCCCTCCATAGCTGAGGGGTTGACGTCAAAGATGGAGACCTTGTCTGTAGGCTTGAGCTTGGACTGCAGGTTCTTTGCCATTTGGTAGCCCTATCAAAACACAATTGTCAGATACAAACATCTCACATGATATGCTCTCAAAGGGCAGAGAAGCATGAATCTCACCATCTGGCCGAGACCGATAAAGGCATAATTGTCAAGCCGCCTCGACGTGCTCGCAAACCCCCTCCTCTGCACTAAGCTTCCTAGACGTGTAGCTGCGACTCTCATACTGGGCAATTGAACGCAATCTCTGCTGATGTCTACCAAAAAAAAAAAAAAGAACCAGAAAAGTAGAGAAGAACAAGACGAAAAAAAGAAGACTGAGAGGCTGCTAGCAATTGACGAGATGCAGGGTAAAGCTCAATGACCGAGGAGATCCGACCCAGGACGTGTGGGGGTGGATCATTCCCCGCGAAAGCCGCACATTGCCGGTGCCAGCCATCCCCGGGGTTTTTACCAGGGTGGTACTGGGTTGGCTGGTGGCACGGCCGCTTATTCGGATGTCGACGGGAAGTATCGAGGCGACACCGGAGGAGAGATGCAGTAAGAAGGACAAGAAGTCGTGAAATTGGGTTTTGATGGACGGGGAATTACAAATACATATACATATACATATATATGTATATACTATATGAATTTATCATTTGGATTTGCAGGCGATATGCTTGGCCAGCATCGAATAAGTTGGAACTCTGAAAGCAAGCCCATCTACGTATTGATTGATGCTCATATATGCATTGTGAGTGTAGCGAGTGGTAGGGATGAGGTTGGTTGGTAGGTACATATATCATGAAACTCACAGAAAAGCATCCTTCATCTGGTAAACAACCCAAATGCCGTAAAAACAAACAAACAGACAGCTACCCAGATCCTCATTGCCTTCATAAACGAACGACGTGGTCATCATCTGCTACACTTGTATCAGCACACTGCAGACCGTCTCTCGGGGCAACCTGTGTAACACAGAACCCGTCACACACAGACACTATCCATACCTGACGTGAGATTTTCATTTCGTTTTAATTCTGTATTACACTGCCCATCAGCTCAGATCGTCTGCCTCTCTCCCTTCAAAACTCCAGGTATTTCTCCTTCCACCATACATGCGAACCACGGCACTTCATGGATGAGACTCAGACAAGAAAGCCAAGGCTCATCATCCAACAATTGTCGTCATAGCCAGTTTCGAGATAGAACATGGCAGAAGCCATCAATCTTTCTTTCTTTCTTTCTTTCTCTTCTTCCTCCTTGAAAAAAAAAAAAAAAACAACAACGATTATCGCCCCACCACGAAACCATCGCGTACCAGCCACGCCACGATGAATTCGGTAACGTCGAGTTGCAGCGAGCATTGTAAAAAAAAAAAACGGTGCTATGTCCAATGAAAGAAAGGAAAATCTCGCACACGAAAAAGAAAAAAAAGAAAAAGGAGAGCGAAGAGAGAAGCGAGGAAAAAAAGGGGCGAGAAATATGTTTCGGCTTTGGGAGGGTATGTCGCCTCCCTGAGTTGTTAAAAAGAAAAGATAATCACAGATTAAAAATGACAGAAAGACAAAGGGGAAGGATAATAAAAGCAAAAACAGCGCCATCCCAGTCCTCATTCAGCCGCCATAAAAGATCAGTTACTTTCCTTCAAGGTCAGATTTTACGCAACACAAAACATGACACAACACACGGCTGCGGCCTCTTCATCGTTTATAGGAAGTTTGCAAGCCACGGCACAAGTGCTCTGCGAAACTGTCAATACATGCAACGGCGCACATGGGCAATGGGCGGGAAAAGGCGGAGGAAAAGGGGATAAACATACCCAACTGCAACTGTTGCGCCAATGCCAAACAGGGCCCTCTTCTGTATCCTGCCCTTGCGCACCTCGACTTCCGTCTTGATCTTCTTTGGGCGCGGCGCCTCTTCCGTCTTGTTGTCTCCTTCGACAGCCTCGTCGTCCTCTTCACCCGTGTCGGTGGCCTTCCGCTTGCTCTTTGAGGTGGTCTTGTTCTGGGCCGTCTCCTCCTCCTCAGCATCCTCGGCTGGCTGCTCTACCTCTTCGTTGTCTTTTTGCACCATGGCCTTGGCAGTAGCCATCATGTCGGCAATCTCCTCAGCGGTGGGGGGCTGGCCCGCCGTGAATGGGATAGCCGGGGCATCTGCCTTGCTGTCAACTTCAGCCTTGGCCGCAGACTCCAAGGCAGTGGCGGGCTCGGCTTCTGTTGAATTCAATACGGTCTCCTCCGTCTCCTCCTTAGTCTCGCTCGGGGTCGCCTCTGGAGTCGCTGTCGTCTCGACAGCTTCGGCCTTGGATCTGGTGGTGCGCTTCCGAGGAGACGCGGCTGAGCGTCTGGTGGCACTGTTCTTGGTTGGGCTGGCCGAACGGCGGCTACGGCCACTTCGGGTTGTCGGAGTGGCCGGAGAGAGCAACTGCGTGGGTGCCTTGAGGCGATCGAACTTGGGCGGCGCAGTAATGGTCTTGGGCGAGGCATCCGCGGGCTGGGTGGTGGAGATCTTTGAAGAATCAAGCAGGGCCTGGATCCAGATGCTGATGTTGTACTCTTCGGCGAGGGCGAGGGCGGCTTCCGGGGGGATCCAGATGTTGCCGGCCGTCTCTTCGGGGCTCGTGGTGGGCTGGGCCTTGATGAATTTACGCTCGGCCTCCTCCTCGGCGGCGGCGGCGTAGGGAAAAGTGGCCTTGAACATGCCCGTGGCCGAAATGTAGCCGTCAAAGCTGCGGCGCATCAAAAAGTAGCTGTTGGGGCTGGACTTGAAGATGCCCGACACGATGCCCTTGGGCAGCGGCGCGCGCAGATGTGCGTAGTCGAAGAAGCCCAAAGCCCCGGCCTCGGCCTCATCGCTGCCCACCATCTTGGGCGTCAGCTTGGTCTGGCCGAGACGGCGGCGCGACACGAGCTCCGGGTCTGCAGCAATTCCGCGTCAGTGGCGGTTCGGGCGCATTTGGCGACGGAGCAGAGCGCAAAGGACCATCAGGTCGATTGGGAAAAAGACAATCAGGGACGCTGAGGGATTCGACTTACACGGAGGCACGTCGTCGACCAGCAGCGGATTCCGCTTGGCCGGCAACGATCTTGCAGCGGGGGCCATTGTTGGATTTCCGCTTTGGGGGCGTGCAAGGAAACAGATAAGGCTTAAGTGTCGCGGCGCAAAGCGTGTCGACGGAGCCAGGCGAGCCCAAGAGCAACTCCTTACAGGCGACTAGAGGCCGAGCAAGACAATTCGGCGCGCGGAGACGGACAGTGCGTGACGCTGAAGCGGCGAGTTCTGGCGGTTCGCGCACGTCGAGATTCGCATGCAGCGACGGGCCAAAAACAGCGATCTGGCGATGGCGGCGCGTCAGGCAAAAAAAGGCCAAAAAAAAAAGGCCAATGCACCGGGCAAAAAGCGGACAGAGGATGCAGGTGTCGACCGGGAAGCGCCTGGACGAGGGGCCTTGACGAGGAACGCAGCAGACGACGGCCTGGGGGCGATTGTGCTGTGCTCTGGCGGGCTGGCAAATGAAAAAGGGTGAAGAGAAAGATTCACTCGCGATGGTGGGCGAAGCGTCGCGCAGAGCAAATTGCTGGGAGCGCCTGATGCGGCCTGGGCTGGGCCTTTGCGGAGGTACTTTGCACTACTGCGAGGGTACCTCTGCCATGGATGTACATGGCATGGACCACTTTTTCCGCTGGGCGGGTACTTTGTGCGCTGCGCTTCTGCGCTTTGGGGAACTGAGGAACTGCTACAGGTGAGTGCAAGTAGGGGTCCGGTCCCCTCCAGGGCTCCTTGAGAACACGGTAGCGTCCAGTGCAGCGCCCAACAGAAGCAGCCGTTGCCGCTAAAAGGGTCCCGGCCAGCTGCCGAATTCAATTGATCCCTGCTCGACTGGTACTAGTGGTACCTACCAGGTATAGTACTGTATATACAGCAGCATGGAGTACAGCACGGAGTGCAGCCCAGTAAATGGGATGGAAGCGGAGCGGTTTCTGTGGTCGGTGGCAGCAGTTGCATTTCTGCAGCACCGAGCCGCAACAAGTACGTACTAGCAAAGTCCTGTACCCAGCAAGCCCCGTATTACTTCAGGTTGTTAGGTTCTCGTGACTTGGTGCTTGGTGTTTGAGGCTCTGACTTCTCAACTCAGCTACTCCGTACTACCTGAAGCCATACCCTAACCCTCAACTGATACTCAACATAACCGAGTATAGTATAAACACAGTATTATCTGCACGGCAAAAAAAACCTCCTGCTGCTAACACTCCCCGTTACTGCGGTACCCGTCATTTCGCCGGCCGAGTAGCGTGCCCTTGGTGTACCGCGCTAGTGCTTCGCAATAGCATCACTTGACAACAGGGTTGCTGCTTGTCGATATGCTCCGTAGTGTCCCTTTTACCCCTTTGAAAACCCTCAACGACGCCCGACCCCTGACCAGACGGGATGACAAGCTCCTCGTCGTTGATCCAATCACCAATCGCCATGGACAGACCCCACCAGCAACCCGCTGCCCCTCCATGGATTCTGCTATCCCGCCTTCTGACCACTTGACCGACTTGGCTGGCTGTGTTTTCCAAATCTCTCCTTTCGATCCATCGGTAGCTGTGAATAGCATCATCTAGACCCCTTTGCTTGGTTTTTTTTTTTTGGATATTGCTTTTTTGTCCGATTCCCGACGTCATAATGGCTTCCCACGACGATGATAACATGCCTGAGGAGACTCAGGGCTATAAGCTCTCCCAGCCCAAACAGAGCTTAGCCGAGTACAATCAGATGGGTATGTGGCTGTTGGTTAAAACCTTCTTGGGGAGGAGCTCGGACGAGGTGTATACAAGTAAAGCTCTGGATTGGCTGCTTTTTCGATGGTAGTCGTGCACAGGACCAAAGCAGATCCGTTAACACGGATATGTTTCATAAGCATGGACGTCCTGTTCGACCAACAACATGTTGTTCGGCCAAGAACTAGCTCCCATCTAGAAGCATTCCAAGGCTTCGAATCCGTCCGCGCTCCTTTCCTTCAAGCGTTGTTGCGTCTGGTACAGTACTGCAGCTGTCGTCCCGACACCGTGCTAACGCTTTCAACCCAACCCAGATGCCGGAGATGAGTCTCTCCAACGATACAAGCAGTCCCTTGGCCTCGGCGGCGGCAAGGACCTCTCTGATCCCTCCGACCCTCGAGTCTGCATCATTTTGGCACTCATCATGGAGTCGCCCGGCCGGCCGCCCTCCGAAATCCGACCCTCCAACCCTGACGAAGTGAAGCGGCTCAAGGAGACCCCCTTCCGGATCAAGGAGGGCGTCAAGTTCACCATGAGCGCCGAGTTCAAGGTCCAGCACGAGATCCTGAGCGGTTTGCACTACGTCCAGGTTATCAAGCGAAAGGGCGTCAGGGTCTCCAAGGACTCGGAAATGATTGTTAGTTGAACACGGCGAGCCTCGAATCGGGGCCGTTGCGAGATCAAAGTACCTGTACTAATGGCTGAAATAGGGAAGCTACGCTCCCAACACCGACAAGCAGGCCACCTATGTCAAGAAGTGTAAGTATTGCGCCACAGAAGAAAGAGAGGCATCGAAAATAGTTCATTGTGGCTTACAATCTCCACAGTCCATGAAGAGGAGGCTCCCTCTGGAATGCTCGCCCGTGGCACCTACGACGCCATCTCCAGCTTTGTCGACGACGACAAGAAGAAACATCTCGAGTTCGAGTGGAGATTTAAGATTGTCAGTGAATGGGATGATTAAACGTAAGCGATGCCGCACCGAAAAGAGCGTTGGAAGTGGACTCCTCCCCCTCTCCCTTTTTTATTTTATTCTTTTTTTTTTTTTTTTTTGCATTCGTTTAATTATGCCCCTCTACCTCTCCCTTCTCACGAGATATGAAGATGTCTCATGATTAGAAAAGATTCAACACACACACACACACACCAAAAAAAAAAAAAAAAACAGCGTGTGCAGGATACCGAAGCTGCGGTTTCCTGAATGGAAACAAGCATAGCATATATTTTGGACAAGTACAAAATCTTGGATATTGCAACATCTGCCTTCATATTCTAGCATAGCCCGCAATTCTATATCATGACAAAGTTCTGCACAGCTGGTGGCACTGTACATTGATTAATACATGTTTATGATTGGTTGTTTGTGGTGATTATTTATGATGGTTGTCTATGATGGTTTCGGAATGATCCAACTCCGGCACGTCTTTCAATTTCTGTTATAAGAAGTAGTCGGGTAGCGAGTTTCCATCCGCTGTCTTCTCCATCCCTTGTTGCATATCCTTGTGCTGGTCATTCTCGGGTGCCGCAGCAAACACGTTGAAGAACCTCTCTCCCTGCGTATTGACCTCAAGCACACTGGCCATGTTGCCACACCTGTAGCAATAGTTCGGCGCGCTCCACACGGTGCTCAAGCGGTCGTCGTAGAGCACCTGGAACCCCTCCTGGCAGAGCTGATGGGCCCGGAGGATATGTGACATGTTGTTGACGGCCAAGAACTTCTTGACGACCTGCGCGCCAAATGTATAACCCGCGCCACGCGGCGAGAGCGAAAATTCGTCTCGGTCGGGATCTGGATCGGACCACACGAGATCGGCCATGGGTCCCTCGTGGGGGATTTCTCTAAAGCGATCTATGATTTTGATTTGGTCGATGGAGTGGATGGAGGGCGAGAGACCTGTGGTTTTGACGATGAGTGTCTGAATTTGGCTCTCCCCATGGTGGGGTTGTCAGATCCGAATCAGGGGGACCTACCTCCGTGAACGCAGAAAATCTGGTTGTCGATGACGACACTCAGGGTCAAAAAGTCAAACATGTCTGTGAAGTAATGCCACACATTGGCATTGCCGTATTTGCGCGAGCACTCGGTGTAGAATCCGTACGACTGCGTAACGCCGCGCGACTCGTGGTTGCCGCGGATCAAGTGCACGCGCTCGGGGTATCGAAGCTTCAGGCAGACGAGCAGCGAGATTGTCTCGACACTGAACATGCCACGGTCGACGTAGTCGCCTGTAGTATTTTAAAGTCTCTGTCAATGCCACAATTCCCATAAATCCCACGCGCCACGCATGTAACGGGATGCATATGTCATAGACGGACCTAGGAAAAGGTAGTTGGTGTCAGGGCAGTAGCCGCCGATTCTGAATATCTCGATGAGGTCGTAAAACTGGCCGTGGATGTCGCCGACAACGGTGATTGGCGCCTTGACGTGCACGACGTTGCTCTCGCGCATGAGAAGCTCCTTGGTCTTGGCACATACTGCCTCGATGACGGACTCGGCCAGGAGTTCCTTTTTGTAGAGGCGCGAGATGCACTCGTCTAGATCGACGGAGGCTGGACATGGGTTTCCTGTCAGTCAGAGCCGCTGTTGCGATCACGGAGATGGTGACAAGATAGAACAGGGCAGGGCAGGGCAAAACAGGACAAAAACAGGACAAAAACAGGACAAAACAGGACAACAGGACAAAACAGGGCTGAAGACGGCCGCAACTCACATGGTAACGACGGCATGGCGCTCCCTCGCAAAGCATAGATGGATCTCTCGGCTGGGATATTTACAACGACACGGGCGGTTACACAGGCTGCACCATTGACGGAGTCATCCAGGTAAGAGTCTGCGGGCGATGGTGTTTGGAGAGGCCGTGGCTGGATGCACCAACATGGTCGAGGGACCGACGCCTATTTCTCACATGCAACGGCCTGGGCGGCGCTCCAGACCAGCAGATGAAGCTGCTTGACGGCGATGGCGATGGCGACGGCGATGTGAATGTGGCCACAAGCAAGAAGCTTGGTTCGCAGCATGCAGGATTCTGGGGATCCCGCTAACTGCAATTAGCCTTCCCAGGTTTCGTTTTTTTTTTCTCCTTGCTGAGAAATCCATTGGATAGGTTGCTATTTCCATTAATCTGGGCGTCCCAGCGCCTGGATCCAATAGGCGCAGGTGCTGTAATACAGTGCTGGCCCAGCGGGGTGGGCTCGACTGCACTGGCGCTCCTCCCGCCGCTAGCGCCACTAAACCGTGCAGCACTTAGCACGGAGAACCTGCTGGACAGATTCCAAGGTACTTGATACTGCGAGGAGAGCTCTGCAAGTTCGAGGTACCTCCCCTAGCAGTAGACCCTGAAATGGTACATGTGCCGACTGGACGCCCGCATATCTCCAAAGACATCATAGCTGAGACAACTCATCAATCCTACCTCCTCTCTACAGGCAGGTAGGGGTGACAATAGAACTCGGCATCGAGTGACTTGTTCCGTGCACTCCGCATTTCTACCAGCTTCTCTTCATGTTTCTCGCCTAGCCAAGACGATTCATCACCGGCTGCCTGTTTTGTCGCACTGTCGATTTGTGCGATGCCAGTCGACGGACCTCGAGTAACACGGAGCAAAGCCACTACCTTAGCACCTACCTGTAGTACTAAGGCTCCTAGCCGATACAGTAACAGGTACCCAGGCGACGAATATCCTGAGTTTTGACCGCTACTACGGAGTCCATTTAGCTTCCAAGTTGATATCTACATGAGTGCTTGTGCAAGTCAGCATGTCGCAATCATAGCCAACGTTGCTGGATACAACTAACAGCTCAGCATAGTAGCCAACCCCTTGCTTCTCCAGTGCGTGAGGATACCTACTGTACGCTATCAGTACCTTGGTAGTAGTTCAGCCACTGCTTGCATCAAGGTTCACCGCCACAGAAGCAAGCCCAAAGGTTTCAACTCAAACTCGGCAACGCTTAGGTTCCATGTTTATTCTTCTTCTCCTTCTCCAAACACCCGCCCCCCCTATATGAGCCATCGCCTAGACACACCTGCTCCTATCCTCACAGACGCTCTTGCCATCTCGACACGCCACTCCGACCAATCCTAGACTTCGAGTCTTGTCTCTCAAATCCATCTCTCTCGATATAATCACGGCTAAAGCTCGGGGGCCGCCCAGCTGAGATAGCTGCCAGCGCTGGTGGCCTGTGCGCAGCCTCACGTGGCGGCTGATTCAACGCGACTTGCGCTCATCCGTTTGCCAGCTCCAAACGGCTGGCGCAGCTTCTCTGCCGGGGCTTCATTTTTGTATTCTCTTTGTTTTGTTTTCTCTAGGATCCCCGGACCGCGCATCTGGCGGATGAGACATCGCTTCGTCCATCTCGAAACGGCCTGGGGAGGGGGTTCAGTTTGTAAAGGGGTTTGTCGCTTCTAGGCCGTCTTATCCAAGCAAGGTATGCCTCACTTGCGCCTTGTGTGATGTGACGAGATTCTCATGTGGTTGATGCTCAGGGTGACGGGGGGGAAATTTTTTTCTTCTTCTTCTGGTTTTCGAGGGCTTTTGACGGGGAAAAGTGAGAACGCCCATTTTCTTGTTTCAAATCCTCGCCCAGTCACCAACCATCAACTGCCTCAACCATCGTCGTCGACTCTCTTCCTCACAGCCTCTTCCACTTTCTATTTTCAACTTCGTCAGTCGTCGTCGTCGTCGTCGTCGTCGCAGAAATGGCTGAGCCTGCGCATCCCCGTACCGGCCCCTCTGACGACTCGTCGTGCTACAACTGCGGCGGCAGAGGCCACTGGATTGTTGCTTGTCCGGAGCCGATAAGAAAGACTCCTGCGTAAGCCTCTGCTCTTCGCCCCCTTGCCCATCTTCGCTGGCCTAGTCCTGATGTCACGCATTCCTTTCCTTTACTGTTGCATCTCTAACTCTCATTCGACACTGTAGTGGCCTCGCCAACGCCTGGAGGAACTCTCCAAATGCTCCAAATGCTCCAAACGCTGGCCAAGGCAATCATCGGCAGCAGCATCATGGAGGAAACCCAAAGAGGGTAAACAAGGGGCCCATCATCACCAAATATGCACCACCACCACCACCACCACCTCCTCCTCCTCCTCCTCCTCCGCCGTCTCACCCTTCATCGTTGAGCCATGGCACTGCTCCGTATCAGCCGCTGCCACCTGGACCACCATATCCACAGCAAAACCCTCAATTCCAGGGCCATTACGCTCCTTATCAGCCTGCTGCGCATTACCCAGCTGGCTATGGCCCAACCTACCCGCCGCAGCATTATCACCAGCCCTCGTATGGAGCAGCTCCTGTAGCCCCAGCGGGTTATGCAGCTCATCCTCCTGGGCCACCACCACCACAGCCACCGGCACCATATGCTGCACCGTATGCTTCGTACCCGCCTCCTGGGCCATCCAGCGCGCCTGGCTACCTGCCCCAAGCGGCATACACTCAGCCATATTCGCAGCCATCATATGGACTGCCCCCGGCTCCTTACCCTGTTCATAGCGGGCCTGCGCATTATGCTCCCCCACCCAAGCCGCAGCATGCTTCTCGTTCTCACCCTGGTCTGAACCATCCCATCCATCATTCTCTTCCACCAAAGCCCCCCCGAAGCGTCCATACGCAGCAAGAGCCGCACCGAGATCATAGAAACAAACGGAAGCATGATCGTCAGAACAAACATCGCGACAATAGACGCCGGGATCAAGGCTCCCGTCATCGCTCTTCCCAACAGAAGATGCAACACAAGACTAACCGTTCTAATCGTGGTAATCGCTCTAACCCTAGATCCTCCCAGAAAGCATCAGCTTTGACCAATGCGGATAACACCAAAGGTGGCCCACTGTCGTCAGTGGAGGACCTTGAAAAAAATGCTAGACTTGGATCTGAAGCCTCAAAGGAAGGCTTCCAGGAAGATTCGACTACATCCGAGATACTGACGTCGGAAAATGCGCAAGCACATCGACACGAGGATGATCAGCCACGCCAGTCAATTTCTGGTGACGTTGACGAAGACTCCGAAACTGCTGACTCTGAGGTATGTAGACTTGCCCTTTGACGATGGCTATGAATATGCCACATTCCTGCTTGGCCAGAACGCTAAGTAGCTTATATTTACAGTCCGGGGAGTCTACTGACGGTGATGAACCCCAACCCGCTCAAGCTATGTTGCCCGATGATGAGGCAGTGTCAGCACGGGATGATGAGCATCTTTCCCAGAACCCTCAAGATCACGGGAAAGATGAAGCATCGACCCCTGACAGCATGGCATCTGACATGCCTCATCTCAACGGAAAGCATAAGCTCCGAGACGACGAATCAGAGGATGAACGTCAGCTGAAGAAGCCCAAAGCTTTAGCCTCGCCTGCACATGATCCAAAAGATGCTCAAGAGGACAACCAGGCAGGAGCGCAACAAGATATCAGATCAGCAGTCCAGGGCGGCACTCTGTCCACCGTGGTAGAAGAGGACGAACCTCTGTTGCCTTCATTGGAGCACGAATCTCGATCTCGATCAAAGGAACGTCATCAGAGGCCGAAATCTAGGAATTCATCGGTCTCTAGCCGATCATCCGATTTGAATTCACTAGAAGCCGAGCTTTTGGGGCGACCTGCTAAGCAAAGGTCTCCCGACGACATTGGTCTCTCCCAACGGCAGGATCGTGTGGCAATGCCTAAGATGCAACGCCGCCGCCAACCAAATGCAGATTCTGCGTACAGGTAAAACAGGAAAGTCCTGTGCTGGATTGACTTGAGTGGCTAACACGTGGACAGTCGCCGCTGGTGATCATCCTCGCTGATTTTTTCCCCGTTCAACCTTCAATTCGCTGCTTATATTAAGGCTCTTATACAGCCCTTTCAGCCTCACGTCCTTTTTCATAAGTGGCCTCCTTTCAACGCGGTTGTCATGGAGTCCCTTTGACGTGTTTGTGCACATTGATTTTTTTTTCTTTTTCTTTTTCTCATTTCTCTTGAGACAATACGGGTTTTTTTCTCCTTTTTTGTTATTTCAGGTCCACATGGCAATGTGGAATTCACGTCAAAGTTACTGCGACAGATATGTTGCTGGCAGTTATTTCTTTTAGTCTCACGACTAGTATGGGCCCCTATGCATGGCTGGCGTTTCGTTAGAATTCACGAGGTATGCGTGAATAGTTTTCAGATGATTTCCCCCGATATTTGCTTTGCCCAGACGCAACAAGTCTTGGATGCTTAGCCATGGACCCAGCTTGCCCCCTTGAACACTAGGAGAGGTACAGCACTTGTTTGAACAATGTTTATGGCTCACCAGATCTTCTTCCTTTTATGGTATTCTTTGACATGTGCACTTCCTCATTCATGCGTGAGACTGCTATTCCCTGTTCAATCCAGCTTCTTGTGGCTATTTTTGAAGATCAGAGAGTATCAGGCTCATAGCAGGCTCATAGCAGGCATGCGTCTGAAGTTGCACATTTTGATCCGTGTCGTATCATATTCTACATGATATCGCCTACACCGCAAGCTCACTTCACCCAAAGCACTGGCCAGTCCTACCTCTTTCTAGTTTGCCTTTTCTTGTTACTCTCATTAAGCATCGAAGAGGATTGACCCTTTCCTCTGCCCCTTCTTGTTCGTGCTCAGAGACCAAAAGTCGTCCTCGAAGATGTACCACGTTTCGTATTTACCCATATGGCTTATTTTTAGCCATACATTGAGACAGTTAGCGGCATAACCACCACTTCAGTAGGTATCACGACATGGCGATTCAACATTTCAATTCGATCTGGATGGTGGGCTGGACTAGATATTGCCGTAGCTTAGAGATGAGAGTAGAATAAGCTAATGCAACCGCAAGACGAAAATGTTTCCCAACATCTGATACAATGGTTACACATACACACTAGCTACTACCTAGTAGATACCACGCTGCTTTTTCAGCTCCCCATGTACGTAGATGCATGTAATAAAACAAGCGCAACCGAACTTATCCTCGGATTGGCCGCGTGCAACGATATCGGACCTTGGAGCTGCTTAGCAGAGAGGGGAGAAGCTAGCTGGGGAAGCACGACATGAAGGAGCTGCAGAAGTTTGTGATGTGCTGCACGAGATGCTTGAGCTGTCACACCGACGCAGTAGCGCCAGTCTCTGTTATGTAATTTTGGATGAAGAATAGCGAATGAAACATGAGATCTCGTGCCTCAGATCGGTTCGCTGCGGCTAAAGATGTCGAGGGAGACGTAAAGGGAAAAGGCATTGAGGTATGTTCCCCTTGGAATGTCTGACCTGTCCTATTGAAGTCTTCCCATGTGAACATATTGAACTGAATCAGCGATCGGCGTTTCTCGATAGGTAGGTTCTTAATTCGTGAGGCCACCTCCATAGTTGCAGCTGCAGCCCGGTATTTTAGCCCGCCCGGGCGGGCATTTATTAGGCCGTTTAGGGCCGTTTTTGGGGGTGTCTTTTGGCGCTGGCGGGAGGAGACGAGGTGCAGTAGCGCCCGCTTGTGCTGCACCCCTGTTTCCATGGAATTGGATACCTAAGAAGTAGTAGTAGGAGGTAGTATTTGTGATCCACGGATGTCGTTTGAGGCTCAGTTTAACCTGGAAGCGTTGGAACATGGATGCGGTTTGGGATGATCGTCGTCATGGTGCTCCTGTGTTGGACATGTGGCCTGGGGATGTGCTCTTATTAGACATTCAGAGTTTGTTGCCAATATCTCCAACACATACAAGTATTTACGAGTATTACTACCACTATTTTGCAGCTATGTAGAGCCACTTGAACAAGATATTCGCCACAATTTGAACTCGCTCAAAGAAACTACGCTATTATTAAGAACAAAAGGTAGAAGAAAAATAACAAGAAATTGATACAGTGCAAGAAAGTCGCGGCTGTTTGAATGGCAGGTGCCAAAAGTCGGAAGGGAAGCAGCCGCCTTAGGTAATGGCAGGGGACTGAATACATGTACCGTAACAAAATGGACGCCTGAGCGGCAAAACTCTACACTATCAGTGCATCAATTCCCATGCTCTTCAAACCTTGCAGCCAGTTGATGCCAGCTTCATCATTCGAGCCTGGGCTTGCATCTTGCATCTCCCAGGCCGCCTTCAGCAGCTCGATGGCTGTGAACAAATAGCCCCAAGGGCACGTCTCCCAGATGCCCAGGAGGCGCTTCATCGCCCATGTGCGCTTTTCTGCAT
Organism: Trichoderma sp. TW21990_1; assembly: GCA_010015515.1. NCBI lineage: Eukaryota > Fungi > Ascomycota > Sordariomycetes > Hypocreales > Hypocreaceae > Trichoderma > Trichoderma sp. TW21990_1. The sequence goes on from ML974119.1 coordinate 2,001,963, forward strand.
CACGGGTTTCCGCTCCCGCGATAAAGGTAGGCCACGACGTAGCCTTGTAGTACGGATCGTCCACGCTAATCTGGCCCAGGTTTCCGAGGATGTCACCAACCAGGAACTCGGTGTCTACAGGGCGGACGGCCCGCACAAGTGGCAGTGCCTGCAGAATGTACAGGCAGGCGGCAGACCGGTGAGCAGAGGCGATGTGGATGCGGCTTTCGATGTCTTGCACTCGAGGATTCTGCCGCAGTTTGTCTGCCCACGCCGGTATATCAAAGGCAAGGGCCTCGTCGATAAGAGCCAAGGCCTCATCTGCGGCAGACAGGGACCAGTCAGTGCAGGGCGTCTCGTACGAGAGCTTGGATGCCGCTAGGATAATGTGAAGGATCTCTGGCGGACACGAGAGGTAGCTGTTGACTTCGACACGCTTCATCACCGGCAGGAGTTCGAAGGCATATCGTGCTATGTTGGTGGCGAGGCTGCCCGACGCAAGCGTTGACCCTAAGATATGGTATCTGTGGGTTAGTGAAGCGAAGCGGTGTCAGTTTCGTATTACCCAGTATGCAGGAACCCCAAGATGCAACCCTTTTGTTTGGCGAGCAGGCCGAAGGTGAGACAAGAAGCAGTCGCTACTCACATAAAACAATCGGCCACCACGCAGTCACGCAGCATCCTGTTTGGCTCGCTTTCATTGCCTCCTGATGTGAGCAAAGCCAGGATGCTACTGGCACCTTCCAAGTGAGCCCTCCACCCCTTTCCGTCATTCTTTTCCAAGTCTATCAGATCAAACTTGATGAAGAAATGCATGGCAGCGAGAACGACTTCGCTTCCCCCGGGATCCAACGTGTCAAGCACCTCTTGCAAGTGGCCCATGGCCTTTTGCTTCGCAGTCAAGGCATCGATGAGAGCTTGCCTGGAAACCAGGTCTTGTGATCGTAACTGGGCGAGATAGCCTCCGGGATCACTAAGGCCGGTCGGGATCGCAGTGATGGGGCGAAATATATTGGACCAGTGTATCGCGGAAGTAGCGACAAGAACCTGAAGCAGCAGAGGATGTTTGTTAGTCAACGGGATAAGATCTCTGAAAGGATTGGCCCCTGGCCCATCTCGAGCCACCAAGTCTTTGCAAACACGATCGGCAACTTTGAAATGTGTTAGTACAATCCCTGCACAGTCGTCCTGCTCTCCCGGGCTGTTTCGGAATTTGGGAATTCTCTTACAATGGGCTAGGTAGTATCTTGAGTTCCAATCAAGGTCTTGGAAAAGGGGATCTGTCAAGCTGCCAAGTGCCGGTGGCCTCCACTTTCGATGCTCCGGCACCGCCTCCTGGATTGGACTTGAAGCTGCGTCTTTCGTTCGCTCCGGTGCAGCCGACATCGTCAGATCGCCTCTCCTGCCCTTTAGTGGTGGCGAGGGGCGACGCCCAGACGCTCTCTGGACACCGCCCGGGGCAGATCTGTGCTCCCTGACCAATGCATCATGTGCTTGACGACCGGGGCCAGCATCGGAGCGACGGCCAGAGACGGGATCCGAGAAAGGTGGGAAGTAGCTGTTGGTGACGGAGGAAAAGGTTGGTGCAGAGCCAGAGCTAAGAGGGCCACCCAGGGGCGTCCTGCGGCTTGGTGATGGCTTCAGATTCCCATGAGCGTCAATCGCCTGAGTCCAGATGAAGACTTTGCCGTAACCAAGGCACTCCTGCCCTGAGACCGCACATTTGTGGCACGTCGGCCACGAGCGATCGCAGCGCAGTCGTCGACGGCGGCAGTTGTGACACGGTTTGCTGTTGCTTGGCATATACGCCGAGCTTTGTGCGGTCCGGCGACGGAAACTGTGCGTGTTTTCAGGCTATTCTGATATAGAGCGGATGGCCGGCCTCACTCCCTCGCGTCTTGTCGGTCTAGCAACGCTCTAGTGACGCGCAACCAGGCCGGCATACGAGAGCAGCAGCAGCAGCGGAGAGTCGATCGCTGGGCGGGCCTCTTTCACGCTTCTGAGAGTATGGGCATGGTGAGAATCTCGGGCCTTCTGTTAAGTTGTTTCCCCTCCCCCTTTCGGTGGTAAGATCAGACTGCACGTGCGTAAAGGGATAGCGTCAAAACGATCAGAGATGATGCTTGAAGAGCTCCATGATGGCGAGCCAGTCTTGAGAACGACGAGACGTGATGTGGCACGCCAGCTAGCCGGCCAGTCACTATCCAGCTGGCAGAGCCATGCGGCCCACCATCGAATTATCAATGCTCCAGCAGCATAATCCTCGATATCCAACCCCTCCGCCCACGCCACCACCCCAAACGCAGTCTAGACAATCAGAAATAGACAAGCTTTCTCGTCACGTCGCAAGCGCGCCTAAATGGGAAAGCTCTTGACATTCTCTGCGTCCGATGCACGGCGACCGCTAGGCGGGACCTGCAGAACCGGTCAGCATGGGAAGCCATCCTTGTCCTAGGTCCCGAAGCTTGTTCACCTGGTCTGCCGGATTTTGTCCAGCCAGAGGTCACACAGGCGCCCAATACGGAAATCGCTTTACCCATGGTGCAGTGCGAGTCCCTGAATCTCGGGTGCGGGCTGGGATTGAGGCATTCCATGGTAAAACAATGCCGCAATTGGGGTTTAGGGCCTTTTTCGCGTTCTCTCCTTGTCCCATCACCTATCATATGGCATTCAGACCGAAGTATACGTACATACTGTGATAAACACAGTGCGCCATGCAAAAAGGCCTAACCAACCAGCCTCATTTACGAGCATATAGTACCCTGCAAACTCTCTATTCTTTCATCCTGAGGCGAACATGTCAAGTACCGGAACGACCTTCGGTGAGCGGAGGTGAGAGAGTAAAGATAAAGAATTGTTTTTTTTTTAAGGGGGAGGGAGGGGGCTTTCTTTTCTTTACTTTTTCAAATTTATTTTCTGGATAAGCTAACATGGCTTAAAGCCGGCGTTCAGGTCCGATACTCCATCCGTGGCGCCAAAAAGCAAAACCACCCCTGCGAAGTAGTCACGATGTCTTCACAAAATTAGTTTCTGCAGACCCAGTTGGGCTGCTACTACCGGGATTGCAACAGCCCAAGTCTTATCATCTCCACCACACGAAAACTGAATCGATTCTGGAACGAGGTCCATGACACATCAAATCCATGTCTTGACTCTATAATCAGAACGCTGCAGAGAAAACGTGGGCATCAGTTTCCACGGTGGCCACTTTCAACTTCGCAGTCGGCTCTCATTCCGGATGGAATAGTGTGGACCCCTTGTCAGATCTCTCGAGCTACTACGGAGTATTGCAATGAACTTCCCTAGACAGGAAACCTTCAGACAAGTTTTGCGTTTGCTGCCGCTGTGGCTGGTGGGCGCCATGGAGGAACGAGGATTTCAAGGCTCACGAACCGGCAAAAAAGTATGTGGACCGACAACGGAATGCTCGCAGTGAGACTTTCCACACCACGATGATTACCGGCAGATGGTGATGGCGCATAGCGATGGCGTATGATAGTAAAGACTGAATCAGGGTGTGGAAATTCTCTTTCTCGGCGGCCCGTGTCTCCAAGATAACACGAAAAGTATATAAAAGAGAGCACCAAGGCTCCTGTTTAGCAGACGCTGGTATTATTGCTATTCAACGAATATTTCTACCAAAGGGTTTTAATCACCATTTGGCTGACATATCTCGTGAAGAGTGTGTCCTCTTTTCGTTCCATCTCATCGTTTGCCTAGCCGCAATGCCGGACAAGGACAACAAGATACCAGTTCAAGATGCTGCCGTCCTAGTCACGGAAATGGGCGAGGAGCTTGCCCAAGTCATTGATGTTGAGAACATTGATGTCGAAAAGCTAGGAAGACAGCGCCCTGAGGTTTTTTCTTCTACCTTGACCGAGGTTGCCTTCATCATTTCCATCCTGGGCTCCCTTTCTATGGCGGTGGGTCTCTCTCGTTGACATATGCAAGCAAGAAAGACAGTCACATTCCTCGTTGCACATGCCTGCACTCCGTACCTGCAGCAGTATATAGGAGCAGGAAGCTAACTTGTTCTTCATTAGGATTTTGTCATTAGCGGCTTTCAGGTCGTTTTACCTAATTTGATCGAGCCACTCGACATCCCTCTGCAAGCACAGACATGGCCCTCCAGCGTCTTGACCCTGGCTGCAGGCGCATTCCTGTTTCCTCTGGGGCGCCTGGCAGACATGTATGGAGGATACCTCCTCTTCAACGGAGGTGTGGCATGGACTGCCCTATGGTCCGTCATTGCCGGCTTTTCTCGCAACTTCATCATGCTCGTCATCTGTCGTGCCATGCAGGGCCTTGGTGCTTCGGCGTTTCTCCCTGCCGGTATTTCCCTGCTTGGCCGCATTTACAGACCAGGCCCGAGGAAGAATATTGTTTTCAGTCTCTATGGTGCTCTTGCCCCCCTTGGCTTCTTTAGTGGTATTATTGTTGGCGGCATGGCTCAAGATTTGCTATCTTGGAGGTGGTTCTTTTGGCTGGGCGGCATGATATCTGCCGTCTTTGCCGTAGGGACCATTTTCACGGCTCCCCGCGACTATGAAGAGGCACGCAAGATGAACGTCAAAATGGACTGGTGGGGGGTTGTTACGACTGTGCCTGGCTTGATGCTGCTCATCTATGCGTTGACCGACAGCTCCAATGCCCCCAACGGATGGGCATCACCTCAAATTCTGGTGACACTTATTCTCGGCCTCATTTTTCTTGGTGCAGCTGTATATGTTGAAGGCTGGGTCGCCGAAGCGCCTCTTATTCCGGCGGATATTTTCCGCGTCAAGTGCATGAAGAGAATGCTCTTGTGTCTCTTCATAACCTGGGGTGTTTTCAGCATTTACCTCTTTTATGCCAACTTTTAGTGAGTCTTTAGCGAGCAACCGCTGATAACTGCCTTAACTAATTGAGAAATGTAGCATCGAAACAATTCTTCAAAAACCGCCTCTGTTGACCGCGGTCTATTTTGGACCCTGGGCTGGCGGTGGTCTGGTATTGGCCACCACCAGCGGCGTCATCCTCCACCTCCTTCCTGGCAAGGTGCTCATCATCCTTTCTGGTATCTCGAAAATCATCGCTGTGCTCATGTTTGCCATCATGCCCGATAATCCGTCTTACTGGGCATGGATTTTCCCAGCTATGCTTTGTGAAGCCGCCTGTGTCGACGTTCTCTGGACTGTGAGCAACGTCTTTCTAACGACTAGCCTGCCTAAGAACCGCCAGGGACTTGCAGGTGCGCTTATTAGTGTTATGCTGTTCTTGGGAGGTGCATTCTTCCTGGCGATTGCAGACGTCGCTAAGCAGCAGTTTGTGTTGAATGGGATGGATCTCAAGCACCAGTACAAGGGCATTTTCTGGATCGGCGTTGGGCTTGCAGGGCTGGCCCTGGTCATCTGCCTATTTATGGACCTGGACAAGGCTGGTGGAGATTTCACAGTTGACGAGAAGGCCATGCGGAAGATGAGCAATGCGTCTTCAGAAAACGGGTCTGATACGGAATCCGCTATGGAGGGTGTTCGGACAGAGCCGATGCTGGGTGTAGTTGTTGATTCACCTGAGCAGACTCACAATAATGAGCAAGCCAGCAAGGAGTCTGTTTGATGGGGGCTTTCCTTTGTTTTAAAGATTGTATGGCTATGGGAATGATTGAGGGAGGTCGGCACTCTTGGAGTGTATCTGTGTTGCTTGAAGCGAGGCGTTTGGGAATCTCAAAATGGGTGGCGTGAATGGGCAACGAATATACCAATCAAGGGACACGTACTTTGGAGTTTATTTGAGTTGAATACACTTTACATCTAGACGAATCTTATTCCCAACTGCACATGTAGACTCCATGGACTAGACTCCCTTGAAGATGGAACAGGAAGAAACTAGCTTGTATAGATGCATACTTTTCGGTCGCAATTGTATGATGCCAGGAATAAAGGCATCAGGTTTCCGCAGCATCCAATTGTCTACCAGATCTAACATGATATACACCATATCTTACACTCCCAATCTGACACGTAGTCTTTATCTTCTAGATGTGCCGTTTCTAAGAATTGTGCTTCCTCAGTGTCTGCAGCAAAACAGGCGGGTTTGCCCCAACCATCTCATCAACCAAACTGCCATTCTTGTAGAACAGGAAAGTCGGCATGGCGCGGATTCCCAGCTCCTGGCTCAACTCGGGCAGCTCATCCACGTCAAACTTGACGAAATGGACCTTGTCCTTGAATTCTTCGGTTTCGGAGGCCCTATCATTAACCCTGTTAATGTGATGCTGCGAGTTAACGGCTCTTTTTAATTTGGTGGACGCACTTTTCCAGGATGGGAGCAATGGCTTTGCATGGTCCGCACCACGTTGCGAAGCAGTCCACGATGACGTTTTCCTGCTCCTTTACGACCTTTCTGTACTCATCGGCGCTTGGATTCTTGATTAGAAAATGCGCGTGTTAGACGTTTGGTGGTGGTTTTACGGAGCTCACGTCTTGACATGGTGTACGGCCAAGGCAGGGCGGCTGGCATGGAAGAGGCGCTGTGATGCGATGCCTTGGCGGGCGATGGAGGAGGCGGGACGGAACATTCGTGCTGACAACATGTTTGGGGATGGGGATTCTTGTGAGGGATATTGCGATTGAGTGAGTGCGGATTAAAGGTGATTTATAAGATGAGATTTGTTGATGGTGGCGGTTTGGATGAGTACAGGAATAATAGCGTATATTCTAGGGATGAATACAGTATGAGGTAAGCTGGCTGCGATTATCGATACCGATTTATGACTAAGCTAGCAGTTCTAGGAATGTGGAGACTGTCGATTGAAGCTATACTGAATGATACAGTACAGGTAGTGGGCAGTTGGCTCTTGAGCGTAACATACTGCTGAGGAATATGCATGCCTAGCCCGAAAGTCTCAGGTTCATAAGGGGCTCATACCCGATATCAAATGGACCAACATTCTTCCTTTCACTTTAGAACCTTGCTGGCTGAAGGTTTTATTCCACATATAAACTATAAGGTACCTAGCGAGGTAAAGTGGCGGTATGAGGCTATTAATTTTGAGTTTCTAAAATTTCCAACATGTCATCTGGGAAGGGAAATTGGATATCTGGGAGGGGGATGAAGTTTTCGATGAAAATTTCGCCTTCGATCACATGAAATACATCTTGATACGGGGCACATGGGGAGATCAGGATACAGAAGACAAATTGGACACGGCAGAGTACTTCTACGCCAAAGTCAACCACCGTGTGTACTCCGAAGACTAGATCTGGACATACTTGATCTTGTCCCGATACCTGCTGAACATATTTGACCAAAGTGTTCCTCGTCTCTTATCCGCGCTCCAAAGTCACTTCCGGAAGATTACTGTTACGTTAAGCGGCCGATTCTCCTATTCTATGAGGCCGGCAAGAGCAGTGACAGCATCTACAGGATAATCTTGGACGAAGCCGAGGTCTGCGAAATTCTACGCAATAATTCGCATCTAAACATTGCCAAGTAGTTGGGATGTAAGGAGGTTGGCGACAGGGTTCACGCCCTTTGCTTCAAGCAATACGTCACGACTCTCTAAGAACGGGTGGAATCCGGGATACCGTTGGACACAGATCTTTGCTTTCAAGGCGGGGATCCTCCACCTACACAGCCTCGGCTTCACTAACAACGACATCAATCCACGCAATATCATGCTGGATGCGGATGATAATTCCGTCATCATCGATTTTGATTCATGTAGACGAGAGGGAGAAGGACTTGTGAAGGGCGAAACACTGGACTGGATGAAAGAGGATGCAAAATATGCCACCCGCGAGAACGATTTCTATGGTTTCTCTAAGCTGGAGGGTATTTATCGGATATGAAACCCGGTAAATTGAAAAGAATTGAAGCGCAGGAGGAATGAGTAAGCCACTACGCGACATGCCCATGATGACATCTATCCGCCTTCCGAGCTTGAAGGGATTGGAATCTTGCCTTGCTGAATAGACATTAAAGTCGAGATTACAACCGTACACTCAACAGGCTGTCCCATTAATTTTTCCACAGTCTTGCGTGTGCTACCTCTACGCCCTGCAAGAATCGTTTCACCAGATGGCTGGCCAGAATACTACGAACATCTTTACGGGGATTCAAGCAGCGTGGAGTCAATCGTCATAGAGCTGTAATTGATAGGAAGGAGCTCGGGCAAGGAATACGAAATAAAGTGGTCCGAGAGTGATGATATGAGGTAATCGCTCCAGCAGTGGTTCTCGAACGCGTGACAGGGGATGCCAAAAAGCTCTGTAATTATCGATTTCAACGGATGAAATATCGCGGGAAGACAATGGACTTGAATAAATCTGAAAAAGTAAGAAAGAAAAAGGAATTTGGAACTCGATTGCTTTCCCTACAAAGAGTGTTTTTTAAGTAGTAGTTAGCAAGTTGGAAACGGAAATATGTATTGTTAATAGGAATGAACATGTGGTATTAAGCGGGTTCTGATTAAGTACTACCTTCTTCTATGATCCCTATTTTCTGCTACTTGCGCCCGAAGACTGAATTGCCAAAGGAGGTGCACTCAAAAAGCGAATAATGCAGGGATTCACTGTAGAGTTTATGACAATGTAGTGGCGGGATACGACCATCCATGTTGTTGTTCGATATTCGTGTGGCAGCCATAGAATGTTTTTCCCATCCCAAGTTATCCACGAGTTGTCAAGACTTACGCCGTAGCCTTCGGCGAGGAAGTGGTAGTCGTATGCTTTTTTAAGGCCGGCTAGTTTCTTCGCCTGGGCGATGAGATTGTCCAGAGATATGCGACCAAATTGCATAAAAATATGCGTATTTGGCGACTCTATATCAAAAGACGGGTCGAAATACCGGCAACAGATACTAAACCTGGTTTCCTTTCCTTTTGTTAGAACCCACATCCCATGACGGGCATACTCCGTAAATAGCACTGTGCTACCGTCATTGGATATTGCAATTGACTCCTTGTCAGCTGACCCGAATCCACATGTATCGCAGAAGATCATGCCGCTGTATGTTTTGATATCGACCTTTACTGACCATAGTTCTTCGCTAGTCTCTACATTCCATATAGCAAAATCGTAGGTCGTGGATGCTGGTTCAAAGTGCTTTGCGGGTTCGGGATACTCTGCAGAGACAAGATACTCTGCATTTTGGGAAAGGGCCAAAAGATGGATGTTATCAGGCCCCTTCTCATGATAAGTCATCGAATGAGACACCTCTTCATCTGTGGTTAGATTCCATAACAAGATCTCATTTCCCACTTTCGATTCTGACGCAAAAAACCTTCCGTCAAAAGAAAACCCTATTCCGCTCATCCGACCCCTGGTTGGCGATGCGGGAAAAGTATGTATCGGACTGCCAGAGGCAATGTCCCACCTCTGCAAACCATCCTCTCCAGAGTACGTGTAAATAGACTTGGAGTCTTGCGAGAATTGCAATCTGCAAATGTGGCGAGTATTGACTTCCTCAATCGTCTGAACCAGGCTACCAGTTGTGGTGTCCCAGATAGCAAGGTATCTGTCAGAAGTAGCCACGAGTTCGAAGTTGGCTGAGAATATTACCAAGGTTGGTGAAAACTGGGTTTGGTATGATAAAGGCTTATCGTAGGCGTTGAAGTCCCAGTAGGAATGTTCAGTTAGATCGTATATTTCAACTCTGTCGGAAAACGCCACAGCCAAAGTTTGTGAGTTATCGGACCACGCCATTCCTCGTATGTCCGCGTGGCCAGTACGCAGTTCGTGTTTCTTCAGGCCAGTGGCCACTTCCCAAATACGGACAATTTGATGAGACCAACCGCCTTTGTCCCTGTGATATCCACTCTCAGCAATGAGCTTAGAGTCTTTGGAAAACTCAACGATTTCGACTTCCCATGAATGCTCTGCTCTGACGGTCAGGATCTTTTCATCTCTATCCAAATCCCAAACTTCAAACGCCTGCCCAACAGGAAAAGCTATTAACTTTGAATCGCCTGAAAAGCTGGGAATTCCACGAATGTTACTTTGGTCAACAAGTTCCAGTTTCTCGTTGCCTGAAGGCACCTCCCAGATGCGTGAAGTCTGCCCCGTTGAAACGGCCAAAAACTTGGAATTAACTGACCATTTCAATAAAGTCATTGAATCAGCCTCACCGGTATGTGGTAGCTGCAGCTTAGTCTGTTCAACCATATGGTGTATTTGAACTGTGTCGTCATCCTCGATCCCATAATACCGACACGACGCCATGAACTTCCCATTGTTGGAAACTGCGTAATAACAAGTATCATTATACTCGCAAATGCTGACATTCTGTACCACGGCGCCGGAATTGACATCCCAGCAACAATATCGATCCCCAGAAATTGCTAGCACGCGATCCGACTCGCTCGAGTATACTGCACGGTGGACCATTTCTGCGTGGTTGAATATGCGGACTCGCTTCCCTGTAGCCATGTCCCAAATTTCGACATCATTAGAAGAGGAACCAACTATCAAGAGATTTGTGCCGCTGGAAGATATTGCTTCTGTTGGACTTCCAATCTGGATTGTCTGTAGGCGAGGGCTCCAGGTGCTTTCCTTTACTGACTTGGATATATGTTTTACCCAAGAGAATTTACCGCTGAAATGAGTGCGCACCAAGCTTTGAGTAGGACTGAAAAGAAGTGCGGATGAATATATCTGCAACGGGGCACTCTCTAAGTTGTGGACATGGTGTTGCATGAATCGTGCCGCATCATACATGAATTTTCGAAGTTCATCTGTTGCGAAGCGTTCCTACTGTAGTTAGTTCATGTGCTGCCTCTTCACGATATAAGGAATACTCGGCCTACCTTTAGCAACTCATTGAGCCTTTGGATATGAGTTATGTTGACTGATATATCTCCTATCAAAGCAAGCACCTCAAGCCAGTGGAGAAAGTGCTTCTTCAAGAAGCCCAAGATTTCCTCCTCATCAATAAGGGCTTCTAGGACGTTTTTGTCGTCTGTAATGACATATGTTTCGCACAAATGAGCAACCCAATTGGTGCAAGAATACAGAAAGTAGTCCAGAGGACTAGGACTTGGTGATTTAACATCCTTGATAAGAATCCCAGGATGCTGCAGTCCGTACATATCCTCGCGTAGTGTATTATTCATGGCACTCAATGAATTTGAAACCATGGTATAGTTAATCCCCTCCATTCCATGTGGGAAAATTACCGGTTGCGAGGAAAGATCGCTGACCAGATATTCTTTTGCAGATTGGTGTATAAAGTAAATGTGGTTCTCTCTGACCGTTAGAAATGAACCACAATCCTTTACCAACATGTTTAACTGAGGCAGTTTCTTCAGATTATTCTGGAACCCTGCAAGAGTCGAGAGTTCATTAAGATGCAGCGGCCGGTGTGCCAATGTTGCGATAGCTAGTACAGTTCGACATAGCCCAGGGCCTTTCCCGTTCAACTGAGAAATTCGCTCTAGCATGACGGTGTAAAGCTTGGTTAGATCTGCAGGCATCTCATCTAGAATTGCCATTATATCTGATGCATCGTCGTAATAACCATTGCATTCAGAATTCACTCGTTCGACGACGATTGCAACCCAGAGAAATGTGCCGTTGGCTTTCTCTCTCACTTGACGACAAAATCTCTCTTTTAGAGTATCATCTTGCTGCAGAAGGGGTATTTGCGATGCCTTATGGGAGATGTACGCATCCACGGCGGCTGCGACAAGCGTGGCATTTACCTCGAGGCTAAGATTCATCCCTTTAATTAAAATTTTCTCAATTTCAGGCCAATTGCGGCTGGATACAGCCCACTTGGCATTTGAAGAGGTCGATACGTTTTGAATAAGTTGTAGGAGTTCCATCCGACCAGTGATACACTCATCAAGAGCGTCGATGATGATGTATACTGGCGGCAGTTCGTCGTCCTTTAACATGTTGCTGAAGATTTCCGACAGTGTGTACCAAGCATTTCCCTCATCAAAAAGGGATTTTCCAGCGGTATCATATGATTTTCTGATATAGGATATCAGAGAAGGGTGCTGGTCTGCCAACAGCCATATAAGACCGCGTAGAACTGCTAGGTGATTATTGATGCTCGGTATGGTAGCCTGACAGAAAAAGAATGTGACTAGACTCGGACCTGACTGGTTCATCAATTCTTGGGCTAGGCCGCAGAGAAGCATGGTCTTTCCTTTACCAGGATCGCCTCTAAGCCAGAGCAAACGGTTATCATCGTTATTACGCCAAGTCTGGAATTGCGGATTTCCGAGGATCCAGCGATATGACTCTTGCAATAACCCTCCTTTAGTGTTCTCGATGCGGCTTCTGTCAGAACGAGGATCTGTGATTCGTAAATCTCTAAGGCACTGTTGATCTTCTTGAGTCCTCTGGTATCTTTCTTGTGCCTCAGTGTGATGAGCTATAGTTCTGAGATGTGACTCCGATTCAAGGCTCAAGAATACTTGGATCTTTTCCCGAAGAGAAGTATCCTCCGCTTGAATGGACTTTAAACTTCCGTCCCAGTTATCCAGTTCTACCAGGTCTCGTAAGAAAACGGAGCCTCGATGTTTGTAATAGTTACAAATACTTTTCATTTGAAATTGCAGAAGTTTTTTGTATAAATCGATGAATGACCTCTGCAGCTCACTTTTGACCCTTGCGAGAGACGGATCTTTTGAGTCGTTGTCAAAAAGCAATGTGGCTTGTTCCCAGTACCATTTGGTCGTGGTTTCAATGTATTCAATGCCCGTGCGGTTGGCTTCAGTTTGCGATATTGGGTTGGCGAAGATCTGTTCAGCAGAGTTAGTCCACGGTTCCGGCTAGCGGCTATAAGTGGCATTGTCTTACCGATACTGAAGCATAGAGTAAGACTAAAGGAATAGCAGCTGGTGGTAAGTCCCTGACTGCGTCGCTCGTTAATTTTTTGCTAGAGTGGGCTGCATGTATAACTGAGCCTATGCCGCTCTTGATGTTCGCCTCTCGGGTAGTTTTGCTCAAGCCATCATTGAGTAATTGTTTTATCTGCGCTTTTCTGGCCGGCACAGTTTCATTCTCGGTGATATTCTCCACAATCGCATTCGCACTTGCAGGTTCTGGAGGCACAGCGCCTGGTTTCTGATTCGAAGACAGGATCTTCTCATATCCTTTCACCAACTTGGGTTCATCGGCTTTCAGCATATCATAAGCGCTGTTCCAGATACTCTCGGATGGGGTGATGGGAGCTTTCGCTACCTCAGACGCCACGGCCGATGAATTCGCGTTGCCATTTGGAGTGGAGGCATCGACTGTACTCGAGGCGGACCCCTGTTTCGAGGATTTGCGCTTGTCGCGCAACTTTCTAAGTGCTTTACGCATAGATGACTGATGTGATTATTTTTGTTGAGAGTAATTAATTTTAGATGAATAGAGTTCGAGATCAAAACACGAACACGCGATGGAGATGCACACGAGGCAGCCGAGCATAATGCGGAGTATTAGTATTAAGCGCCGGGTTGCAGCCAATAACATCCTGCATTGAGTATGTCCTTGTGGAACAAGTTTTATACATTTTGATCCCATCTGCAAACCGGCAAGGTTGATTGCGTGGGTATGGAGCAGGGGTTAACCGGAATTCAAAGTACGTTGTACGGAGCAAAGGTAGTCAGTACACTTGGAAACCATCTCTGCAGCCCGAATATTCATCCTTTAAAGCTAGACGAGTTTTTAATGGGTTCCTCAGCACTCGTAAATGGTGTAAAGATGGAACATTAATTAATCCCAGTTGTGGTGGGGAATATCGTAAAGCACACGGCATGGGGGCTCTCACATAGAGTAAGCCTTGAAAGACCCCCAAGCAGGTGAGAGGATTTCTGCTCTGTTCATGTAGTATAAACATCATACCCTCACAAACCAATCAAGGACTAGCTACACCAATACCACAAGACAGTATACGGATCTATAAAGCAAAGATAGTCTGCTCTAGTGAAGTTATTTGATGTATGGGCTTCAGTCATGAACTTGACTGGCATTGGTTTCAGTGCCAATACATACGTCTATGTAGGTACCCAGTACTCCGTAGTAATTGTAACATTCTAGAGAAGGTAGTGATGTTAGTAGCAGGCACTTAAACGTAGAAGTTGCTAAGCTGCGATATAGCTAACTTAAGGTGCTAGTTACATCTAGTCACACCTTTTTTAAACTTGAGATAGTTGTTTGCAGTACTCGCTGTGGCAATGGCTTCTGCAGTCTCAGGAGGTGCTGTACAGTAAGCCGTTCAATTACACTGCGTGCCGCAGCAGATAATACCTTTAGGTGAGCACAGTTGACCCAATGCCCTGTAAAATGTTGGAATGGTGTTCGATTATACTATCGATTGGTAACCTATGCTACTTGGCCGTCTTGGCATCCTTTGGAGCGAATAATATGAACTAATTAAGAAGCCGAACACGATCAATGGCAACGAAACATTGGGTATAATTCACGAGTCCTCCTATCTGCACAGTCGTTTCTTCCCATTTAAACAGCCATAAAGCTTACCCTTATATTAACCTTAATGCGCCTACATTAACTGCTCCCATTTATATTCTCTTTGAAAAAAGATATTGTACCCAGTCGGCTTTCATGGCTTCGTCGGGCGCGGAGGAAATCACAGAGACCACAGAATCAGTACCAGGGCCGCAGATGCCACCACCGCCGCTAACCACCGCCGTTGCAGTTAAACCAGTGCTCCCATTTACACACAAATCTAAAGGCTTCAGGAATTACGAAAGGACGATCGCGAAGATTGAGATGGAGCTCTTCCACGGCGAGGCTGAGGAGGTCATCCTGGCCACCCAATCTAGACCAAAAGAACCGGATAAACTAACCAGCTCGCGATAATGTGTGTACATTGAATTGAAAGTGCCACAAATTCGGTTTGGAAGAAATTGGCGTTAATGGATATTTTACAGACTTGTAATATGGGGTTACCAGTGTTTTTGCATTGTATTTGAACCATTGCCATATGTTGGCGAATTACTATGTGAGAGATTCTTAAAATAAACTAACACCAAATCCAGACATCAACAGCTCTTGGCCCGCTTGGCTAAGCGGTATAGCGTGTCACTAGTAAATACTTGACATGACAAGGTGATCAGTTCGACTCTGATAGTGGGCATTTGTTTTTGCATTTTTTGACGATTTATTTTTGGAGAAATGAGATCTCCATGTCCATTTTGCTACCATAACAGACCAAGCAATGAAGACCAAGTCCAACTCTGCGACCCATTTGCTATTACCTGGCTCTTGACTCTCTTCTCTAGCTTTTGCTGGTCTACGGCCGTTAATATCGATGCGGAGAGTCTCGAAGGGAGCCTCCGCAGGATAAGATGTCTATGCATCGTTTTCAGTTCCATGCCGTGCGAAACCAAAAGGCAGCATATCTGGACTAGAAAGTCCAAACGGGCCGTATCAGTTGTGGCTTCGTCATTACCGCAATGCTCCACGAATATCTCGGTGAATGCATCTGAGGTGTTCCAGTGGGGCCCTGACAGACTCGCGCCAGCAGAGAGGAACGATTTGGAGATGTGGATGATTGTGGGACAGGGCGGAAGAGGAGAACAAGATGTTGCGATGAGGAGATGGTGCCATACGGAGACGGAATCCTTCCCTTGTGAGTTGGGGTCGGCTCCGTGGGCGAGCAGCAGTTCGATAATGTCTTGCCTGTGTTGTGCTATATGTGGGATCTGAGGCGAGTTTTCTTCGTCCATTAGGATTTTTACAAAGGCCATGATGAAGCAACTCCAGGCGTCTCCGTTCAGCAGCTCCGACGTGAATGACTGTCTCTCTTCTAGGAGGAGACGAACCATGGGAGTTAAATCTGGCTCCTCGATGGTATAGTCCGGCGAATGAGCTATTGCGCAGTGAAGCAGAGGCTGCTGAGCATTGAGCGGCTGATACTCGCGGCGTATCTGATCCCGGACATACAGACACAGGCCATTCTGGATGGCAAACTCGAGAAACGTCTGGCAGGGAGCATAGCCAGTGCCATCGGCGGACGAGTTATAACAGTTCCGGTACCACGGAATAGGCTTACCGGTGGTCGTTGCGTAGAATTTCAGCGTGCGGTGGAGATCATCGAGTAGCTCGACTTGAGACTCTCCTGATTCCAGCTCTGCCTTGTGGGCATAATGGATTGCGTCGCCCAACATTCTTGATAGCGAGCCGCCTTCGGACACATCGATTTCCTCCCACGGGATAGACTTAATGAGGGGTACGAAGCTCTTGAACACGAGCGTGTTTGGCCCTCCATGATCCCCGGCCTTTTCCGCGAGAAAATCGCTCATCTCCTTGGTCCGCAGGAAGTCTCTCACGGTTCGATGAAGGAAATCGACGCGATGGCCCATGTACGGCCCTTCGTTATTATTCCTGCAGACTTCCAGGAGGCCCTTGCAGCGGCCATTGAGGCGTCTGCGTAGTTGTTCTTGGCGACGGACTACCTCGACCATGGGCATTTGCTTGACGGGGATTTGAAGAGCAAAGTTTTGGTTCTCAAAATCTTCGTCGAGGAAGGAGTAGATCATCAGCGGTAGGGGACATGTAGAGCCCATGGCGACTTGAAACGTTCTGACCATTTGCACGTGGTAGAATGAGTCTACGGAGTCGAGCATGTGCTTGAAGAAGGACTCGAGATCTGCTGGTAGATCACGAGTTCTTCGTTCCAGAGCGGGAAGAGAGTCGCCGTTTGTGAGGCCTTCGTACAGAGAGCGGACGACGAGATATACCCATAGGAAAACACCCTGGGCTTTTGTGGTTACTTCTTCTAGGAGACTCTTGTATAGGGGCTCTTCTGACGGAAGAACCTGCCAGTTGGGATGTTCTTCCAGCTTTTTTCGAACATAGTGGCGTATATCTTGGCTCGTCAAATCCTGGAGATACAACTTCCTGTCGGCAAACCTTCCGTACTCATCCTCAAAGACGTTCCACGGCCTGCTAGACACACAGAGCTTGATATGCGGCGAAGTAGCCAGCGAGCGCAGCATGGCAATGATCTCGGAGTGATCGCCTTCGTACTCATCGAGTCCATCAATGAAGAAGCAGAACTTGTAGCCGAGCCCATGACAAGTCGCAAGATTAGCCAGAGTTCTGCGCAGCTCTGACAGCGTCCAGGGTTCCATGTCACCTTCACCTCTCCTGGAGGCTTCCCAGCGCTGCAGACACACCATTTTCATGATATTTGGCGACTTCTTAAAGACGTCGTAGAGTAGCGACCGGAGTAGACCCTCTTGTGATTTCTGCATTGTCGTTCCAGAGCTCCAGAAGAAATGTGTCGACATGACTGGATTCAAGGGCCGTGCCCAATTGACGAGCGCTTCGCCCGTGCGATGGTGATCGCAGAGAAACTTCATGAGTGTCGATTTGCCTGACCCTGGCTTGCCCGAGACCCAGAAGATGCCGTCTTTTTCGGCGAGCCACTCCGAGAAACGAACCTTGAGGCCCTTTGTGTCCATGGCCCAGCGCGGCTTGAAGATCCATTCATACGTATCTGTATATGCTTCAGCGACGCTCTCCATGCGCATAGTCATAGTTTTGTAGTGAAGACCACTGAGGACTCGTTGCGCAATGGCGACGTCTGTAGCTGTTGAGACTAAAGAACGGAGCGTCTCTGCCAGATACTGGAACGCTTGGGGAGTTTCATCATCGGTGGCGAGACTATTCTGGCTCTGTGAGGGCCCCCCTTTGCCGGACGGTCCATGGGATTTGTGTAGTGAGAAGAGGCTGAACCGTTTCCCTTCGCCTTCATCGTCATCGTCATATGTTTTGAACGCTGCTGGATTCTGTCGACGCAGGTGGGCGTCTTTAGTTGCCTCGGCTTGGATCAATCTGAATGATTTCGAAATATTATCGAGGTGCTCTTCGTATGCTGAGCCAAGACGATTGCTCGCATCTCGAAGGGTCCGAAGTTCTCTAACGACACTTGACTGCTGATCGCTGCAAGGTGATTAGCCCATGTCAGAATGCTACAAAGGAAACCCATACCTCATAATCACCGAGAGTTGAAGAATCAGGTCCGTCCGATACTTGTCCAGCGATCTCTCCATCCCGCCAATCTTCTTTTGACTACAGATTTTGATGAAAGCCTGCCGGAAACTAGAAAGCTTGCGAAACTTTGCGTTCTTGGGATCAACTCGGAGCTGCTTCAGCGTGGCCTCGAGCCGCTTCGCGATGTCGTCGCATCCCATTGCCACGCGCTGCAGGTTTTGCTCTTGCTCGCTGCGCGGAACGTCCTCGGCGGCGAAGGCCTTTGCGCTGGACTTCATTTCGGAGGTCAGTTTTTGGAGCTTTTTGTATGCTTGGTCGACATCTAGTTTGTTGCCAGATCCCATCGGTTTGTCTTCATCCTCGTGGCTTGGGAGATGGATCATCACGTCGTCAAATCCATCTTCCTGCGGCGTCTTTTCCGTCTCTTGTATATGATATTCATTGTTCCCTTTCTCTCCTTCAAGAGAATCATCGCCAACATCTGGCACAGCAACAGGCTGGCTCGGAAGTGGCTGGCATTTGCTTTCGTCGACATGGCTCGAAGATCTATTCGCTAAGCCAAAAGCCAGTCTACGAAGAATCGCCGTCCTCTCGCCCAGCTCGGCATCGCCTCTAGTCTGGCCATCCGGAGAATGGTAAATCTCATATGCTCCCGACAGTAATTTCGAGCTCAAATCGATCAACTGAATCGTCGACTTGGCCAAATTCAGCGACGAGAAAGGATCCATAGGCAAAGCAGCTATAACTATCCGAAACTCTCAGGCTCCCAAAGAGTGCATGTAGCAAAGCACGTATCAGTAACGGCACTGCAGCAAAGAGACGAGCGCATGGACACCAATGATTTACGAAAACAGTTCGCTTTGATGATTAATAAAAAAAAGAGAAAAGGAAAGGAAGAGGATTTTGACAAGTACGGCTGAGACGAACGATGAGCAAATGAGGCTGTTCCGGGCGGACTGTGGCTATGCAGAAGCATGTCATACAGAATATGCAAGGCGAGGCGAGGGCTTTCTGCCTGGCCAAGATCACGTCTGGTGACCTGGATTCGATTGGCTGGTGAGCTGCAAAGGAGTCGATCGGCTACACTTAGTGTTTCGCACTATTGAATTGGATGCATCGTTTGGCGATAACAGCAGTTGGACGAGTTTGTGGTGGCGAGTGCAATATTAGAGTGTTTCTCGAATGAAATAACACTGGCTTTTATACCCATTTGTTGCTTTTATACCCGTATCGCATCCAGATTCCCTTGGTGTTTTGCAAGTTTGTAGACACCTCAGCTTTGTATTCATGTCATGTTCAGCCGGGTAAAACCCTCAACTATCACTGCATCTATACCAAGGCATACACTGGATAAATACGCTATATTCAACCGAAGAATAGCTTCAATATTCACCTCTGAATGAACGGCCACTTCAACGTATCCATCACAATCGACTCTTGAGCACGAGCTTTCATCAACAATTGGGCGCACATGAATATCATTACAAAAAATCGCATTCCGCTTCAACCAAAGAACAAAACATCCAAGCATACGAAGTCTCTACGCAACCCATCTAGGCTCATTGGTGCCCACCAACTTCTTATTCAATCGTGTGTAGTGCCACCACAAAGAAAAGCTCAAAACCGTCCCCACGGCAAGGAACCCGGCATTGATCCCATGGCCCAGGCGATAGAACGGCGCGTCCTGTGCCCGATAGATCCAGACGCCTATAATCTGGCCAGGTCCTGTAAAGGCAATATTGAGCCCCGTGGCTAGAGATCCTGCGGTGGTAGTTCGCACGTTATCTGAAATCCATGCGCACAACGGAGGCAGACCGGCAAAGACGCCGGCGGTGCTGATGCAAAGCATTGCATAGCGAGCGGCATAGAGCTTTCCAGGCAAACAGGCTATAAGAAATTTGTGAGCTTTAGGCAGCGAAAAAGGGAACCGTGGGGGGGTTCAGCCTCACCTTGAATGATAAAGGCAATAGTGCCAAAGAGGAAACATCCGCCAGCCACCAGACCTCTCGTCTTTTTATGATCAGATATCATAGCTAAGACAAGAGTAACGACGTAAGCCACGGCATAAGGAGGAATCGTAAACAGCTGGGCCTGGAGATTCTTGTAGCCAAGTCCAGAGACAATGGTAGGGGCAAAGAGCGACAGCGATGAGACGCCAACGCCGATGCACATGTATGTGATGTAGTGCACGTATAACCTCACATCCTTGAGGGTGGCCTTTGCGTCCTCCCAGTTGAGTTTCGCTTCTCTAAGGCAGTTTAGTATCGATTCAAAGGACTTGATTGCCAGGTTCTGCTTACCCGTGAGATGAATTGACGCCGAGACGCATCACTTGAATGGCCTTTTCTTCCTCAGTGAGCCAGCCAGCCTTTTCCGGGTAGCTTGGCATGAACAAAAAAGTCAGAATGCCTAGGACAACTGTGTGTGATGAACCAAGTTAGAGTGGGCTTGATATAACTTGACCCGAGTGGCAGAAGAGCTGATAACTCACTAGACGGGACACCTTCAACGATAAACAACCATCGCCAGCCCTCCAGGCCTAATCTGCCATCCATATGTCCAACGCCATATGCAACAGCACTGTGAGACAAATGTCAGCCATCCTCTTTTCGTCAGTATTGGGCGTCCAATCTCGTGGAAACATACCCGCCAAATGCGCCAGCCAACGTTGCACTGCAAAGAAACAACGCTATCCGAGTCGCTCGCTCCTCCGCCTTGTACCAAAAACTCATGAAAAAGACCATGCCGGGGAAGATGCCCGCCTCAAAGGCACCCAGAAAGAATCGTAGGGCCGATGTGCTGGCGAAGCTCTTCGCTCCGGCGATGGCTGTGCAAAAGGTTCCGAATCCAATGACCAAAAAGCCTAGCCAACTTCAATGGCACGAATATGATGGTTAGCAGAGAGACCCATGATATCAAGAACATTAATGAATGCATCTCTTACTAATTGGGCTGGAGAGCCTTGGCTGCGAGGTTGCTTGGTGCCTCGAAGATGGAGTATGCAACCAAAAACACCATGAGAGCAATGGTGTACTGCTTCGTCGTCATATGCGTGGAATCCAGCAAGTCGTGGCCAGCATCAGCATTCAAGATCTTCGCATTGCCTAAGTTCATGGCCAGTTAGATGACGAGATTTCGGCAAGAAACGAGTGGTTACATACCGATATTGGACCTGTCCATATAGCACAGGAGATAAATCCAGACGGTAAATGGCATCAGTCTCAAGTCAATCTTGCGCACGATCCTATAAATAGCAACGGTCGCTTTTTGTTAGTTTCCCATTGTATAATCATCACTGTGTCCTCGTTGGAGATAGCAACTTACCTCTTCTCGACAGCTGGATCAATTTCCTGGATAAGCTCGAGATGGGAGCTGGTTTCATCGTTAATAGTCTTTGGAAGCTTTTCATCATCCATAACTGTCTTATCTAGACCCGTAATGAGGAGGAACTGAGCACAATTGTGACAAGATGTGATGATGGGTCTGGCAAACACTTGTGAGTTGTAGGCTTGGGATGCGTCTACCGACTAAACGCAGGGAGAATCAGACGACATATATAAACGGAATGATGGCTGGGAGCGTAAGACAAAGATTCCGTTGGTATCACAGCCAGGTCTCAAGAGTTGCTAGGCTGTTGGGATCTGGTCTCAATTCACACCACCCTCCCTTGACGAGAGTCGGAAGAAGTAAGACATGCAGGCCCTTGCCGTGTTTCCTCTCCCCGCCCTTGCGTAGGATATTCTCCCCATGGGGAAATGCCACTGGCATCGATATTAGCCGGTAGACGATAGGCGAGGGCGAATAGGAGCAGCTATACCATGATGCTAGTGGGGATGGCTTGTTTCTGTTGCGGATATGGCACGGGAACGACTCATACTTTGACTAGCCAGTCGCGTGGCTTTGGGGCAACTCGATTGTCAAGAGCTTCATTTTGGCTGCCTATACTCGGTAAGAATCAAATCTCCTTCGTCTCTGACGCCTAAATTGTAACAGTTTGGACATGTATCGCTGCGTCACTTGCAGCAACTTTACGGCGCGCAATATCATGGGTGTACCCTGCATTGCTCAGATGATATAGAAATGGCAGCCAAAAATCTCCTGACTCAAGTACTTGCCATCCACACGAGAGCCCAGCTTAGTCTGGCGCTGAATAGTGACTTCGAGAAGACGTGCCACCTTGAAAGCCGTCTGCGCCCCCTTTTGATCCAACCCTCCAATAGGCAAGCCGTCTCCCTCGCTGCTGTCAAGTGTTGTCCCTTGTCTTTGAGCCGTGCCGCTGAGCCGACCTAGAGCCCGCAGCTGTAACACTGCCCATTCCTGTTGCACAGGATCGGGCACCTCGCAGCCAAATAGAAAGCAAACCCACATCAAGCCTGGATGAATGGTAGTAGAAGTCGTGCGCGAGATGCCTGTGTCAAAAGCGTGCTGGTGTATAGGCTGACCGACGCTGCGACGCATCATGTTGCCTGTCTGTGTCAAAGCTTTGAGGGCAATGGGCGTGTGTTGCAAGGTCCAGTAAGCCACACGGTGGATATATATGAAGTGAGCCCAAAAAGTTGCAATGTAGACGCTGAATAGCTGCTCTAGCCTGCGGGCAATGTTCTCACTAACAAAAAGGAGTAGCTGTGAAGCATCGAGGTCCAAGATGCTGGGACGGCGTCGCCATAGCTCTTCCAGCTCTTCTTCAAAGCCCATGCATGCCTTCATTACCTCCAGCTCATCCTCAGGAGTTCCGCGAGGGCGGTGGTGGCGATCGTGGCAGCCAACGCGCCGCGAGTATGCTTGAGACGCCATATGGAACTCGAAGGCTGGCTGGAGTAAGATGTTAAAAACACCCATACACACTACATTCTTGGGAATCGTGGGCGGCTCTGTCAACAGCGTAGCGAGTCTTGAGCCACCGTTGCGAGGCTTCGTATTGGAATGTTCACTCTTTCTGTTCATTGATAAGGCGGCAGCAGTAGCAGTAGTCATCCCATCAATGTCATTGAGTGCATCATTGTCTGCAACTTCCATGCCGGCCGAGTCGGTGACTCCAGGGCGTGGTTTTCTGATAATTTCCAGAGCCGGCTCTGAGAGAAGATGACGACCACCCATATGAGACATCTTGGCGTCGAATGAGTCCAGCCACTGGAAAAGGCTGGCAGAGCCAGCATCCCAGCACCGGCCGTTCACAATGACTTGCTCGGCCATATCCTCCGGGAAGTTTGGTCGAACCTGGTCATTGCCATCGTATGCAGTCTCGAACCAAGCTAGTAAAAAGATGGCCACGAGGAGAGCTCGACTACTTCGCTCTTCCCATCCCGTATGCGAGAGGCTCAACTTGAGTGCAACACAAGCAACATCATGCAGTCTTAGGGACAAAAGGCCAAAGTCATCGCGGCAGGTGGATACGCGGCTCCCCAAGACAGCCAGAGCTGCTGGTCGGCTAGGCTCAAAGAGCATGGCACTGAGAGCTGTAAGGGCATGCATGACGGCCCCATATTCTATTGAAGTGTGCTTGCTATTGGCCATGTGAAGTACATAACGCTTGATCTTGGGCCAACCCAAGGGATGGATACTGGCAAGAGAGGCTGGGGGCTGAATTGCACACTCAAACGTTTTAAGAAGAAGCTCTTCCTGGGCGTCTGATAAGAGGGGTGGTGAAAATGCAAAGGCCGGTTTGCATCCTTGTTTGCTCACTTGTCCGATGTCTTCTTGCCTGTCCATGTTGGCAAGCTGCTCATCGGCGTTGCCTTGTATAATGTTGTGCAAACCTGAACTGCTGTCCACATTTGAAGTTGATAGAATTGTGCCATTGTCCATTTCAGAAAGGGCACCACCACGCCAGCCAGAGGATTGATCAGAGTTGAAGAAGCTGGGACTGAGAGCGCTGGTAAATCCCAATGAGGTGAAAGAAAATGCCGAGTCAGGGAGAGGTAGTCGATCGAACCAATTGGGGCTCCAAGGTGATTGTGATAGTTCCCCTGAATGGTCTCCCGAAGGAACAGAGGTGGAACCGATATCCAGCGCTGTGGCAGTTGTTGGAGTCATATAAGGTGCCATTGGATCTGTGATGAGACCGCCTGGATTTGGAGTTTCGGATGGAACATCAAACTGGCCGTTGATGCTCGTAGGAAGAACGGTTTGGATATTTCGCAGGTCATCATTTGGGCGAGACGAAGTTGCTGCTGAGAAGGACGACAAAGGCATTTGGCCCCCTTCGCCACTCTCGTCCACTACGCTGAATCTCCGTGATTCATCAACATCAACATCTGCGTCTTGTCGAGAGCTCG
This sequence comes from Trichoderma sp. TW21990_1, assembly GCA_010015515.1. Taxonomy (NCBI): domain Eukaryota; kingdom Fungi; phylum Ascomycota; class Sordariomycetes; order Hypocreales; family Hypocreaceae; genus Trichoderma; species Trichoderma sp. TW21990_1. Next base: position 2,026,156 of record ML974119.1, read on the forward strand.
CCGAACTATCGTTAGGAGATGGAAGTCTTCTCTGACTCCGTCGAGGCCGAGGAGGCTGATACGCGCACTCGAGCTTGAGTCTCTCGCAGTGGCTGCAAGTTGGCCGTCTCTCGTCGCAGCGAACTCTGCGGAGGCGACAAGTTGCGCATCCGTTTCTGGATCGCGGACCAGAGCGACCAAGGCAAATGCTTTGACGCCGGACAATTCCGGTTCGAGAGGACATGGTTTGAAGCTAAAAGATTCTCTTGACGGTGAATTATAGATGGAAAAACGAGAGAGACCGGAATCACTGATGTAGCCGTTCTGGGCTGAAAAGAGCCCCGGGCTCCGTAGCTTCCATGAATAGAGCGAAATGCGGGGGCGGGGCGGTGCGTTATAGGGGAGTGGGCCGCTAACAGCAGCTAGAGGCGCGCTATAGCACCCACCATTATAGCGCTGTAGTGAAGTTACAGGACTGGGCCTTACAGGTACCTGCACAGTACCAAGTTCGCTGCATTGATGGAACCTCGAGGTCAACCTTCATCCTCATCTAACTTCAACCAGACTTTAAATTTTTTTGCTTATCCGTTGACATGATACTCAGCCTCATTTCAATTTCAGTTCAATCTTCTACCTCTACAGCTTGGCTCTAGCTTTGTAAGCCCCTGGATCCACATTCCACGGCAATTCAGCCGCTGCCCATGTCGAACTTGCTTCTCCCTGTGCAATCACGCTCAACCAGTCTTCACGGCTTATGGATCGCGCTTCTTCCGCGGGATTATAGCCTAAGCGGCTGCGTCCATCTTCTTCCAGCCTTGTATCTTCAATCTTTGGAGCTGTCTCTCCGTCCATCCTCTTGTATATCGTCACGACCGTCGCGCCGCCCATGCCCATGTTATGTTGAAGGCAATACCGCGTCGATGCAACAGAGCGACTATTCGCCCATCCACGAAGATGCCAAACTATTGGAAATTACAAAACTTTGTTAGCAATGCTTGAGCTCGAGATTAAATTATCAAGATGATGGAATAGCTCACCAAGCTCTGCACATTGTGCTAATCCTGTGGCACCTAGGGGATGTCCCTTGGAGATGAGCCCGCCGCTCGGATTCACAATCCAGCCTTTCTCTTTTCCCGTTGGATTATACGTAATAAGTCCATCTCGAACCAGCTTCCATGCTTTGCCCTCTTCGGCCAGTCCCAGACCTTCGAGAGCACACATTTCGTTGGTGGTGAAGCAGTCATGAAGCTCAATCACCGAGACATCCTTGGGCGTGATGCCTGCTTGTTCGTAAGCACGCTTTGATGCAATCCGCGTCATGTCGGAGCCGATGAGCTCGATTGCGCTATTCAAATCGTAAAGCTTGTAAGAGTCGCTAGCTAGGGACTGGCCGGCAATTTGGATGGCCGTGCTGCGAAGATAGGGATGAGCAGCTAAGAAAGACTCGGATACGATAACAGCAGCTGCGGCGCCCGTCTAAACAATAGATTACCGTCAGTCAAAATGATAAACCTTAGAAGTTCTACACTTAATTACTCACCGATGAAGGACAGCATTGCAGCCGTGTAATATCTCCTGAAATCACAGGGCTCGACAAAACATCCTCAGCTGAAACGGCATTCGAAAGCTGAGAGTAAGGGTTTCGAGTGCCGTGCTCTCGGTTGATAGCCGTAATGCATGCAAAATCTCGCCTCTCGACACCACCAGGTCCCCCATATTTGTCAAGATACTCTGCCTGAGCGTTGGCATACAGCTGAGGACTCCAACCAGGAGACGGTTTATCACGGTCAGCTTCGGGTATTTGCGTCTTTGATAGATCAAGGATACGAGAGAGAGGATTAGTGCGATCCTTGTGCGTCTGTGGAAGAACTCCCGGATACATCTTGTCGAAACCAACAACCATGACACAATCTGCATTACCAGAACGAATGGCCTGGTTTGCCAGCCAGAGACCTGTGCTTCCAGAGCTGCAATAGTTGTGAACATTAAAGATGGGAATACCCGTCATGCCCAGGCTGTAGAAGACGCGCTGGGCACAAGTCGAGTCGCCAAAAACGTAACATCCTATGCCCTGGTCTACTTTGTCAAAGGTGAGGCCAGCGTCCAGCAAGGCTTTGACTCCAGCTTCGACAGCAAGATCAAGATAGTCTGATTGCGGGTTGGCCGCCAGGCTGGCAGATTTCTTCGGAGAGAGGAACGGCGTCATGCCAACCCCGACAACAAAGGACGATGGTGAGCCATGCATCGTGATTGATTCTATGATTATTGAATAGAGGAGATTCTGGCCTGCTATGATGGTTGTGCAGATGGTTGTTCAATATGCTGTACTCTACATTGAATAAAAACATACCTTATCATCAAATACACGCCTAAAGATGAGCCGAGTAGTCCGATCTCGCCATAGATGTTGTAACAAACCTCGGATGTTTTGGCCGATCTAAATTCATCGGAATAGCCGGTTCAGGGGATTGTGCCTTGCGCTGTTGCTCTGCGCACTCCGTATACGATGCATAATTGATGATGCTGGTATGGCCCCTTTGTTTGACGATAGACGACAGCCGAGACCCACACACACACTCACCACCACTTCTTGTTTCTCCGTTGTGCTTTGAGTAATGCAACCGTTAGAAATCAAGTGTGAATGACAAGTTTGATGAAAATTCAAGAGTGGTTGTGTTGTACATACATGTAGACTTCTACAAACACAAGACGACGGCGCGGCTGCGGTAACCTTAGCACATGTATGCGCCATCATATCAACTATTTCACACAATGACTAACGTAGAATTGTATTTATCATGAAATTGCAAACATCTATATGTAAAGATTACAACCGACTCGGCATCCTTGCCGCCCCGTCCAAGCGTATCACTGTCCCGTTCAGCATGACATTCTCAACCACACTTCTCACCATGCCCGCAAACTCCTCCGGCCTGCCCGCCCTCGCCGGAAACTCCAGCGTCTTGTTCAAGCTCTCCCTCGCCTTCTCAGGCATACCCTCTACCATACCCGTATCGAACATGCCCGGCGCAATACAAACCGCCCGGATCCCCCACCGCGAGATATCCCTCGCCAGCGGCAGCGTCATGGCAGCGATGGCTCCTTTGGCTGCGCTGTACGAGACTTGACCTTCTTGGCCATCGAATGCGGCCGCTGAGGAGACGGTGATGATGACGCCACGGGAGCCATTTTCGTCGGCGGACTGAGTTGACATGTGAGGCAAGATTTGGCGGATGACGTCGATTGTGCCGGTGAGGCTGATGTCGACAACCTTTTTGAAGGTTTCTAGGGCCAGAGGACTGTTGTTCTTTGAGAGAATCTACGTACTTGATTAGTTGAATAACAAATACGTGTAACCAATCGATACAAGGCAGTCAATAACACCTCACCTTTGCTGGCCCAAGATACCCAGCACAGCAAACCACTGCAGCAATAGGTTTCTTCGTCTCCTGGCTCCATGTCGCCACTGCCTGCACTGCTGTCGCTACCTCTTCAGTCTTGGACACATCGACCTTGAAATATCGGTGATTCTGCGAATCTGAATCACCGGTTGGCGAATCTTTGGGTAACCGCAAATCGAAGACGGCTATTGAAGCGCCGAGGCTGCTCATGAGCTTGACTGTAGCCGCACCGAGGCCAGAAAGACTATCATAGGTGTATTTAGCAGAGCACAGCAACAACATTGTATAGTTACAACCTACCCTCCCGTAACAACAACAATTTTATCTTGGATGTTCATATTGATGTTTGGTTCACGGTCTTGTTGAATGTGTGTTAGGTCTACTTCAGAAGGCCCCGAATAAGTCCACATATCTCTTCCCATTACAAGCCATGCTTCTCTTAGCTTGCAATGACTGCGCTGCCAAGGAACTTCAAATAAATCTATTGACTTCCAAGGAAAGCTGCCACCCCTTTCAGACTGTTCCTCCACAAACGCAGTCAATTCCCTTAGCGTGAGCAGCCACTTACCCCCACACCATCTGGTCGTCTATCGCGTGTCGCCTAATCGCACCGGCTTGACCATCACGAAATGATACGACTAAGCCCCCGCACGCGATCAAGTCCTACGTCCAATCATAACACCTAGATACCTACACAATAGACGACGTGCAGCAAGTTCGTTTCCTTCGCCTATGAAAAGACGACGCTTCTCCTCATCCCGCCTCCGGACCCCGGATCGGCCCCACCTCCGGCCCCGGAAGCGGAGGATGCCAATATCAGCTCCCAGACGATTCCCCCTTCCTCTATCCTCTCAAATTATAGTTCCTCTCTTTGCCAGTATTGCATGAAGTTCGTCGCTGTTCTCCCAAAGTCAAGCTTGTTGCCCCATTTCTCTCTACTCCCACACTCGAGCCATGACAGACAGCAGTGAATCACAAGCCATGTCCCCTGCCAGCAAAGCTGACCTCTCCATCCTCCATGGTCCAGCTCAACCTGCCCCGATCCACAAAACCTTTGGCTGTCTCCTCCGCGAACAAGCCAGAGCTCAACCATCCGCCCTCTTAGTTGCCTCAGATCATCAGCAGAAATCGTTAACCTATGCCGAAGCCGACGCTCGATCTGATGATCTCGCCCGTGGATTGATCGCCTTGGGCGCCAAGCAAGGTGACCGCATCGCCATCCTCATGGGCAACGAGATTGAATACATCGAGACCTTCTTCGCCTCTACCAAGATTGGCGCACCCGTCACACTGGCCAATTATGCATATAGGGAACAGGAGCTCCATTCCGTCCTGTCATCATGCGGCGCATCTACACTCGTCATGGTCCCTCGATTCGACCGCTACGACTACCGTCATTGGATCCCGAACCTGAAGATCGGTATCCCCTCTCTACGAAACATCATTATAGTGAGCGCAGATAAAGAGCCTGCTCTCTTCAAGCTAGACTATAACGACTACCACAATTACGAAGATGTACTTCTTCGCGGCCGCAACAATACCGTTGATCTCCTCTCTATGGAGGCCAAGATCCATGCCAGAGACGTCATGAATCTCCAATTTACTAGCGGCTCAACAGGGCTCCCTAAAGCCTCAGCATTGACTCACAGCGGAATATACAACGCTGGACGCTACATAGGAAGCACCATGTATCTCGAGGCCTCGGACCGCATCTGCCTGCCAGTGCCTCTGTTCCACAGCTTCGGTCTCATTATTGGCCTCGCTACGGCAACAGCTTTTGGGGCATCTCTGGTTCTGCCTGCGAATATCTTCAACGTCGAGGCCACGCTCTCTTGCATCGCCAAATACAGCTGCACCGGTCTCTACGGCGTCACGACAATGTTTGTCGCCGAGATGGCTCACCCTCGCTTCACCGAGTTTGATCTCTCCAGCCTTCGCTTCGCCATCTTATCTGGGTCAGCCGTCCCCGAGCCACTGATGCGCAAGGTCTGGTCTGCATTTGGCATTACTCAGACACACACAAACTGGGGCCTCACCGAAGCCTCATCCATCGTCACAATGACCCGCGATTCCGACACTATCTCTCAGCGAACTGTAACCTCGGGTCGCCTCTTCCCCGGGTTCTCTGCCCGAATCGCCGATCCTTCTACTGGTAAGACTGTTCCTCGAGGCCAGAGAGGCGAAATTGCCCTCCGGGGCAACGGCATCCAAACTGGGTACTACGGAAACCCCCAACGCACCGCAGAAGCTCACCAAATCTCTCCTGAAGACGGTCTGGAATGGTTCCACACCGGTGACGAGGGCTACTTTGATCCCAACGGCTTCTTCGTCATCACCGGCCGCATCAAGGATATGATTATCCGCGGCGGTGAGAATATTTCGCCCTTAGAGATAGAAGAGCGTCTTGTTGCGCATCCTTCCATCGCACAGGCCTCCGTCATCGGGGTGCCCGATGCCAAATACGGGGAGCAAATCTGCGCGTTTGTCGAGCCCAGAGGCACAGACGTTGAGAGGCCATCAGATGACGAGCTCCGCGCGTGGATAGCCGAGACGCTGGCACATTTCAAGCGGCCGAGGTATGTCGTTTGGTTGGGCTCATATCCTGCTTTTCAGGCGTGGCCGAAGACCGCGAGTGGGAAGCTGAGGAAGCCCGATTTGCGGAACATCGCGGCAGAGATGATGAAGCAGGAGGCGGTCGAGGTGGAGATACAACAGCAGGATCCTGTCAGGGCGAGATTGTAATCATGGCGTTGTGGTGTACCATAACTATATTCCTTCATGCATGGAGTATGATAATGCAGATAGATATCTAGGAGGTTGGTGTTGTGTTAGTTGAGCTAAATTATAAAGATCTATCCTTTGAGCACCGATTGCTAAAGAAGACTCAAACAACAGTATATTTCACCACAGACCAGCACTCGATAGAACGAAGCTAACCAAAATTCATCAGTTCAAACGACAATGTGGTCTGTGTGAGGTTTTTAATGCTTGATCACGTTTCTGTCGAGAGCTGATACGCCCAGCACTTTAATCAACTCTGAAAGTAGAAACAAATGAAAGCCCGCTCTCAGAGATTTATGGCCGCCGCCCAGTCTTGCATATGACCTGTCTGACATTTCTCATATTCAACCTCGCTTGCGCTTTCGCCAAGACTAAAACACAACTCATGGTATTCAGGTCAGTTTACGGGGGTAATCAAACCTCAATTTCGCTGATATTGATATATGGATGAAAGATTCTTCAGTGGCATCGGTGGTAGTGCCCCATCCATCCGGGGAGGAATCTTAGCGGACTGTTGGAGGAGTGAAGAGAGAGGGAGATCACTCAGCGTCTATTACATGTTCCTTATCATTGGCCCTGCTTGCGGTCCGATAATGGGCGGTTTCATCGTCCGGTATTCAACATGGCATTGGCTGTTTAATGCAACGTCCGCTCTCAGCGCAGTGATCCAGGTGATTGGACTTTTCTGGCTTCCGGAGACTTACGGACCAAAGATACTTAAAACCCAGGCAAAAGCACAGCAGAAGACCCTTAGACTTCAAAATGTGTGCACAAGATGTGACAGTGATGCGCAATGGACAACAATATGACAGGCAATGATTCGACCTTTTAAGCTTCTCGGCACCCAGCCCATCATCTAGATTTTGGCCTTTTTTATTGCATACATGTTTGGGCTAATGTACTTGGCACTTTCTGCATTCTCAACCGTCTGGGTTGACGAATACGACGAACTTCCAGACATTGCAGCACTCAACTACATCTCATTGGCGTTGGGGTTTTTCATGGCCACTCAGATATTTGCTCCTATCAATGACTTTGTAAGTTCGGCATTCCCAAAGGTGTGTTACATTTGAGGAGCATTGACTGAAATGTACTATATCAACTGCTAGATATACGCCAGATTTAAACACCGCAACCACGGCGTTGGAAGGCCCGAATTCAGATTTCCTCTTTTAATCCCAGGCGTGTTGCTTGTGCCCATTGGGTTTTCCCGGTATGGATGGTCAGTATAGTCGAGATTACACTGGATCATGCCAAACATCGGAGCGTTTCTTTTCGCATCTGGCATCACCATAAACATGCAGTGTACCGCTTCATACATTGTCGATGCATATAGCACCTGCGCCGCATCTACGACTACAGCCGCGACTATGCTGAGGGCGGTTACAGGTTTTAGTACGCATTTTCTATTAATTGTTCCTTTCTTAGGTCATCTAAACTTACTCTTCATGTAGCATTCCCTTTATTTGCACCATATACGTATCTTTCTCTTGGACATGGGTGGGCAAACTCCGTCTTGGCATTCGCGGCTATCGGGTTGGGATGGCCAATTTCATAGCTGCTTTGGTCATACGGAGAGGTGTTGAGAAGTAAGTCTCAATACGCTGCGTGTTTGAGTGATTAATGTATAACACCTAGGTACGTTAAACAATAATGAAGAGGTGTGTGAGGATCCCCATGGGATGATGGATGTTTGGAGTCTAAAATGGGTCTTTGATTAATAGTGCAAAAGAAGAATTATTAACGAATATATAGTTAGTATGTTTATGAGCTGGAATATGACATTTAAGAGTATATCAATAGTGTCAAGGTGTTATCCTCCAATAGAATGATCAGCATCTTCGTATACCGACACAAGACCTTTCGTAAAGGGAGAATAAATAGAGATATTTAGAACACAATCAACACAACGAAATCTTACTAGGCAAGTCAAGATAAATCAGTAAATACTGTTACTAGAGATACTAGAAACATCAGCGGTATTAATCCATTTCATCATAGTAGCTGAAATCCAGCCAGTGGCTAAAAGAAGCAACTTCATCTCCGTAGACAATATACGACTAGCCGCATCTTGAGGGACACGAGAATTCGTAAAGCAGTGCATAAACGAGAGTCTTCGTCTGTGAAACCAAGTATATATTAAATAGCGCTTAAAAATGCCGAGACTTCTTTCTACCTATAATTTCTCATCCCCTCCTACTACTGAAGACATTTCTTAAACTCTCAGGCAAAAGCTATGGCAACATATAAGGGAGGGAGGCAGAGAGGCAGGAGAGAGAGAGAGAATGACTTTTCATCTGTAAGTAGTGCATTTTATCAGTAGTTCTTCATGCCATTCCACCATCAGCAGCAAGCCGTAGGCGTTTTGAGAGTTTGTGCATTGTGCCACCGGCGGCAATAAAAACGGAAAATAGGGAATGCAGTTATCGCGTTTCAGATCATGTCTGAGCTTCTACGCACTTGGGGGGTTGGCAATGAGAACTAATAACTTGAATCACGAGGTTGTACATCCTCATAGTGGCTGTAGCATCACCTTCTTAAGTGTGCGTCTGTTCTCTTCCTCCCAGCCCCCATATCTGTCGGGGTACTTTTCAATCAGGTACTCCATCGTCGCCATGGCACTAGAACCTTTAGTATGCGCTCTTTTCACTTCTTTATGCACTAGGAAATGACTTACTCTTCTCTGTATTGCAACGATTGTGGCGATGGGCTGTATGAGATGGCGGAATGCAAATCGGATCGACTAAGAGCTGGTCAGCAAGACTAAACGAATTGCTGCCTGGAATATGCCCGACATTGAGTATAGCGCATTGCGATCGTCAAAATCCTCCTCCGGCTTAGATGGCGGGAAATGCTTCTTATAAGGCTCTATGTACTCCTTGAAATCGTATCGTCTTGCTCTCCATGTCCCTATCTCATCTGCCAGGTGTGAGTAAATATTCTCTTCAGGCGGAACACCATATTGTATGATCTGAGAATCGCGACTCTCTGCCGGTAAACGGGATCACTTACACTCATTATGCGCCCAAAAGGCGCTCGCGTCAAAGGCAATAGGCTTCCCAGTTATCTGGTCGCTGCAGCAGTTTCCACCCCACAAATCACCATGAACCAAGACTGGCGAAATAGACTTGAGCTTATCGAGGGGTCTCAGAAGGCGCGGTATCACCTTGTCATAGAGCCGTTCGCAAAGTTGGTCCATCTTGGCACAGGGACCATTTACCTCCTGCTCGACTGCCACCATCCGGACCATGCCTTGACGGAAGAACTCCTCCCACGTGTCACAGGAGGAATTGTCTTGTTCAAAGAAACCCATATGGGTTGGAACGTGAAAGCCGTATTTGCCAGGGGAGAGTACCATTGATGCTTTATGGAGCTGTGCGAGCGCCAGCGTAAAAGCCTCAACTTCAGGTTTCTTTCCATCTAAATCACTGTAAATTAGGTTAGAAACTGTAAGTGAAATATATAAATGTCCATAAGTATCCTTACTGATAGTCTGTGAGAAAGAAGCATAACTGAGGCGAGCTCTTATATGTCCCCCATGCACACGGCTTCGGCACGAAATCGTCCGCAAGTGAGGACAGCAAAGACGTGCCCTCAAACTCGCCACGCATCATCCCAAGTCCATTTTCTCCCTTGGCCACCTTGAGGAAATACGACTTGGAGGTGCCGTCTGCCAGCATCGTCTCAAGCTTCGCAGTCCGTGCCCAGTTGCTGAGCCCGCCTTCAGAAATGCTGACTACCTTGCAGCCTTCTGGCAATTCTGCGAAATCCGTCAGGCTATAGTGTCTTGGTTCACTTATTTGTAGTGGAACTTACTATATTGGACATTTTCATCAACCTCTGTGATGGGCTCAGGCCTCATGTTCGGAGGCGGCACGAAGCTTTCCACGCCGGGCATTGCGAATAGTTTTGAACGGAGAAAACAATGAATGAACAGGTTCAGACATACAGATCTGAGAGAAGATGAGAATAAATATCCAAATGTCTCTCTTCGACCTTTGGACGGTCAAGGCATCGCGTTGCAGCCACTCACTTGCAAACAAATCCGTGTTTGAGGGTCACAGCTCAGGCTCCCGACGAGGCCAACAAACACCGCCATTTGTTACACAAGACGAGATATTCCTGGCTGATGGCCGTGCTTATCTACTCGCGATAATTAAACCATGAGAGTCAATTTACATGATGCTAATCAACTATTAAAGTTACTTCGACTAATATTTATCGAAATAAACAAAGTGATATCACTATACAAGGGATTTTATGCATGCAAAGTCCATCCTCTCATCAGCTCTTGGTGTGGGAGAGGAGCGGACGAACAACACACAGACCTAGCCAGCACAGATCCAAACATCCAATGCGTAGCTACTCATATCATGGCATCAAGTGGATGTTCCATTGCACGAGCCTAATACGGGATTCGGCGTAGATCAGCAGCACATTGTGTGACGTTTCCTTGAGCATGAGCCAGTATATTGGACCAAGGGGAGTAAAATTCTCACATTCCTCTTACTACAGTCTTCAAGATCGCATGTCTTTTAAAGGCGGAGAGCAATACAGTCTCGAGATTGAAGTAAATATTTGGCCATTGCACTATCTCGTCATATAATGCACATCGTTAACAAGTACAAGTTTCTAACGTTTACACGAAGAAAAAGTCAGCGCTTTATAGCTTTCGCTCGGCCTCAACCGTGCTCAATCAGCCAGTAAAGCACTCTCCTTGATCCCATCTCGCAAAAAGTTTAATCACCACAATCACTGTCTCAACTCTGTTTAGTTTGGTACCTTTGAAGAAATCCATTTTCTCTACCATCTTCTCTTCTCTTTTTGTTGTCTAACAGTTTTTTTTTTATAACATCTTAAATAAACAATGCGCCAAAATCCGTTCTCATCACATGCTGCAGCGACGGAGGAATAATTTCCAGAACCACGATTAACGTCTGGATGACCGAAAACATAGCACTAACATTTAATCCCTGAAATACAACATAAACAACATGTACTGCACTGAGGTGGTTCTTTTTCTGCAAGCCAAATACCTCGTCCCTGGTACTAATTGATCCAAAGGCACGAGCATTCATCAAAGCCCGATCGCAGATAACGCAGACAATAGAAACCAAAAGGCAATATTTACTATAGAAGCGAACTAAATAAGCAGGCAAATGCCCGATATCAAGAATTCTTTAAACAGCTATATCTATCTATAATGGGCTTGCAATCTGTTCCCGGCAAAGCCTTTCCAATATCCTTTCCTCCAATGCCATGTTATATAAGTTGTGATCCGTAATTCCGTGTATGTTAATCCCATGACCAATTTGCCTTGATGTCGTTTTCTCTTTCTTTCATAATCGTGATACATCATTTTTTTTCTTTTTAATCAAAAACAAAGGAAATAACGAGTGTCCGTGACGACGATGAGTCACTAGGGGGAGCGTGAACGCCAATCTAGGCCCCAAGCGAGAGAATGTGCGCAAAGCGCAGAACGAAACAAAAGAAAGAGATGAGAGCAAAGTGGTGTTGCAAGAAAAAAAAAAAAAAAAAAAAAAAAAAGAACCCAAGCGCCATCGCAATGCCGTTGATAAATTCCAAATCGTCAAATCCCCCGTTCCAAGACGGTTTCCCGCTTCCATGCCTCGACACCATCATATGCGCAGATCAAACGCTCGTTCTCTCTTACCTCGATAAATCACCCTCGTCGCATATGCTCTTCCATCTCGGAAAGCGAAATCTAATGCGCGGCAGTGGCCTTGGACCACCCTCCAGGCGACAAATAATCCCACATCCAAGAGAAGATGCCGACAACGGGAGGCGACCAGACATCGATGCCCTCGCCCTCTTCAACCGCCGCGGGGGCGACGGGAGTGTTGCGCAGCATCATGTCGTGCGAGGAAGTCGAGAACGAAAAGATTTGGACGTCTTCCACTTGCAAAAAGTTGTATGCGCTCATAACATCGTAGATGACCTGCGGCTCTTGAGGCTCCAGATCTCTCCACGATTTCCGGCTGAAAGGAGGAGTATATACCTTGGATGGTTTGCGAGGCGGGACGCTATTAGCATCAACCGCAATGTCAATCTTGACATCTGCCCTCGCGCCTGTATTGATGTCCGTCGTTTGCTCCACCTTGGCCGTCTTTTTGGTCCTGGGTTTCTTCTTGGTGCTTGGAAGCTTGCCCTTGGAACGGAGTTTCCTCTCGGCTTTGCTCGCCCTACTCTCCCCCTTTGTCTTCTTATCGGCGTCATCGACACTGTCGGATTCCACCTCCTCGACACTACTGGATGCCACCTCTTCGACAACGATGGATTCCACCTCCTCGACAACTCTGGATGCCACCTCTTCGACGCCGCTGGATTCCACCTCTTCGACGCCGCTGGATTCCACCTCCTCAACAACCCTGTCAAGGACGTTGGTCTCGATGTGTACGAAGCCGTCGTCGTGCTCTTCCTGCACAATATCGCCCTCCCGGATCTCCTCGACAGGATGGGGCGTTGTGACCAGGATAGCTTGAGGAATGCCTGGCGCATCGGTCATCTCTATCAGTCGGTTGTTAGGACCGACGACCGAGTCGACCTGGCGCACCACGGGCGGAGCCGCTGTTAGGAGTCTGGCATTCCTGTTCTCGAGCTGCTTGCCAAGATGCATAGTGAGGGCGTGAGATGAAATCTTGGCGGTTCCGACGACCCATTCTCGAACCGACTTACTGCCCTTGCGAGTGCGAATCACGCGGCCATTCTCATCGCAAACCACTTCGTCCTGCTGTTCCGTCGCTTGTGACATAAAGTACACACGCATCATGCCGTCCGGATCCAAGACCTGGAGGGGAGCGGCGAGGATGATGGGCGAATCGAAAAAGGTGGATCTCAGCTTTTGAGCATTCTGGCCATGGTAGGCCATGAAGTACCGAAGCCAGTGACCACTGTTTTGCACAACAAAGTAAGCCGTCTGTGCGTGCTGAGACGGGACGCAATTCATCTTTCTTCTAGTAGCAACGACGCCAGAAGAAGGGGTGATCGTTACGGGAGAACTAGTAGCCTCTGTAGGTTCCATCGTGGTCTCCTGGTATGATGCTTCCGATGAATCGGCGGCCGTCACATCAACAAAGTCGTCGGCTTCGGCATCTGTAGTTGAATCACTCGCAGTTGTAGTAGTAGAGGCCTCTTCGACAGGCGGAGAAGTGGTTGCTTCCTCTTCCTCTGGCGCCAAGGGCGACTCGGAAGAAGGTTCCTCTTCGTCCTGCAACTCGGAGGACTCCTCTGGATCTTGCGATTCGGAAGAGGACTCTTTTGCGTCGTGTGATTCAGAGGACTCCTCTACATCTTGCGATTCAGAAGAGGGCTCCCTTTCGTCCTGCAATTCAGAAGAGGACTCCTCTATATCTTGCGACTCAGAGGATTCTTTTCCGTCCTGGGACTCGGGGGACTCCTCTACATCTTGCGATTCGGCAGAGGGTTCCTTTGCATCCTGCGATTCAGAAGAGAACTCTTTTGCGTCCTGCGATTCAGGAGAGGACTCTTCTACATCTTGCGTCTCAGAAGAGGACTCTTTTGCATCATGCAACGCAGAAGAGGACTCCTCTGTATTTTGCAACTCAGCAGCGGACTCCTTTACATCCTGAGACTCGGAAGAGGCGGGATCCTCGACAACGATGGAAGACTGGGCAGTTTCAACAGAGCCCACAGAGCTAGCATCGGTACCAGGCGCATTAGTCGATGCCACGGTGAATTCCGATGTATCCGAGGCCTTCCTAGGTCGAGGAGAAAGGTCGGGCTCCTGAACACGAGCAAAGCCAGCGTCCGGAAGCGGCAGCGGGTTTTGCAACGGCGTAGGAGGCAGCCGATTGGGGTCGGAGGCAGGATCTGAAAAGTCAAGACATATGTTAACAATGTCACTATCCCCAATGTTCATGTACATACCTTTGCCTCGCCTCTTGATAAACCGAGCCGCCTTGAACTCTGTTTTTGAGGAAACACCGTCGACTCTAGAAACAACCATGCGGATTAGCGCCATCAATTGCAAAGTGCGGTAGATGCAGTGTGAAAACGTACAGTTCCTTCACAATGTCGCCCCAAATGTCCTTTTTGACGAATTTGATGGCCGATCGAACCCTCTCTTTCAACTTCTTGGAAGACTTGACAGTGCTGAACTTGGCCAGGGGACTGTCAAAATCTGCGCCCTCGGAGTAGGAATTGAAAAAGTCCAGCGTCTTGTGTAGTCTCGTCGCAAAGTATGTCTTTGCAATGTCTGGGAACTCCTTGTTGCGGAACTCGAGGAGAGCCTTTTCGGCATCCTTTGGGTCCTGCCCACTTTTTGGAGTGCGTATTTTGGCGCAGATCTGTAATGCAGGTCTGATTAGTCTCTCCGGCACGATATTATCAATCGAAACATAAACACGCAAAGAAGCATGGCGACTTACAGAGTAGGGAACGAGAAGTCCGGGCTTCTCCTTAGAAGGCACACAGCCCTTGATATGCAGCCACTTCTTCGCCTCGGGGCTGAGATTCTGCTCGACAAAGTCGGCAAGGTCTTTGTTCTGAACCCACGACTCCCCGCTTACAACTTTGGCGACGTGCCATGCCTGAAAGTAAAACGTTCCATCAGAGCTTCCGCCTCGCCGGATCATAGTAACAAGAGCCTGGTGAGGGGTTGCAAAGGGAAGATGGGTGGTTTTGATAAAAAAAGCAAAGTCCCGACCAGCAAGACCGTCACGGCAGAGGTAGAGTAGACCTTATGCCGCCAAGTAGAAGAAGAGGAATGACAAAAAAAAAAGTATCAAGTCAAGATGGGGTCTGGGTGAAGATGGATTGGCATCTCGCTCCTCTTACAACAACAAGACGACTAGACCAGCCATTATATCCCAGAGCATCCAACTGGGGGGTCCTGTTGAACGAGCCTCGGCGGTGGCCATGCACGCGATTCGCCTGCATAGATGAGACTGCAGCAGCGTGGTGACTAAACCGAGACGGCCGGAGTGACCTGCGGAGACGGCTTCTGCCACTTCTGCCACTTCTGCCACTTCTGCCATAGCACCCTGGCCACGTAGCGAAGCCTACGTGCATGGAGATATTGCTGGAGGCGTTTCATTGGCGGCGGCCGAGATGGAACCCACATCCGCCCGTCTGCATTGCAGCCTTATGCAGACAGATTGGTCCAAAGCATGGCCACGACAAAGGCCCCAGTTTCGGCATGCTGCGCTCTGGCCCTCACGCGACGCCTCTTTTCTCGCGATCCAGGAGGCGGCGCTCCCTTTGGCCGTGTTGCATTGCGTGTTGTCGCGGGTGCTATAGCCGGACCGGGGCTGGAGAGACGTGGGCTCAATCAACGCATGCTCTTTAGCAGAATGCCAGTCGCAGGCTGCTTCGGGGCCTGTTCTCCCTCCTCCCTTCTCGCTTCTCCCTTCTCCGCAGGGTCATGACGGTGGCCACGATAAGCCCGAGCAGGTCAGGCTTCGCTTCTCCCGTAATGCCCCGAACGTGATGCAGACTGCCATCATGATGCCGCTGATATGTCACAAATCCCTATAAATGGGCTCGGGGATCCCATCATGGCTTATCAAGCACTGCAGAGCTGCACAGAGCACTCCATACACTGTATAACAAGCCCCGGTCTGCCCAACGCCCCTATGCGTGCGTGCGTATACTGCACATGCTGCTGTTGTTTCTCTGCTGCTCCAGATAGCGCCGCTGTCTCGTCTCTGGGTCTGACTCGGACTTGCTTGGGCTCGGGTCTATTTCCTGGTCCAGCAGCTGTGCCCGCACGATGGCACGAGCGTCTCTTGCAGATGGATGACGTGAAGGGAGAGACTTGGACGCTGATTGATGACCGCCAAGGACAGCGATGCTTGTCGGACTCACCAGCCACTGAGGATAAGAGATTGAGGCTTACCCTCTTCGTCGCTTAGATAGGTACTACTTGGTACTAGGTAACCTTGTGCCCCGTACCCCGTACCTGTCGCTGTGTAGCAGCAGTGAGGCGCACTCTGTCTATTGTACTGCACGTGGACGTACAGCCACCGACCTGAAAATACCATCATCGTGACGCAGCCACCAGACGCGAGCCACGTCGACGACGGCAAGGGATGGATGGATTATGAATTATGGATAGACTGACTTGATGCGTCGTCGTGGCTCAATTGGCGCCCAACCTGCTGTGTAGCTCCCGTGCTTGTACCTTGCGCTAGGCGCCGGGCCAAGCCACACCAGGTATCACTACCGGCTAGGCACCAGCACCAACACTGAAAGCTGAGTACCGGGTACATGTGCCCAAGATTGGGCGTTTTGTCAGAAGTTGACAGCAGTCAACGCAGGGGGAATGTAGGGAGCACGGAGTGCCTTGGAGTGCCACCTTAGATACCTGTACCTGCTCCCTTGGGTGCTAACAGCCAAGCTGTACGTACAGCACAGTAAGCTTGAGTGCTGCTAACACCGAAGAAACATGTGAGCCTAATCGATACCACGATAGGCACCTAACCTCCATGGCATTACGTGCATCTGCTACGTCCGATACCCTTGGTACGGAGAACCGATGACGAAACTGAAGACGGTGGAACAAGGTACTGTATACCCCGTACTGTACGTACGTACCTCCCAGGCAGCGTCCAGTATCCAGTCTCCACCCCCGCCAGCAAGTCCCTGTCACTTGTCCAGTCCCTTATCGTGATGCCCCTCTCTCTAAAACAAAAAGAAGGGGAAGCTTCAATACCCACCACGTGGACCGGAACCCAGCCGCCGAAGCTCCGGCAGCTCCTCCATCGCCCGAGAGACACGGACAGCCAACTATGAATGAGCCTGTGATCCCTCCGTTTGTGTCCTGTCAAGCATGAGTGCCTACTAACCTACCAACTGCTAACTGATAACGCTACCTAAGCATTTCCCTAATCAGTGCCGCTAGAGCTTACATACTCATATCATCCCCCCCCCCTCATCCCCCATGCTCCGAGATCGGGCCCCTCTTTCGCCGCTGGCCACTCACAGCCCGTATTATGAAAGCGCACCTTTTCCCCGTCCTGCCATTCGATCGCTGGCTGTCATCGCCTATTATCGGCATCGGGAGCCGCATCGGTATCGATACCAGGATAGAATTACAAGCTACTAATCTACCATCTCCGTGCATCTTGACTACGTGACTCTGCTTTGATTCCGCTACGTTGTTTGTTTGTTTTGTTTACTGTATTGATTTTCGTCTGTTTTCCTATCATAATCCAGACCAATTGATGCTCCCAAAACCTCCCGGCGCACCACCAAACCTGGCGTGGGTAAACCTCCAACCAGCCTCTTCCATCCACCTCCCAAAACACCAGAATCACACGATGCATGGATTGATGAACTGACCTGCAATCTGCCCACCCAGCAACCCAATCCAATCCAAATCTCGAGGCGCCAATTACTTACATCCCCCTCCGTATTGACCAATTCATCCCTTCGCTTCTCAAACGCCAACCAATCCCTCCCTCCATGAAGACAGAAGACGTTGTGTCGCAACCGCTGGCCTCGCGCATCCCCGCCATCACAACCACCATCACAAGCGCAACCGCAACCGCAACCGCAACTTCAAGAGATGGCCATCGCCTCCCCCTTGCCATGACATCTCCCTCCATCCAGTCCCGGCCGCAGTCCAAATGGAACACCGACAGACTCGCCTGGCGCCTCGGCGCAGATGCCACAAGCGCAGCATGCGCCGGCGGCCTCATCGCGCCCATCATCACCATCATTGACCGGTAAGCACGACATACAAACACACACACACACACACAACTTTGCGCATCACCAAAAATTCTAACTCCAACCACCAGCTCCATCATGGAAAACGCCTCCGGCCGCAACTCCCTCGCCGCCTCCATCCGCTCCTCTCTCCGCACCCTCCTCGCCCGTCCTCAAGCCCTCCTCCTCTCCCGCCCATGCGCCCTCGTCTTCGCCCTCTACGCCGGCACCTACATGACCGCAAACGCCCTCGACACCGCCGCCTCCACAGTGACAAACTCCCCCGCCGCCGCCGTCACCTCCGGGCCTGGCAAGTTCGCCGCCTCGTCCGCCGCAAACGTCGGCCTCTGCGTCTACAAGGACCAGGTCTTCGTCCGCCTCTTCGGCCCTCCCGGCGCGATCCCCAGGCCCGTCCCGCTGCCCAGCTATCTCCTCTTCACCATGCGCGACTGTCTCACCATCTTCGCCTCCTTCAACCTGCCGCCGCTCCTCGCTCCCTGGATGGACACCCGCCTCTCCGACTCCATGCGCCGCTACGTATCCGGCCTCACGGCCGCCCAGTTCATCGCCCCGGCCTCCGTCCAGCTCCTCTCTACCCCCGTCCATCTTCTCGGCCTGGACATGTACAACCGCCCCAACGGCGCCTGGCGCCAGCGCTGGCAAGTCGTGCGCTCAAACTGGCTCATCAGCACCGCCGCGCGCATGTGTCGCATCATACCCGCATTCGGCGTCGGCGGCGTCGTCAACATGAAGACGAGGCGGCATCTCATGGAAAAGGTCGCGTAATGCTGCTTTGCATCTTCTTCTCCTTCTGGCCATATTTGCATCATACGAAGCGATTTGTCAATGACCCATTTTCTTTTTTTCCTTTCTCTTTTCGGTTGGTCTCTGGTCTTTTTTGTTCCGGCGAGCTGGGAATTCATAGACATAAACGTCGTTGAGCAGTACAAGCAACGTCAATATTTTGATAGACTCAAGCATACAAACGGGGGACTGCCGTGTAAACTACAGGTTCTCCCCCAAGCCAGCAAGTCTGGCCCAATACATACAAATCATACAGGCGAAAAGCTGCCATCTACCCGTTGACTCGTTCCGTGTTGGTCCAGTTACATCTTTTTTGATTTAAAGGTTCTAGCAAATCTCCCTGCCCAAGTTTTTCATCTGTCCATCCATCATACATACATTGTCCCCAATTCGGCTCTGTCCTTCAGCCTCTCTCTCTGCCTCTCTCTCTCTCTCTCTCTCTCTCTCTCTCTCTCTCTCACTTACTCACTCACTCTCTCTCACTCATACACACACATGTACCACTCAACTAAACTCAGGCGACACCCTTCAACCCAACGTATCTGTGCTCAACACATCCTTCTCCCCATATCTAGCAAATTCCATCGACATCCACACAAGCAAGGTATAATTCCACTCTTCATCTCTCACAAAGAGAAAGAGCAAAAAACAAACAAACACACACAATCAAAACGCAACCGGGGCTCGGCCCGACAAAACATCTGATTCAGGGATTCGACCTTAAAGCGTCCCCTTCCCAAACGCCCTTTCCGAGGCTTGGCCAACCAAATCGTATCTGAGAAACAAATCATAAAATATACCATGCGCAAGGCAGGCCTAAAGAAAAACGTCATTTATCCGGAACCACATGGAATCGGGTAAAGAAAGCGACCACGGATGGGCCATGGCAGGCACCCGTGAATCACATGTCCGAGTTCAGTCAGCCGACTAGTACAGGACATGCTTTGGAGAATCAAGGTTCCAAGGAAAAAATAATCCAGGGCCGGTTTCCGAGTAATAAGAAGAGAAGGAAAAAAAAAATCAATTCCAGCTGATTGAGAGGCGGGTATCATCAGTACAAGACGTTGATCGCCGTGACTCATCGCGCGTCGTGACAGTACCTACACCACGGCAGGCGGTCCAGGTCGTTCAAAGAAGAAGAAAAGTAGAAAAATATAGACATCGAAGAGTTAATGGGCTCCCATGGTGCGGTTACACCACTTCAACGTACAGCATGAGCTTCTCGTTGCGATTCAGGGCATCATCCAGATCGGCGTCATTCGTGAGGCTGGGTTTATTACCCGTCTGCTCATCCTTGTAAAACAGCTGGAGTTGCTCGTTTGGCGATACCTTGAGTCGATCTCGGACCTTGTCACAGAGCTGCTGGAACTGAATGTCTGTGGGAACCCTGATTGCAATGAGATCGCCATTGTAGTACATCTTGATCTTCATGGCGGCTCCGGCTTGTGGCTGCTGCCCCTGTTGAGGCTGCGATGCCATTTGTTGCATGACTAGAGACAGCAAGGTCAGTACGTTTCAGCCCGTCGATAGCCCGAAGTACCCCAGAGGGATTTGCGGAGTAACTCTTACCTTGCTGCGGGTTGCTCACTTGTCTCGGAGTAGCTGAGAGACCAGTGTATCCATTGCCGCTCAGATTGTGTCGCGAGGACTGTCGCGAATCAGGGTTAGCATGTGACCCGGAAGACGAGCCTTGAGAGCCTTGGGACAGCCGGTATTCCTCCTCGATCGTGGCAGGGTCCATCTCATAATCGCCTTCCCTGGGAGCGAAGAACTGCTTGACAAGAGTGCAACGCGCAATGTAGGGGGGCTGGCCTAGCAGGTTCTTCACATATGCGTCCAGGTTATGCAGCCTTCCTTCAGTGATGGCATCGGTCACATAGCTCACAGGGCCAGGCATGTAGGGGAGTGTTCGCTTCTGGGTTCCGGTGTTGCCTGCCTCGGCAGGGAACTCGGTGAGAAGCGCAATCTGGAAATCGTAAAAATCCTCATAGTACCTGGACAGCTCCCAATGCTGCCCATCTTCGAGCTGCGTCTCGATAACAAACCAGTACTTGTCCTCTGCGAAGCAGTAGCGGGGTATCCGGGCAGAGATGGGGGCGTAGAGTTCCGTCGTCGCGCTCGATACAAACTCGGGCTGCTGGGGGTGGGCAGCAGGCTGAGGAGGGCCACTCAGGATGCCTTGTGGGGGCTATAGGGGGTTTCATTAATGCCTGATCAAAAGGCAAGGCTGGCGGAGAGGACGTCGAAAGGGAGGCAGATGTGAGGAAGTGGGTCGGTGGAAGGCTGACGGAGGGGGCGAGAAATGAAAGAAACGGGTAGGGTAAGGGGGAAAGGCAAGAGAAAGCTAGAAGACAGAGAGAAGGCGGGAAAAAACAAGGATGTGAAAAGTATCGACAACAGGGTGGAAAAGTGTATGGAGTGGGATGGGCGAGGGATGGCAAAGAAGCGTGAAACAGAGAAGCGAAGAGAGTCAAAGCAAAACGAGGCAGCAGAGAAGACAGGATAAAGAGGAGGAGAGAAGGGGGGATGGGATGAATTGCTAGTGCAAAGACTCACCTGAGATGCATTCTGAATGCTCATGCGCTCCATGCCCTGCTCAAGCGGCTGGGATGGTCCGCCGCCCTCAAACTTGCCCAGGGTGATGCTGCTGTTCTTGTAGGCAGTCGCCATCTTTTTCCATTCCTCGACCTTGGGAACGCCCGCCTTCCTGATGGCTTCTCCAGGATTCTCAATGGCCTTGCCCGTGCCCATATCACGGAGCTCGATAAAGGACACTGGGATCAGGCCAGGGCCGCCCAGTCGCCCAATGGGCTTGGCGACAAACCACTCCGGATTGGACTGGGCAATGACGATGATGGCCTCTCCCGCCTTGGCCTCGAGCTCGTCGGATCTCTCTGCGTTGAAGTCGTACATGACAACACCGTAGACCATGGCACCTTGTTTGGCGGACTTGGACATGCGCTGGGCCGAGGGGGCGGCAGACGCGCCAGGGGACTGCATAGAGTGGACTTCGCCATAGCCAGAGTCATGGTCGGGGTTCTTGTTTGCAGTTTGCGGGCGACCACCATCTGACTGCTGGCTGTCCCTCTCAGTCTTGCCCAGCGCCTGGAAAAAGGCTACAGGCACGAGACCACGCGCATCGGGCAGCGCAGGGTTGCAGGCTTCGTACCAGTCGGGATCGTCCTCACGGCCGATGACGTGGAAAAAGTCGCCTTTGGAGAAGCCCAGCTCCTGAGCAGAGCGGGCCTCGTAGTCGTAGAGAGCTCGGATGACCTGCGTATGAAATAAGAAGAGGCCCCCACAAAACGGTTCGCGCGTTTACAACTACTAGGAAGGCCAAAAGAAAAGAAGGGAAACAGAGAGAAAAGACGTAATGAAAATGCCATTGCAAACGCAGCTCAAAGGGGGGGGAAGACCAAGGGAAACGGGAGCGTGGGGCTGCCTTGCGCGATAATGTCTTGTCATGCGACCTTGTCGACTCACCAAAGACATGCGCAAAAAGCAGGAGGAGGAGTTGGGCAGGGGGGGGAAACGCAGCACACTGATCAACGAACCTTCTTGGGCGGAACGATTGCGACAGCAGCTTTGGGGGTAATGGAGATGCTGTGTTGCTTCTCCTTGTCGCCCTTGATAGACCGACGGAGCGCCTGTACCAAGCCCATGGCTGTTAGTCTTGTCTTCCTCTCTCTTTGTCCGAAACTTCGTCGCAAGGGAGCTTGTTTTGATTGATTGTTTATCTGGTTTGCGCGTGCGGTGATCTTGACTGAGGAAGGTTTGGAAGCAGGCAGCTGGCATGCCAAACACGATCGATATACGAGAGCCATCGTGTCGCCGGTCCGGCAGTTGGGGAGGGGAGCGGTTTGCAGCTGGCAGCGCATGACTTGCGCAGTTGGCAATGACGCACCTTCATCTTTGTGTAACGAGCTGTAGACGGACGGGCGGACGGGGATGGTGAGCGGCACGGCGATGCTGTCGGTAGGAGGATACGAGACGATGAAGGCTATCGAATCGACGAGGGTCGGCTTTTAGTTTCGTGCGAGCTCGCGATGTCGACAGGCGGCCGAGAGGCGCAGAGACAAAAGAGGCTTGGAGCGACGCAGGGAGGGGGGTTCGCTGCCAATGGAACGGCGAGCCGGCGACGTCGACACAGGACAGGGCAAAAGAAGCTGGAAGTCGAGCAGAAGGCCGGCAAGATGCAGAGGGCAGCTCTGGGGCCGTCGCACACGAAGTTGGGTTGCGCGTGCTAGCAGGCAATATTAATACTAGTCTTGCGTCCACGTCTAGCCTCTTTGTGTAGTGTCGGCTGCGCCTCGTGCTTCTAGAAAGTCGAGCCTCGTGCCGTCGCAACTCACGTTTTTTTTTTTTTTTTTTTTTTTTTTTAATTCCGTCGTCCGGCCTGAGATTTCGGTGATGCAGGCTGCCGTCGAGGAAACGTGCAGCTGGGCTTCCGTGTGTCGTGTTGCTGTCCAAACTGCAATCTAGTCCAAACCAATGCGAGGCGATCCAAGTCAAGTCAGTCTGTCAAGCCGGTGGCGAATAGCGGGACGGATCAATCAATCTACAGGTCAACGGGGGCTCTAAAAAGATTTGATATCAAATTGGATTGGGTCAGCTTGGATCAAGGGGACTGTGAACGGCAAAAAGGCTGGGCGCCGGGGGGGGGCAGCGGCTGGAGGTGCAGATGCAAGAAAAGAAAAGAATTGCTTTTGCGAAGCACCAAGTTGTGGGCGGGAGGGAGAGCAGCAGCTTGCAAGGGACAGTCATTGGTACTGTACTGTACTTGTGGACATGATGAGATGTCGCACGAGCAAGGTACAGGCAAGTACACGCATGCCGGTGTGCGACGCGGGAGTACCGCTGCGTGACCCTCGCTTGGCTGCCAGGCGCTTGGTAAGTTCGTACCACCCCCAAGCAGGTACCCAACAGCGCGTGTGAGACAGCCCAGCGAAAAATGGAACTCGAACAGAACCTGCCCAGCCATTGCCATCAAATACGAGCACTCGAGGCCTCGTGCAGGTACCAGTCGTCTGCAGTAAGCCTGAGCCAGACGCTGGCCTGAGAGCAAGCCTCTGTGTGGCCTCCATGTTGCATGTTGCATGTTGCAGCGAGCCACGGAGAGCCTGAGCAGCCGGGGCTCCAGGTGGGCTACAGGTGCCCAGGTGGGCTACAGGTGGGCTCCAGGGGGCCGCAGAGGGGGTGCCGGTGGGCTACAGTGGGGGCAGCCAGCGTCCAAGCGCTATCCATAGGCCCGCGAGTCCTGCAGCAGAAACGCCCAGCGCTGCCAATGGGCGCTGCGCACCGGCTGAGCGACGTTGCCTCTGGACGAAGCTTGGACGCCATCAAATCAAAACGTATACAGTAGGTTGCATTGATCCCATCTTTTTTTCTCCGTCTGCGCATTCGTCCATCAACATGACGTCGGGCTGCTTGAGCAGCAAATCTTCAGGGCCTCCATTGTTCCCGGGCTGCCGGTAACAGTGCATGTAGGTACATATTCACAGGCGCCGGTCCCCACAGAGTTGCATGTACCGGTACCGACCTTGGATGCGGACGGGATGCGGACGGGACTCGACATTTGCTGTTAACCTTGCTGTACCTTTCGTATTTATAGAATGGACTGATGCAATACAAATCAATGATACTGTACCACATCCATCCGATCATTACATCACATCTCCAAATTCAGCATCCCTGTGCCTGGTGCCTAGGTGAACTCAGCGCCAGCCTGCGCCGGCGAGGCTGAAATCGCTGCTCCAGTGTTACCTCTGTTGGGCACCCATTTCATTTCAACTCATCTTGCTTTGGTTCCATTTCTTGCCCTTGCTTCACACCATTCTGCGTTCCTGATGCAGGTTATAGTACACACCGTGCATGCAGCAAAGAGAGAGAGAACCGGCTCCCCCCCTTGCTTTGGCATGACTAGACGGCCGCGTGTTAGCAGATATTGACTCGAGTCGTGTGTTAGTGCACAGCTGCTACAGCAGACGGACCCCAAAGCCTTATACCTCGGTCAATATTATTGATGCTTCACTGCCTTGCACGATGATGTAAGAGCATGGTAGCATTGGGGTTCATACAACGATAGAATCCGTCTGCTCGTCACCCAATAATACACCAGCCAACGTATCAAATCATCGCATACGATTCTCATCAACTCAGCTTTCACCAGACTCTTCTAGCGGCCATCAGCTTGCTCCACCACCCCCGTCTGCACGCTTCTCTTTAGCGCCACCTATAACAGACCTTCCGATGGTGAAACACACAAACTTTCAGACCATGGAACAAGGAGTTGCGCTACTCAATCGCACCGGCAACTTATCGATTACGCCAGAGTCCTGCTTGTTTCAACGTTATTGATGACATTTCTGCTTGCTATGGTGGCATGGACTGTAACAGGTCCCAGGAGAGGGTAGCAGACGTCTCGAATTTCAAGCTCGATTAATGGATGGCTGCTCCGAGTATCAAAGAAAGGTACAGCTGAAGCCAAGGCAAGTCATAGGCCAAACGGCTGTGCAGAAAAAAAAATATACCAACGCCAAACACCGCAACCTCCCAACGCCTTTGTCCACCGTGACGACGATGAAGCTAAACGCTGTATCTGTTCTCGCAAGGGGCGCGTTTTGGCACAAACATCCTGTCACATCGTCGTCCAAATCCCCTTAACATCCAACTACCCAGAGTCGCTACAATGGATCAAGTGATATCCTGCCTATAACAGAAGCAGAGATCTGACGTATCAAGTTAGAAGAGAAAATCGGTTGAGGAGAGCATCGCCGTAGCTAAGGTGAACGCCAAATGCCCTCCCCATTCTCTGAGCGAAGACGGAGAATTGATACTGTTCGGTACTGAATCGTATAGAGGAGGGGGGGAAAAAAGGATGACTCGTCATGTGAAATCGGGTTCTTAACAGACGGAGTCCAAAGAAACAAGACTTTTTGGATCCTTGCCGGAAGAGGCAAGAAGCTATCGTTAGGTATCAAAGGTAGGCTGGCATTTTCAGCGAGATAGAGAAGTGGAAATGCACAAGAAAAGCTGGCGGAGGCGAGCAGCATGCAGGAAAAGAAAAACAGGCGCGGAGAGGGAGAGACGCCTGAGCAACATGACAAGGAGCAACGACCAGGTTAAATCTGCCCCTTGATGTCCACTCTCCGGAAAGCCAAAGCTCTAGGGTTCTCGAAGAGGCTATTGGCTTTACCGGTCAGGAACGCAATGTACTCTGTGCGGTCTTCAAGAAGATGTTGCCCCTGGTAATCAATAATGAACTGAGCAGCATCAGCATCTGATTCGAACCCGAGTTCCTCAGTGATGAAGCGCAGCTTGACGTCAGGTTTGTATCTGATGGCACAGGTTAACATTGAAACGGGACGGACTAGAGTTGCTCACAACTCACCCTTTGCAAATGTTGCACAGAGCTGCAAGGCGCTCCCTAGCGACAAACATATCCATAAGATATGCACCCATGTTGGGTGTGTCAAGGTAGAGCTGGAAGAACTTGTGGTAGTTGCCCAGTGCCAGCGCTGACCGCACGTCGAGCGCGTGCTTGATGGGCTTCTCTTCCTTCTCCGCTGCTGTTAGATCTGCCAGGGTGTCGTTGAGGCCGGTGCGGTTGGCAGTGTGAATGAAATAGAGAATACGATACGCCTTAAACTCAATGGGGTTCCCCTTCAGGCCCATTGCATACAATGATCGCAGCTGGGTCTGGCACTGATTATACTCACCAATGTCCCCCTTCTCCAAGGCGATACGGGCGTGAATTTCATAGACGGAAACAGTAAACTCGTTCTTGATGCGCTGCACGGTGAGATCTTGACGCATACTTTTAAACTGGTCGCAAATGTACGAATAGTTGCTCTCCTTTCTCCACTTCTTCTTCAACAAATCTAACGTTTGACGGAGAACTCTCTCAGGTCGCACATTGGACGGAATAGGGGGGGCAGTGAGGCGAAGATACTTCTTTTCAAGGGTTTCAGAGGTGCCGACGATGGGGCCGGATGCTGGCGGAGTTGGGCTGGGCGACGCTACGTTGGCCGCCTTGTATTCGTTCTCGAAACGACGCTTTCGCTTGTTGGCCTCTTTCTGGAACTTACTGGACTTGGGGTCATCGAGGGCTACCCGCTTCTCGGGGGAATACGAAATGCGATCCTCGAGGGATCGGCCTGAGTTAGTAGAGTGCCACGGCGGCACCGAGGCGTCATTGCTGGGAAAATCATTCGACTTGCGCTTTCTGGGGTTGAAAGAGTCGTCGGGGTATATCGGCGTAGTTATTGAGGTGTGGCGAAGCTTCAGCAGTGCCTCATGATCAGCTCTCACCAAGGCTTGGGGTAGAGGCATGTTATCCCAGTCAGTAGTGTAGAGTGAGTTGTTCTCCTTGGCACTGCCGATAGTATCTTTCAGCTTGGCCTCAAGCTCCGCGCGAGAGACAGAGGGGTCGTCGTTTTCTGGATGAAAAGACCGCTGGACATATCGTCGGACTGATTCCGGCCACTCGGTCTTGCCCCCCTTGGGTTGTTCTACAGGTGCTGATGGAGATGCATTTGTCGCGATTCCGGGAGTAGAAGCCTGGCTGGTGGCTGGACTTGTTGTGTATGGGTTGTATGGTGGAGGATGAGGTGCGGCATATGGACTGAAGCCCTGTCGCACTGGGACTGGGATGAAGGCAGGGTCTATAGATGAGGTCAGATATTTGCAGATGCCACAAGCCACAGCGGGACGGTAACAACGCTTACTAGGTGGGTAGTAAGAAGGCGGAGGACCGTGTTGAGAAACAACGCCTGGCGGATGCTGCGTGGTCGGCCAGCTTGACATGGTGAAAGGTGGCTGAGCGTGCCAAACTGGAGTTAGTCTTACGAGTTGCGAGGCTGGATCAAGAGCAGAGCAGATGGAGAGTTCAGCAGCAGTTTGGATGACGGGTTGATAACTCTTGGTCGCGGTGCTTGGGCAAGATTAGGAGGCAACGAGCGAGGTTGGGCTGCCACAAGGGAAAATGTGCGTCAGAGAAAGTCCCGTGACCAGGCAACGACGGTTAAATGCCGGCTACTCATCACGGAATTTGGCTGGCAAACAGCGGCGGATGCTTCCGGCCAATGGTGGGGCAGCCTGACGCTGGACAGGTACGTACCTCTACCAAGTTGCACGCCTCGTCTTCTATCAACGGTAGCGCAATATTGCTTCATCGTTACCCTCGCTGTAGACTCACCGATATCCAGAACTTGTCCCCTACAGAGAATCTATAGACGCCCATACTGCTCCTCATTGACCGTTAGAAGCCCTTGAAAGACCGCATTGCATTTCGTCGTCCACTCGCCATTCACCAACGTTTCTGTCGGCACGTGCTATTCAACGCATTTTGAATCCCAACCCGATTCATTTCATCCTGGGCTGGCTCTTTGCCACTGCCGTATGACGAATGTTCCTGAAGCACATTGATCTGACTACTGCACTGCGGCCTTCGTATCTGCCGGATGAAGTATTGCTCTTTGTCCAGGACAATGTTGGCTTGTATGAAGGGTGAGTTTCCTGGGTCTGGAAGCGGGGCAGTGTGAGTGCTGGATGTTGATGAGACGGCATAGGAAGTTCAAGCTCCCGAATCAGCAGAATGGCCAGGTGTATCTGACATCGCATCGCATCTGCTACGTTGACAAGGATGAACCAAGGAAACACTCTGCGGCCTTGAACCTGAAGGAGGTGGATCGGTACGAGTTCTATGCTGGGTTCCTAAAGTCATCGGCCAAGATTACTATTGTTCCCAAGCCGTTAAAGCGATCAACGCTCCATAACCGCGTTGTGTCCAATACGGGATTCAACTCAAGGGGGAGTACGCCATCTCCCGTGGCGTCGGACAGTGCCTACACTCCTCCGTCTGGGCCTCCGTCACTTACGACCGCAACCTGGGTCTGCACCATTTGCAGCTTCTCCAATCCAGTCCCATCCAACTTTGATCCTGTGACAGCAAACGCCCACACTCCTCTTCCCCCATGTTTGGCATGTGGAATCAAACCAACGCTATCGCAAGTGCTGAAGGCGGCTATTTCCAGCGCAAGCAACCGCCCAGCCGCCTCTCCAAATGCCAGCCAGACTGGAATTTCGAGCCAGGATGTTTCATCAACCCTCACCCCGCAATCAACCGATCTTCTTTCGACGTTTGATGCTCGTGGGGGTGGCGGACAAGCAAAACCCGATGCTACTGTGTCATTTCATTGTCCGCGATGTACTTTCTCAAACCATCCTTCGCTGCTAGCTTGCGAGATGTGCGGAGCTCCATTACTATCTCAAAACATACCTTCCACCATCTCCAGCGCCGAGTATATCAGGACACAATCCCCAGGGCCGGTCAAGGATAGCAACAGCAAAACAAGCCAGAGCGGTTCTGACTTTGCGGAAAGCGTTAAGATATCTTTCCGAGGCGGCGGCGAGAAGATCTTTTATGAGCGACTAAAGAGTGCCATGACACAGCGAAAATGGCTGCTGCAAGATGCACCCCCCGCTCCAAAGAGCAACCGCGTGATGGATGACAGTTCCGCCAGCGGTTCACCAGGCGCCCCCGTCCAGAAGGCGAAGACTGCCGGCATTGCTGGGCTCGAACAGCTGGGCTTAAACATGCGCAAGAACAACGAGATTCTCATCGGCAGTGCCTTTGAAGACCTCGAGGCGCTGATGGCTTCGGCAAAGGAGGTGGTGGCCCTGGCAGAGAGATTTGCACAGCAGGTCAACGGGGCCAGTGGCGATGTCACATCCAAGGACAATAGCATCCTGGCCGAATCCGCCCACCAGCTCGGACTCATCACGACCAAGGACATTGTCGGCGGCGGAAGCTCCGAGTCTCTCTACTTCTCCGAGCTGGCCCGCAATCTGGCAGAGTTCCTCACGGACGACGCAAGAGGCGTGCTCAAGAGGGCCGGTGGCATCCTCACGCTGGTCGAGCTGTGGGCAATGTTCAACCGGGCGCGCGGCGGCGTGGAGCTCGTCAGCCCAATGGACTTTGAGAAGGCGGCGCAGATGTGGGAAGGCCTCAAGCTCCCCGTGCGGCTGCGCAAGTTCCGGAGCGGCGTCATGGTGGTGCAGGCCCGGGACCGCACCGACGACGCAACCATCAGGTCGATCCTGGCCTGGCTGCAGGACTTGCACGAGTTCCCGCCCGACCGGGACGTTGCATGGGATTGGCGAGAGTTTGGGCGCGGTGTCACGGCGCAGGAGGCCGCGGAGAGGTTTGGATGGAGTCTCGGCGTGGCGGAGGAGGAGCTGCTGATGGCCGAGGAACACGGGGTCTTGTGTCGCGAGGAAGGGCTGGAGGGACTCAAGTTTTGGAAGAATTACATTGGCAACACTGATCCGGCGTTGTTGAAGAAGCGGGAGGCGCAGGAGGAGGCAGATGCATTGCTACAACGTCTGAAGGATAGCGGGTTTATATAGGTGTGGCATAGATGGCTTGGATTGATTGATTGCATTGCTTGGTAGAGACAGCGAGATTATTGGGTCTTACGATATGAGAATAATTCCTCACATGGATACACCTTTTTTTTTTCATACTCAGAGTTGGGGATTGTCTGCGAATCATGTGTAGGCTGTATGGCTACCTTAGTAGGTAAGCTTCTAGACTCTCAGACAAGATAGTGTACAACAGCGGCCTAGTGAAGGCATATGCCATCTGGATATCAAATGAAATAAAAAGAGGGGGGGGGGGGATAACAAAGAGAGAGAGAACAAAAAAAATAATACACCGAAACTCCGCAAAGGCCCCTTGTCTTTATCAAACTCCATGAGCGTGTAAGGAGACCCCCCTCATCCCAAAAGGCCACGTGAAATCCCCCCTCCCCCATATTGTCCCCCATATACTCCCAGATCATGTGAAAAGAAAAAACAAACAAAAGGCGCATAAAGGCTGAGGTGAAGCAAATTTTTCGACGGCTGATTTGGCGTAAAATACAATGCCGACTAATGAGGACGGGAAAGGGCTTAGAGATGGATCTTTAGTGAAGATGAAGTTTTACACCACGACGTGCGTCGACATGTGTTCCACCGCTTCCTTGATCGAGCGCAGCATTCGCTGGTTAACGCAAAAGGGGCAGCGCAGCGGTCTGTCGTGGGTGGCAATTGGGACCTCGGAATGAATCGGCGTGAGCGTCAGGTCGTGAGCCATGTCCTGACCCGGCGTGGTGTAGCGAGTATCTGACGGCGCTCGAGCACTCGGCGTAGAAACCATGGCCTGCTGCTGAAGCCCCGCGGCTCTCTCAGCACGCTCGCGCTCTTCCCGCACGGCAGCGGCCTGCTCCTCAGCGGCCTGCTCTTCCTGCTGAAGCTGTCGAAGGGCGTTCTGAAGCACCACCTCAGGGTCCTCCTCGCCATAGAGCGGCTGGTCGGGCGGCGGCTGGGCGAGAGTGGGTTCGACGGGGGTCAGAGACGGAAGCGGAGCGGCATGAGCAGTGGCCAGGCGGCGAATGATCTCGTCACGAACAAGGGCGCAGGTATTGAGGCTCGACTCGACGCCCACGACGCGCAGGACCTGCTCCCGGATGGCGGCAGGGCTCGTGTCGCTGGCAATGGCCATGAAGCGCGGGACGCAGTCGGCCAGGTAGTCGATGTCGTCGGCCGGGTTGATGCCGCCGTCGCCGTGGCGGCGCTGGCGGCGGATCAGCAGCCCGTAGCGCTTCTTGAAGCGGTGAATCCATCCCGGCGAGAACTCGGGCGGGCTCTCCTCCTTGTAGCGCGGCAGCTGGCTGAAGATGCTTTTGGCCTTCTCGCCCAGCTCCTCGTTGGTGGGCTGGCGGCCGGCGGCCTGGACCTGCTGGTACCACAGCAGCACCAGCTTCTCGACGTCGGGCCAGTTGCCAAAGCGCAGGCGAGACCCCGACAGCTGCGGGTTGTCGCCGTCCAGGCGCGAGTACTTGGGCGACAGCGAGTGCGAGACGGTCGACTGGCTGATCTGCTGGCCGTACTGGCCAAAGAACCACTCGATGCAGGCCTTGTGCGACGGGCGGATCGTCTGCGTGTTCGCCCAGCGACGCAGCGCGCGGCGCTGGTCCAGCGTCAGCGAGTGCCGCTCCTTGGGCGCCGACACGGACGGCGAGATGTCGCTGCCGTCCACCAGCGAGTCTGTCGCGGCCATGTCGTCGAATTGCAATCGTTGTATCCGATGGATGCAGGATTCTTTCGGTTTAGGAGATGGTGCATGCGCCATAAAAGCAGGGCGGGGCGCGTGCTCAGGGCTTTTCTGGCGCCCAAATGCCGCTCACGTGACTGCCCCAGCGCTCCAAACCGCTCCAACCCTCTCCAGGCCGCTCCAGGCCGCTCCAGGCCGCCTGCAGATTGGCTACGCGATGCCTGCAGGCCGTTGCCGTGCGAAATGCGTGATAGGCTGCCTTGCCGTCGCCCTGCATCTGCTCACGGCCAGTGGCTGCATCGCCGCCTGCCAAGCGATGCTTTATGCGATTTGCGCAGGTGCCGTTGCAGGTAACGGTGCTCAGATGCCCTGTATACGGTATACGAGTGCCGGTGCTGGTATGCTTATATCCGGCTGCCATCCATCAGACAAGGCTCCTAGCATGAGGCCGGCCGGGACGCTAGGATATAAATTAAAAGGGCCCGTTGCTGGAGTCGATTATTGAATTTCTCTTTATCATCTTATGGTGGATAGGTTGCATCAAGAGATTTCGAGCTTATTGCTGTGACGCATCTAACGAAGCTTTGATGTAATCAGTCTCTTGACAGCTTTAGTGAGGCTGCTTTGCATGACCAAGCTCGTGTCGATCGTCTCAGTCATGAAAGAGGTACATGCACAGGTAGATGATTTTTTATGAAAGACAAGTACCTAGTAATTAAGCGTGAGCATCACTTTGCAAACTACATGGCCATATCATGGATCGTTTCACCGTCTTCACATTCAGGCATCATAAAGAGCCAATTGGCGCTGGACTACAAACCATACATTCAGCCTATATACACTCACTGCGGGCAATCAATGTATTCAATGCCGGAAAAAAAAAGTATGCAGATTTCACCCCCATGATATCAAGACTCAACACAATGATGAATATGGCGTAGGAAATGATTACACCCGACCACGCCTGCTTAACTGCCACAGCATCACTTCACCCCTACGTATGATGCACTCCAGCTCAATATCAAATGGGCAAAAGGTCCACAGTCAAGCCGTCAAACGTAAACTCGATCAAATAACACTGGTCGTGTCGGAGGAGAGTAAATCGCATCGTTTTTCTATCTCGAGACACATTCGCTCTCTGGACTTCTATTATGTACAAGACAACAATGCCCTAACCTCCCTCCATACCGGTCGTTTTCGAGTTTCGTTCCTTAGTGCTTCTTGTCCTGCTCCTCAAGGAATTTCCTGTCATTCCGTTAGCCGGCTGCGCCTCGACGTCGCACCTGATATATAACGCACTTGATGAAGTCGGCCTCGTCAGAGCTGGAGGCGTTGATCGGGGGAGTGGCGACGGCAGAGGCAGACTTCTTGGGGCCGGAAGTGGCATAGTAGGCAGCGCCAAAGAGGGTAGCCAACCAGCCCATGGCAAGCTGTGAGGATGATTTTCAAGTCAGAGAGCCGAGCTGGAACCAGAGCTAGAAAGTGCGATTTTTTTCGCAAGCAAAACATACGTAGTGGCCGCCGATCTGTCGACCAGCAATAGTGTAGGTAGCGATACCAGCCATTTTGACCTCAGGATATGCGTCGAAAGCGTGGGCGGGAGGAACGGACGGGGATCAATGGACTGCTAGAGAGTTGAGGATCGTTGAACGACTTTGCCTCAAAAACGGACTCGAGACTTGTGCCTGGAATTGCAGGCCCGGCAATCCGGCTATTCCCCGGCTGAGCTCGGTGGTGGTGGATGCCCAACTCCGAGATCCCGCTTCGCCGGCCGGCGTCACTTGTACCGGCTTAGCCATTTAGCGCTTTGCGGGAGTTCCTGATAGCCGTGAGCTTGAGATTGGGACTGGCGCATTCACAATCCTTCAATTCATTCGACGCGGCCATTTGATTTCTCAGATATTCTTTTTATCCTCTCATTCTTGCATCTCATAACTCAGTAGAGCTTCATCATGGGTTGGTGGGGAAAATCTTCCGACTCGAAGCCTGAACAGCAGCAGCAGCAGCAGCAGCAGCAGCAGCAGCAGCAGGAGGCGCCGAAAGAACACGCCTTCGATCCCAAGCTTCCCAAGCCAGAGAAGCTGCCCAAGGCGCTGCAGAAGATTGTTGACAAGGCCGACAAAGATGAGAGCTTCTTTGACAGCATAAAGGAAGGCCGGTAATTGCAGCCTGTGCCCGCGCCCGTTGTAGTACAGGCAAGAGGCTAAGATCAACCATTGCAGGGCCCCCGACACAACAGAGAGCAACTTGCGATATGCCGCGTATGCCACTCGAATTCGAACCATTCTATTATCTGCCCATCGATACGTTGCCTATACTTCGGACATTGGCGAGTCGTTCCGACCGGTTGCGCATCCAAACCTTGTTCGCACCGCCTACGGAATCTCGTGGCTCTATATTATCGGCGATGTCTCGCACGAGGGATACCGCGCCTACTGGCAGAACCAGCGGATCCTTAACCCCCAGCTTCTGCTCAACTCTTACCAGCAAAGGTTCTCCGGCCTCCCCGAGAAGGAGACGCGCAACATTGCCCCGGGCGTAGTCTCTCCACTGGAGGACTGGCGAACAGTCATGGTGCAGAGAGCCATCTTCCAGAGCGTCGCCAGCATGGGATTGCCGGCTTTTACCATCCATAGCATGGTCAAGTACTCCGGAAAGGCAATGAAGAATGTCAAAAACACTACCCTGAGAACATGGGGCCCCATTGGACTCGGATTGTCTATAGTTCCATTCTTGCCCAGTCTCTTCGACAAGCCGGTCGAGGATGCCGTGGAGTGGGCATTCCACAAGGGCTTTGAGCAGTTTGGCGGCAAGGCATACGTCGGAGATTCGCCAACTACCGGCCGAGAGAAAATGCTCAACAAGGATCCCAAGATTAAGGAAGAATAGCCGGGATATGCTGGCCTTGAATATGGATGGGATAGGGCGTTGCGGCGTAACCAGTGCTCTCCACTCTTGGGTGTTAGAGCACACATATATGTATACATTAGATGAAATTTTGTAAACACAATACACTACACAATAGCTCTTTTTTCTCTCTTCATGGAACTATTCATTGATTTTCATGATCATCTGTCTCATTGTACAGAGTATATACGGGTGCTTCTTGTACGACTTGGTGGGGCTTCGGGTTCGACCCCGCGATGCGAACTCGACCCTGCAGCAGCCTTATTTACGCCTCACCTCATCTCATCTCATCTCGTGCTCACCTCGTCCCCGGTCACTTGGCGAATCATTTGTCAAATTGTCTTCCATATTGCATATCCGCACTCATCATCAGACTTACAAAGAGAGTCGTCGCTAGTACGGAGAGTAGCGCACGGGCTTCGGCGCGGTCGCTAATTTAGCGGACGGTTATAGGGGCTTCCAGACGATTCCTTGCCACGTTTGGTCAGCCGACTAGGGACGCCGTCAGCCGTGCCGGATTCATTCATTCATTGCTCGCCAGGAGGTGACGACACTTGCTCTGCCTGACAGCACATGAGCTGAGTTAGCGAGACTGCGGCGACATATTTATTCTGTTTGTATTACTGTGTTCGCAGGCCCAGGATGGCGTCAGGATCGGATTCCGACGCTCCAGAAACGAGCTACATCATGAAGGACAAAGAAGACGCCAGTCTGGTCGGCAAACACTGCCAGTACGAATACTGCAATCAGCTTGATTTCCTCCCCTTTTTCTGCCAGTCGTGCACCAAAACCTTTTGCCTGGATCACCGATCAGAGTCGTCTCACAAGTGCACAAACCCGGGCGCCTGGGCGGAACGCAAGCGACAGGCTCAGCTGGCCAAACCCTCCATTGGCCAAGGGAGAACACTGCGAGATAAGATCTCGGAGAAGCCGTGCGCGTCGCCGGACTGCGAGACGACTGTCGGCACCTCGCTGACGCCGGGCGTTCACTGCGAGACATGCAACCGGGATTACTGTCTGAAGCACCGCTTCAAGGATGACCACAACTGCAACAACTTGACGCCCATCGGGGCGCGGCCTATTCAGATCGACGTTGCCCAGAGGACGAAATCCGCCCTGGACCGGCTTCGGGCATGGGGAACGGCCAAGAAGGAACAGGCCGGCAGAGCGCTGCCCAAGCCCAAGCCCAGCTCAACTGCAGCGCGAATGGTCGCCGTCAACAGCCTGAAGAAATCTGCAAAGGGCGACGACAAGTTGGCCCCGGAGAAGCGCATCTACGTGTACGTCGAGGCTGAGGCCGAGACGGCAAAGGCCAAGTTCCCCAAGGGGGAGTTCTTTTACTCCAAGGATTGGGTCGTCGGCCGGGTGCTGGACGCGGCGGCGAAGAGTCTGCAGGTGCAAAACGTCAACAACCAGAGCTCAGAAGAGAGGGATAAGCTGCGGGTTTTCCATGTCGAAGGAGGCAGGATTCTTGATTATGGCGAGAAGGTTGGTGCTTCTATACAGAGCGGGAATACATTGGTGTTGTTGAGGGGCGTTGGTGCGCCTGCGGACTTGATTGAGGTTTAATGAAAGACACCGGATTGAGAGGGCATGCATAAGAGGTAATATGGGCGTTTTTGAATAGCGATTCTGTGCTTCGAATTGGTTGAGACATTGGGGATATAAGAAGTCGACGGATTTAGAGTCACAAAGCGAATGGCTGCGTTATTGACTTTGGTATACAATATAAATCATAATACTATTTGCATTCAGCAGTCACAGAATTCATATCACACAATTCTATTAAAGCCAATTCTACCAAAACATCTCTAATCTCATGGTAAATTAATGCCATAAAGTAATTTCCTCTTACAAGCAATTGCCAGTGCAATTCCATCTGTCGAGCTCTAGGGTGGCTCCAAATCCACCAGAATTCACTTAAACAGTGCACGTGATCCCGCGTACATTTTCGCGTCAATGACGACACGCCATTTCTCACCCAAAAGTCGACTTCGCATCGTCGATTCGCGCGCGTGTGAGAAGTTATGCCTCCCTATGTGCCGCGCAAAAGACTAAGATCCTCTGAGCCTGAGGACGCGGCCACGGCTGATAAAGGCGCCAGTGAGGCGAATTTCAAGGCGGGCGCGCGAAGGAGAACGCTGTACGACGATCTCGACTCACCACATACGCCTGGCGGCTCGGATTCACTCCTTCAGGGCTTTGATGGATCCGATAATAGCGACAGTCCGCTCTCTTCACTATCTGATAGTGATTTTGAAGATGTCCCTCTCGCTAAGCTGCAGAAAGCGGAGGATGTTAGGGAGGATGACGACGACGACGACGACGACGATATTGAGTTTGAGGATGTGAAAGCCCCTCCACAGTTTGCATTTGCATCAGATGCTCCGGAACCGTCTGGAGACCTTGAGCTGACGCTAAATCGGGACACTCGAATATCATTGACAAATCAATTCGGCGACAAAAAGGGCCCTTCAAAGCGAGAGCGGATAGTCCGGAATGCGACGCACTGCGTTCACATTCTCTGTCTTCTGTGGCACAATGCTGTTCGGAATTCGTGGATATGTGATGCTGAAGTGCAAGCAATCATGGTTTCCCACATCCCTCCCAGACTCTGGGATGAGGTAGATCGTTGGAGACGGAACAGTGGCCTGGTGGACAGCCAGCCGCCACCCAAGGCGACTGCGACAAAGAAACGAGGCGTGAAGCAAGAGTCTCGAGACTGGGGCGGAACCGCCAAGCGGCTGGAAGAGGGTGCCATTGATATGAGCCACGGCGATCCTCTGTTTCGATTTATGAAGTCACTAGTCGCTTGGTGGAAACAACGATTTCGGGTCTCGACTCCTGGTCTCCGCAAATGGGGCTACATGTCGCTGGAGCGTCTCGATAGACTTACAAAAGCATACAAGGAAAACGAAGCGGATTACCAAGAATTTGGCGAGAGAATAGAGTGCATAGAGGATTTTCGACACTGCGCTAGCGACTGCAGAGGGAGTAGAGATGTTGGGGCTCAACTGTTCACCGCACTACTTCGGGGCTTGGGCATCGATGCTCGGATGGTTGCCAGCCTCCAACCACTAGGCTTTGGATGGAACAAAATGGAAGACGCAGATGCCGAGGAGGATGAAAACAAAGCAGGGACGCCGATGAAGGCTACTAATAAGAAGACTACTGGGAAGAAGGCAGAAAGAGAGGCAGTGACGAAAAAAACAAAGGGAAAGCCAGGGACAAAGAGTACACCTTCTCGGTCACGCTCTGCCCGTTCTGCTATACAATCAGCCGCTCCCACTATCAAAGAATCTGAAGACGATTTGGAACTCGAGTACAAGGATACAGATGATGAATCCGTCGACATGAATCTAACCACGACTAAGGCTCTGGATACAAAAAAAGTGGACAAGGATCTGGAATTTCCACATTATTGGACCGAGATTCTATCACCAGCCACCAAAAAATATCTTTCGGTCGACCCGATAGTGAAGGGAACAATCGCCGTAAACCGAGATCTCATCGAAACGTTTGAACCTCGCGGCGCCAAAGCCGACAGAGCCAGACAAGTCATAGCTTATGTCGTAGGCTATTCAAGAGACGGAACCGCCAAAGACGTCACGGTAAGATACCTGAGGCGGCAAATTCTTCCAGGGCGAACCAAGGGCGCGAGAATGCCGCTTGTGAAAATCCCAATCTATGATCGCCATGGCAAAGTTAAGCGCTACGAAATGCTCGATTGGTTCAAATCAGCCATGTCTGGCTACAGGCGGGGGGGCAAGAACCATCCTTTGACAGAAGTTGACCAACAGGAAGACGTGACGGACCTCAGTCCGGTCAAAGCTGAGAAGAAGGAGGTTAAAGAGGGCGAGGAAACGTTACAGTACTACAAGCAATCGAAGGAGTTTGCCTTGGAGAGGCACCTCAAACGCGAGGAGGCGCTAAGGCGTGGTGCTGAGCCAGTCAAAACTTTCAAGAATAAAGGAAAGGGCAGTAAAGTGGATGAAGAGGACGTTTACCTTCGATCCGATGTTGTTCTTGTCAAAAGCGCGGAAACCTGGCACAAGCAAGGCCGAGCTCCAATCGCTGGCGAAGAGCCTCTGAAGCGAGTTCCGTACCGGGCCGCCACCCTCAACCGAAAGAGGGAGATCTTGGAAACAGAGGCCATGACTGGACAAAAAGTGCTTCAAGGATTGTTTAGCTTCGACCAGACTGATTGGATCATACCGCCGCCCATCAAGGACGGGGTCATCCCAAAGAATGAATACGGGTATGCCCCGCCCTACTTCGCAGGAGTCACAAAATGAAGACTAACACATTGGCACAGGAACATTGATCTATTTGTGGAGCACATGTGCCCCAAAGGCGCCGTACATGTGCCATTTAGAGGTGTTGTCAAAGTCTGCAAGAGGTTAGGAATCGACTACGCAGAGGCGGTAGTGGATTTTGAGTTTGGCCACCGGATGGCTGTCCCTGTCATCCAGGGAGTCGTAATCGCACAAGAACACCACGATAGAGTGATGGTAGAGCTAGAGAAGGACGAGGCGGAGCGCATGAGAAAAGAAGATGAGAAAAGGCGCAAGGCAGCGCTGGGCATGTGGCGCAAGTTTCTTATGGGCATGCGCATCGTGGAGAGGATAAGGCAAGAATATGGCGAGATTGACGAGAGCGTCTCAGTCTTTGGCCACTCGCACGGCGGGGCCCAGGCCAGCGAGGCGCCCCAGGTTCACGACGAAGAGATGGCTGGGGGGTTTTTGCCCGAAGATTACGAAGACGATGGCCAAGGCCACGGGGCGCATGAGAGGTCAAGCTTTTTTCCCTCACTTGAGGAGGATGACCAGGGCGGAGACGGGGATCTCATCATGGAAGATAGCCGTGACGAGAGTGAGGCTGTAGTGGATGCTCAGCACACGAAAGTTCGCAAGCCACAAACGACGCTTCAAAGGCCGCAAGCCATTGTTAGCGAAGATGACGGGGATAGGGACTGGGGGGATGGAAACTTGTAATGACGCTTGTGATGCATGTCTTGGATTGATAATTGGTGCGAAAGCCTTTTGATCAATATAGTATTTGCTTTCAAGGCTGGAACATGACAGGGGCCGCACTAGTTTTGGCGCATAGCAAACAGCACCTCGGAGAGATTCCTCCGCTGCCTTTGTCCTCATGGCTGCACAAACAATTTCAGGTGGCTTGGCGGTTGTTGACCGCAAGGCTTTGGCTGCCTGCTTTGCTGCTTGGGGAGGGCATAATGGGGCTCTCCGTTTGTGTTACATGGGTGTCTGTTGGAGGATATATGACAAGATGTGCTGTTTTTGGGAGATTTTGCTTATTGCTAGGTGGTGTAGCTACCTACGAGGTAGTAGTACCCAGTAGAAGGAGGTACCTAGGTAGTACTGAATCATGCCACTATAGGTGGTACATACCTCTGCTAACCTTAGTACTGCTAGGCACCTTACCGTTAGAGGTAGTATGATCAGATCAGAGCATCCACAGTCCAGGTAACTCTACTCCGTAAGGCATTGAAACTTTGTTTGGCCCCTTCTGGTATGAAAGCTATTCCCCCCCAAAGGATTGACTTGCTCTCTCCACAGGCGCATATCGAGATGGATCAGCAGCCGGGTTCTGTGCTGCACTGTAACTTACAGTACCAAGGCACACCGACAAGGGGAGCCTGCCAGCTGAACACACAGAACGCCCCCAGACCAGGGAGCGGTACCTCTGGGCCGTCCTCGACTCCGCGGCATACCGCATGCATCCCTGGACGCCATCCATGTACCTGGCCGCTGCGCTCACCCAAGGTGGTGCAACCTCAGCTGAGGATCAGGTAGGATGGCAGTAGCTAGCAGCCGGCGGCGCAGGTACTCGTTAC
Source organism: Trichoderma sp. TW21990_1 (assembly GCA_010015515.1). Classification (NCBI taxonomy): domain Eukaryota; kingdom Fungi; phylum Ascomycota; class Sordariomycetes; order Hypocreales; family Hypocreaceae; genus Trichoderma; species Trichoderma sp. TW21990_1. Next base: position 2,066,672 of record ML974119.1, read on the forward strand.
CGCAGCCACAACTGCAAGGCGCTGTCGCATGGAGTATCTGCTACTCGCAGACTTTAACGCCGGGCTACCAAGGGAACAATCTCCCGACACATAAATTGCATCAGGTGCCTCGCTCCCAACCTCGACTCTTTACCCCCCCGGCACTCCTTGTTCCCAGCCGCGGCCACTGCAAGGTCGCCTCACGCTCTCTCCAATCGACCCGCGGCTGCGACTATCGCCATCGTCACCACCTACCAGTACCAGCATCCGTATCCATCGCCTGTGCTGTAGAGCATCCTCTCGTCCTCTCGTCCTCTCGTCCTCTCGTCCTCTCGTCCTCTCGCCCTCTCGCCCTCTCGCCATCAGCTGCCTTAGTGTTCGTGCCCGAGATCCAGGCCTCGACCCTGGCCAGACCCGCCACCAGGATTAGGTGGAGCGACTCCCACTCAACTGCCGGCACTAGGTGCGAACAGCAGTCAGAATAGCGACTGATGCTGCTTCAGGCCCGCGGCTGATCGTCATCGACAACTGCTGCAGCACGGATTTCTGCATTCCTTGGCCGTCGGCCTCTCGGGCTCCCGCGTTTCTCTCCTACTGCCATGCTTTTGTCGTTGGGCCGCCATCTTTGCTACGCCTGACCAGCAAGGACTTCGTCTCGACCAGCGCTGCCGGCATCCACATTCACCTCGAGCACACGCAGCTCGAGCACCTCCAGATACACCCTACGCAGCACCCTAGCGGCACTCTTATAGGATCCGAAATATCTTTTAAACAGCGAAGACTCTCGGAGTCGCAGTTTATGGTTTCCCGCCAGATACGCACCATACCAACCGGCGTCTCTCACACCCTACTGATACTAATATCTTTCTAACCAAGGCCCTGGTGAGTTGGCTGCTTTCGTCCTCTGTGTTTCACTGCCCGACACCATGGGAAAGTTGCCGTCTTTGTCGTCTTTTTTTTCTTCTTGCCTCTATTTCATCCTTCTTCGCTCCACTGGTGGGTGACTGGCGCTGCTGTGGATATGTATATATTTACGCGCGGAATCTTTTCTGAAATGTGCCCAACTTTTCAACCCAACGCCACTCCCTGGATGCTACACAAGTCGCCCAGGTCACTGAGAAGTGGCTATATGATTTTGGCAAACACACATAAAACCGTCATCATGACCCTCCTTCGCTCCAGTGAACGGCAGCTGGGGGCCCTACAGCGCGGTGCCCCCCCTCCCCCACTTTAGTATATCGAACCGAGACAATACCTGTGAACTTGAACTTGCCATATTACAACTGCCCTCTACCCACAACAAATCTGGTGAAATGAGAAAACAAGTCTAACAAAGAGTGTTTCCAGACGAAAAGGCATTCACTCTTCAACCTAGCGTTCAATGGATCAGTTTTCGCTTGGCAGCATGAGTTCTATACTCCCTGATCAGGAAGCCAGGGAAGCCTGCCTGCAAAAGCTCATGGCAATTTTCAAAGACATTTGCCCCGAGTACCTGGAAGAGCTAGCAGAAAAATGGGATTACTCTGCGGACGAAATAGCATGGGATATCGTTGACCAACAAGAATCGGGATCCAAATATCCAAGACGGAAGAAAAAGAGGGATGAAGAGCGGAAAGAGAACGAACCGGGGGACATGATGCAGAATATGAGAGACATAAGAAGCAAATACGACGACGACAGGAGGCAGGTGGCAACAGAAGGAAAGTTGCACAGAATGTGAGCCAGACTCGTACAGGATGAGATGTCGTGTAAATGCTAACACGCTCCCTAGGTATCAACTGCTTCGGAACGAGTTTCCCCTTCACTCACCCGAAGTCGTTTTCGAGGCCATACGAAACAACAGCCACAGTCTGTTCTTAGCCTATCTGATCCTCCACGACACGCCAGCAGACAAACGGCTGGAAGATGAGGGCAAAAATGGGGTACGGAACGCGCTTATGCCCAGCCCAAACAGGCAAGTATTTGTAGCCAACAAGATCGAGGCATTGATCCAAGAAGAACTGCAGGCATCGCAGCGCTATTGTGGCCTCCAAGAATATATGAGGGAGGGCCAAAGAAGAAAGGAAGCTGAGAACAGAAACTATCAGCATGCAGTGGATCACGGGCTTTTACGAGAGTGTGATTGTTGCTTCTTAGAGTTCCCGTTGAACAGAATGGTCAACTGCGATAGCGAGGCCAAGCATGTAAGCATCAAGATTGCACGAGGCAGCGAGACGCAACAAACTAACGTGGCTTCACTTCAGCTTTTCTGTACACAATGCCCCCGCAGACTTGCGGAAGAATTGATTGGTCAATCTCGATACCAGCTGCAGTGCATATCCTTGGACGGCTGCTCGGCGACGTTTTCGCTCGCAGAGCGCGCCAAGTTCCTAGACGACGGCCTGGTCACGGCTCTCGAACGCATTGAGCAGGATGCCGCGCTACGATCTGCAAACATCGACGGTCTCGTCATGTGTCCGTTTTGCTCGTTTGCTGCCATATGCGGCCCCGTGGAGGAGAATAGAGAATTTCCTTGCCAGAATCCAGATTGTTTGGTTGTGAGCTGTAGACTGTGTAGGGCCGAAACACATGTCCCATACTCTTGCAAGGAAGCCGCTCAAAGGGCTGGCGTCTCAGCACGGCACGAGATTGAAGAGGCCATGTCCGCGGCCTTGATTCGAAAATGCAACAAGTGTAAGGCACTCACTCCCCTCTCCCCTCTCGGCTACTAACACGATGCTTATCTAGGTGCTACCCCGTTCATCAAGACTCTCGGGTGCAACAAGGTTAGTTGCACACGTTGTGGCAATATCCAATGTGACGTGTGCTCCGCGAATTGCGATTATACCCATTTTAAGGAGAATCGCCCAAAGACGGACACGACAGGCCAAGGATGCCCCCTCTACGACAATGCCGAGCATCGCTACGCTCAAGAAGTTGATGCTGCCGAAAAAGAAACCCGTGAGCGTCTAGTCAATGAACACCCAGAAATTGATGCCCTGTTTCTGAACATACCGAAACCACCACCTTCGAATAAGAGGCGCCGGGCACCAATATGGGGGATGTTTGAACGGAACCACAGAGTGGAACCCATGCCATACCAGATAATCCAGAATGCGCTACAGAACATACAAGAGGACGCACAGCAAGACGATGCCGAAGATGGTTCTCAAGACGGCGACGAGCACGGCTCCCAGTACGATGACGAGTACGACTCCGAATTGGATTCAGAACAAGAGCAAGGTGATTCAGACGCCGAACCTTCGGATGAGGACGAGGTGCCACACAAGCGGCAGAGAATAGAGCCGAATGAAGCAGCCGACCCCGAGATGCCTCGGGCGCCTCGACCGCATCTTGCAGTGCCAAACCCAGTTCCCGTTGAGCCCGACGAGTCCGACGAGTCCGACGACGATTTGCGACACCAACAACTGCCCCCATTGAACTATGTCTTTGGCCCAAATCAGCGTTTTATGCCGCCATGGGGACTTGCAGCACAACAGCAGGTGAATTATCAGCAACAACAGGGCATGCAACATCAGGGCTTGCGTCAACAGGGCATGCAACATCAGGGCATGCAACAACAAGGCGTGCAGCATCAAGGCATGCCACATCAGGGCTTGCAGCAACAGGGCATGCAGCAGCATGCCAATGTTCAGCTACAGGGCATGCAACATCAGGGCTTGCGTCAACAGGTCATGCAGCAACAGGGCATGCAGCAGCATGCCAATGTTCAGCTACAGGGCATGCAACATCAGGGCTTGCGTCAACAGGTCATGCCACAACAAGGCATGCAACATCAGGGCAATGCCCAGCAACTGCGGACCGTGCGGCAGTACCTGATCAACTGTCAGAAACAAGGCAATATTCAGCATCAACAACAAGGCAATATCCAGCATCTACAACAAGGAACTATCCAGCAGCAGCAGCAGCAGCATCAAGAAGCCCAGAAACAAGCCATGCAACAAATCCAGACCATGGCGGAGCAATCGATGGAACAGCAACGACAAGCTAACTTCCAGCTCATGCGGGCTCGCCACCATGCACAGCTACAGGTACAGCAGTTCCAACGCATGCAGGCACAAGATCGTGCACAACAAGGGCCCCCGGGAACTCCGCAACGTCAGCAGTACGCCTTAATGCAAGCGCGGCGGCAGGAACACTTGCATTCACTCGTGAGAGCTCAGACTCGTTTTCATGAGGAAGAACAGGAGAGGGCACAGCAACGGATACAACTGATAGAACTGATGGCACGGCAAGAGGCACAAGTGCAGGCACAACGGCAGGCACAAGAACAAGCACAAGAGCTGGTACAAGAGCTGGTACAAGAGCAGGCACAGCAGGCACAAGACCAAACGCTGGATGCGATAGATCGGGCAGCAACGCGGCAAACAGTACAGAGGGAGCTCACATCGCCATGGGAAGCGCTGGAGCGAGCGTTATTCGATTCACGGCGTGAAGCGCTTAGGCATGTTCCACACTTGGGACTACAGCCGGTGAGGCCAAGGTTTCGGCACTTTCGCCACCTCGGATTACAGCTTCCTGAAATTCCACAGCATCAGCCACAGGAGCATTTACCACAGCTGCAAGCACAACAACTGGCCCCGGCTGAGTATGGACTCGGTTTGCCGCCTGCTGTCGCCGAAGAGGGTAACTGGGGATATCATCAGCACCCCGGACAATAGAACCCCGGGGAGCGTGGTAGGAGAGGACATTATGATCGTGATCAATATTATCCTGAGGGGGGTGTTTGGAGAGGATATTGACATCCTAGACGATGCAAACCCAAGGAATAGAGATTATGTTGATAATAGCGTAGAATGTCAAATAGAAGCAGAGAGCGTCAGTTTCATAGAGGGCTATACCTATACCCTAGCGCTTTGTCGAGTGACTGGATATGATATTGTGTATTGATCCTGATTGATCTGGCAGCAATGGCAAAATAGATGCATCCGTGAGAGTAAGGAGACTACCGCAAAAGGTTGCGATGGGGCTTGAAGATAAGTGGGTGGCTTCCCTTGGCTACGTTGGGAAGCGTATAAATGGACTGGGGACGGCCAGCTGCTGCCCGTCGACTGCGTAGTATCATGACACATGGACTATGTTTTTTGATAGTCCATGATAACTCAGCAGCTCAATCATGGACTACAACAATTTGTACATATAAATTGAAGCTTTGTCGATTGGACCTTGACGTTTACCTATCGCCCTTTGCCAAACATTTCGTGCCACTTGCCCCTGCTGCCGGTATTCTTGAGCGGGCCGCCCGAAGTGGTAGAGGCTTGGGGAACGAGTTCCAGCTCAACAGTCTCGTGGATGGTGGAAATCGCGGCGATGCCTTGATCCGACGTGGGGGAGAGGAGGATGACGGAGTTGGACGTGTTTTTCTGGCGGAGGGCGTATGTCCTGTCGGGGGTCTTGAGGAGGGCTGATGACTCGGAGGATTCGAGCGTGAGACTGGAGTAATTAGATGATGATTGATGAGTATAGGTATAGGTCAGAGAGAGAGAATGGGATGACAAACACTGGAGCATTTTCCGATTCGAGCAGGCTTTCCAATTCGGGAGGGAGCTCGATGAGGCGGTAGCCGGCGTCGTCTGGCTGGTGGTGGAGGGGGATTTTCTGGGCGGCCTGGGAGCTGGACATTGCGATTTGCGATTTTTTGTTTCGAAGGGGGGGGGGGGCTGTGGAGCGTGATGGGCGATTGCGATTGCGATTTCAATGGTGGTTATTAGGTGTGAGTATCGCCGATATGATTGATTACGAGAGAGGTAGGGGGTGTTGGAATTTTTGGGGGGATTGAGTGAGATGGAAGCGGGGGCTAATAGAACGAGGGCGAAGGGGTTTTAAATTTCCGTGGGCCGTGATGGATGCGTTTGGGATGAGAAGTAGTGATGATGGGATGAAGGATGCAGGATGGAGAATGGAGAATGATGGGTTGGCAATTAGATGAGAGTGTATTGTATGCATGTATGTAAGTGAATGTGTGAGTGAGTGAGTGAGTGAGAGGTGCAAGTATACGGAGGTAGATGAAGATGAGGCTGAAAAAAAAAAAAAAAAAAAAAAAAAAAAGGCGTTCCAATTGATGAATCCATTTCCTCAAGGTACGTACAGCCAATGACAGGTACGACGTCATGTCATCGCGCCGGGTACCTCGTTGTACACACGTCCCTCTGCGCTAAAGAATTCCGGCGACTGCGCGCCAACTGGCGGGGTTCTTGCGACAGCGGTACTCGCAAGGTACCCGACTACTGTACGCGCCCAGTTCAGAGCTGAGCTTCGATAGCTCGCCCCCAAATCTCACTAGCACGGCGTCCCCAGCGGGGTCTTAGGGGGGGGAGGGGGGGGGAAGCTGCGCCGTTTCACAGGGCCTGTCTCATTATAAAACAGCGGGGACAGAGCCTTGGGCAGCGGGCAATCTTTCAGCTGGGAGCTTGCAGTGGGCAAACGCTGTAATGTTCCGAGAGCGGTGTCTATTTTCGAGGACAGGGATTCTCTCACTCTTCTCTCTCGCTCTCACGCTCTCACGCTCTTCTCGCTCTTCTCCCTTCTTTCTCGCTCGTTCCAGTGCTCACCCGCTTCCTCTTACGATTATGCCCGCATTGTCGGCTCTTGGCTGCAGCCGATAGTACGATACGGCTCCTGCTAGCTGCCACCTGCACTAGGTCCAAAGTCATCCATCAATTCTTAACGCCGCGCTGGGACAAGGCCCCTGGGTAAGTCCATGATTTCGCAGCCTTCATCTTATTTTTTTTTTCTCTCGTTTAAGCACCGATTGCGTATCTGCCTGGGGGGGAGTCTCTTGTGGCGGAGCACGGAGCATGCTCGCTTCTGGAAGTTTTTTTTTTTTTTTTTTTTTTTCTGCCGTGTCCGGACGATATTGTTTTGTGTTCTTCAGCCTCAAAACTCAATTCTCCAACACCCAACAGCCGCTTCCACGGCAACCCGACGAGGCGCCAGCCATCTGCAGATCCCGATCCGAGCTTGTGGATAGGCTGCTAACCGGCGCTGCTACAGACACAGCACCAGCATTTTTTGAATTTGAAGCCATCATTTCTCGATACCCATCTCCCACCGCCGGAGCAAGCCACCGACGGCTTAGCATGTTTACTTGGTGACGGGACCTAAACAAATAGCCTGGGCCCACCCCTGGCCGCCCATGTCACCCCTCCCAGCCTTGACTGTTTCTGGGCCGCTGTTTCTGGACACAGATCTCCATCCCGCATTCTCCATCCCGCATCACAATTTTCTGCTGCTGTCCCAGAAGGAACCAAGGAAGCGATCCCGAAGCGAGCAAGCCGTGACCTTGTCGAGGCGAACAGGAAACCAACCGACGAGAAACGACACGCTGCCGTAGCCAGCTAGTGAACGGGACACCGACAGCAAACCAAAAACACTCCAAGCAACAAAGACACAAACAGACCAAAAAAACCCCCGAATCTTCTCGGTCATCACCGTCGTACATCGCCGCCCAGTCCGTCGGGCTATGAGCGCCGCCCACTGACCAGACACAACACCATGGTGCGTGTTACGGACGAGCTGGCGCTCTCGCCCGAGCACATTGCTCTCTACCACGCCCCCGACCCTCTGCTGGGCCAGCTGCCCGTCCTCATCTTCCACGGGCCGTCGACCACGGCAAACTACACGCTCAACAGCTCCCGCGTCCAAGTCCACGTCTTCACCCCCGCCGGCTTCCGGTCCTTCCCGCGCATCACCATCTCGCCCAGCTCGCCCTTCTACAGCGTCGTCAATCACCTGCCGCGCGAGTTCCAGGGCGACGAGGTCTACCGTGGCCTGGCCTTTGGCCTGTTCCGCTACTTCAAGGAGCTACCCGACAATGTCAAGAACCACCTCAAGGCCGTCTACCCGCCCAAGGGGAAGCGCCCTAGCAGCGCCCCGGCCCTCTTCAGCGAGCAGCACGCCGCCGACCTGGTAAAGGAGATGGTCAAGAGCGAAAACACCGTCGATGTCGTTGCCACGCTGGACGAGGCCCTGCAGACGCAGCATGTGAGCAACGTCGACATCGACCTGATCCTGCCGCCGGGGTCCATAGTACCGCCCCAGCCGTCAGAGCTCGAGGAGGTGCCCGATGATGAGGACGACATCATCGACCCGACGCTGCGCCAGTACGGAGCCTACACACCGCTGGTTAAGCTGTTTGGCGAGCCCGTCTTTCTGCCCACCAGCAAGCTGCGACGCGCGCCATCCAAGCCCACACCGCTAAACCGCAACAAGACCTTTACCAAGGACCAAAAGATTGAGCTGCGCATGAAGATGGGCGAGCTTGTCGACACCGAGGAGCGCTACGTGCTCAAGGTGCAGGAGCTGGTCAAGACGGTGGCCAATGACTTTCGGAACAAGTCCAAAACCCGATCCATCGAGAGTCTGAGCCCGTCCGAGGAGGAGCTGGAGAAGCTATTCCCCAAGTCATCAGATGGCATTCTGCAGGTCAACTCGGCCTTTGTCGATGAGCTGCGCAAGATTATGGACGAGACGGAAGAGGATGCTGTCAAGGACATGGAAATACCCACGATGAACCTCTCGTCCTCCACAAAGAGCAACAGCAATACCGTGCGAGTCAAGGATCCGCTGGGCGCCCTGGCCATGGCCAAGCTGTTCCTCGAGTGGTTCCCCAAGTTTACCCAGTGCTACCAGGACTACATCAAGGCCAGCCAGCACTTCCCGACGCTGCTGAATTCCTTCTTGGACCAGCAGTCGAGTTTCCGACAGCGCGTGAGCCAGGCGGGCGAGCAGACCATCCGCTCACTCCTGATTGAGCCCGTCCAGAGACTGCCGCGCTACAGCCTGCTGATTGACCAGATTATCGCATCGCTGCCCATCACACACCCGGCGCTGCAGCCCATGCTCAAGGCCCGAGATATCATCACCAACATTTGCTCCATGGATGACCCCCTGCCGGACAAGCCTCACATCGCCAACCGACTTCGAAACATGGTTGAGGCGTGGCCCGCCGACCTTGAGCCCCAGGGTCGCCTCATCCTGGCCGCCGACTTTCTAGAGCTCTCACCACCGTACCAGGCCACCGTCGACTCCGACGATGCCGGCATCTTCCTCTTGTTCTCCGATTGCATAGTCATGCTGAGAAAATCAGGCGACAATAATATGACGGGCCGAGATTTGCTGCGCGAGATCGACAAGCCCTCGGCTGCGGAGCTGCTCATCTCCATGACGAATGCTGCCGGTGGCCCGGGCGTCTACGAATTCATCTTTACCGGCTGGCATCACCTCGCCGATGTTCGCTTTACGGAGTCGGCAGACGGCCATCTCGTCTGGATGACGTCGAGTGCAGAGATGAAAGGCATGCATCCCGGCGAGCACAAGGTCCCCAAGGCAATCACATCACGGTGCTTCTTGTTGCAGGAGGCCTTTGAAGGGAAAGCAGCAAAATGGAGCGAAGATGTCGTCAAGGCCAGAATCGAAGCGCGATTTCCCGAAGTGGAGAGGGAAGACCCTCGTTGGACGTTGCGTTCGGCCCGGATGCCCGAGAACAACTTGGGACTGCACGCGGCGATTTTCCAGGAGGGCGCCGATCAGCTCATCGAGGGCCGGCGCGAGCCCGCTTTTATCCGTGTGGTGGTGGACCACGAGAAGGGAACTAAGGGAGCTCCAGTCGGACATTATGGCGTCGAGATTGTCATCAATGTGGCGAGCAAGAACATGAAGCGGATTTCCCTGCTCACCGTGGGCCTCAATGGCAAGCAGTACCAGGACGACGTGGCTTTGGAGGATTTCCTTCCAACCATGTCAAGGCGGAGTGAGTTTTCTCTTGTTTTCTCTCTCTCTGTTTCTCAAGTGCTAACACTCAATCTAGTAATGCAGCTCTTGAGCGTTCAGTTCAACGTCTCTAACCGAAATCTCACGGCCCCCATGGTTTCGTACAATTCCAAAACGCTGCGGACTTTATGTCTGTCTAATCGTGCAGAAAAGACACGATCCTTCTTGGCGGCGTCTCCCGTCAAGCTGTTCACCAGCTTATGGAGCGGTAGCGGTTCCAATAACGCTTCCGAGACGACTCTTTCCGAAATCAAGCACCAGCACCAAGCTTCTATCCAACGAGCCGACAGCCATCATTCCATGTACGGCTCTATTAGGGGCCGAGACAACTCGCGTCGGCCGTTGGAAGAGGTCATGCCGGAAAATCCACTTGTCCGGCTAGAGCAGACGTTTGAGGCCTTCACGACGGCTCTTCAATATCGCAAGGGCTCCATCCACGGGAGAACCTTGATGCACCGCGCCATGGCCGACGAACTGCTGGTGAATGACTTGTACAATCGACTGATTGAGAATCCGTTCGAGGTAGAGGTGGCCAACGACGTCGGGACTGAAGTCGTCTTCACAGCTTTTGAGAACTTCCTCCACATTGCCTGGGCTGAGCAGATTGGGCCGGTGACGACGATCAAAATGCTCGACACTCTACAGGAACGAGCCAACAAGAGAGTGCCGGGTGAGTTTGCCGACTTTGTCAACTTCTTGTTCAAGGAGCTGGCTCCGCAAAACCGGAGGGCATTCACAGCGCTCATCAAGCTGCTGGCCGATCTCCTGGATGGCTGCAGCAACGATAGCGATCGTGGCGCGCTGACCTTGGCGTTTTCGGAGATGCTGGTTACCGATGGCACGGCGGCCAATTACATCAACCTGCTGGATCGCCTGGTGGACGACTGCGACAGAATATTCGGCGAGCCCACGTATGCCGGCTTTAGTTTGGCCGACCTGGCTCTGATCGAGTCGTTCCAGGCACGCGCCAACGGCGGCCCAGGCCCCGGCGGCGGCAGCGGCAACAAATCGCACCAGGGATCTGTGACCTCGAATACATCGTCCCTGCGCCGCAAATTCGGGTTGGACATGCTGCTGCGGCAAAACTCCAAGGAAGAGCGCAACTCCGTCTGGAGAAGTCTCGGCAAGCACCGGAATTCGGCGGCGGGCGAGAGCGCAAGCATGTCTAGGGCGACAATGCAGCAGGCTCTACGTCAACGGTCGATAGACGACAACAACATCCAGAAGAGATTTACATTGGGCAGGCCGGGATCTGGAGATAGGCCGCACGTAGCTAGTGCCTTTGAGGAGCTGAACAGACCGCCCAGCGCGCATCGCATGGAGTTCCCGCTCGGCACGATTGGAGAGCCTGCCTCTGAACCGCCAACCCCTGGATCACCGAGGAGACATAATAAGAGGAGAAGCTCGCTGTCGGATCTCCCGTCGCTGCTGGAAACTGAGAGCATTCAAGAAGAGAGAGAAGCCGAGGAGAGGGAAAATGCGCTGCAGCCTCTGCAAAACACAAAGGAAACGTCGGAAAGGGTCAACGGCAGCCCCAATGTGATTCCTCCCGTCAACATACCCATGAGCCCAGACTCGTCACTGCTCAAATCACCTCGGCAGAAGGAAAACATTGCCGCGGTAGACATTTACGGCAGCGTCCGGATGAGAGCAGGGTCGCCAATCAAGGAGATTCAGGCCAAGTTGGAGCAGGCAATGCGTGGAGGATCGCCGACCAGACAGGACCCGCCCCCGTACAGGAGGCAGAAGCCAACGCACACCAAGACCCTGTCGACGTCAAACATCCCCACGCTGCTGCCGCCGAAGCCCATCCGACCCGGAAGCTCGTCTGGCGAGACGCCGAGCCGACAGTCTGGCAGCCCGACACGAAGCGGGGCACAGAAGCTCCGGCTTCAGTCTCCACAAAAGCTGCGGGAAAGGTTGCAGACGGAGAAGACTGCCGTGGGCGAGGCGGACGCTATGCTGCAGTCGGAGCTGTTCAAGATTGGCGAGGAAATGGCACGGGTGAATGGCGATAGCTTGACCGATTCCCAGGCAGCCAACCTCCAGGCGTTGGCTTCGTCGGTAGCTTCGCTAGAGGACCGGATGCCCGGTGTGATGCAGGAGCTGCGCGACAGACAAGATGAGCTCCAGCGAGACGTGGAAATTACGCTCAAGACCACCGAGTCCAAGATGCGGTCCATTGACCAGCTGCACAAGGAGGCGGTGGCAGAGAACGAGCTGCTATACGAGCGGTTCAATACCGAGCTCGCAAAGATTGTCAAGGCGCTCAAGGGCAAGGGCAAAGAAGACAAGGAAGAGCTGATTGTCAGGCTCAAGACGCAAGGAGAAGAACTTGCCAAGATGAAGAAGGAAAACGCACGACTGAAGCGCGAGATGATTAGCCTGCGGGCGGCACTGAAGGGGACTGAGTAAGGGGCGATGCTCCTAATGATGCTTGATACGGCGATGATGAGAGGATTTTACTCTTTTTTTTTTCTTCTTCTTCTTTTTTGGAGAAGATTTCGATTTTGATATTTTGTTTTGGTTTTTATGATGATGGCATGGTAATGTCGGCCCGTTTTTTGATTTTCTGTTTCTCACGTCCTCTCTCTTTCAAAATCTTCTCTCTTTTTTTTTTTTTTTTTTTAATAGACGCAGGCGATGATGGCATAAAAAAATGAAGAGAAAAACTGCTGTATACTACTATTCCGCAGAAACAAGGGCTCTCTCTGGAATTTAAAGGGGGGTTGGGAGGGTTCAAAGCATGCGAATAGGGGAGTCTCGGGTGAGGGGTTCTGTCTTTTATGAAATTTGGGGGGTTTTCTATCTTTTTTTGTTTTCTTTGCTTTGATGTTTTTTTGTTTTTTTCTTTATGGCCCCAGATGGGATATCTTTTTTTTTAGAATGGGGCAATTTTTGTTGTTGTTTTTCTAATTTCTCTCTATTTTAATCTTTGACATGAAAGGGTAGATTACGGGATGATCATAGCAAGACGAAGATGTTATGACGAAGCAGACGCAATAATTTTCACACTCTTTTTATTTCATGTGTCTATTGACTTGTTTTTCCTTTTCTTGATGTTTACTTTTGTATTTCACTGTGAAATTTTCTCTGATGATGTATTCGTTACAACTCGGCTATTGGAACTTACAGCCCTGGATTCCGGAGCACCCTCTTCGAGCCAGCACTCAAAGAAGAGCGGATCTGCCCTCACAGAACGAACAGGCCTCGTGGCAACTCCTCGCAGCGATTCTCCCTGGCGCGGTTTCTCCGCGGTGGGAGGCTGCAAGGGGGGTTCAGAAGGGATCCATGGCTGGGGATGCTGTTGGGATCGTTAGCTGGGCTCTTCACGTTGTGTTTTCTAGGCAGTTCTCGTCTTTTTTTTTCTTTTTGGCTTTTTTTCTTTCTTTTTTGGCTGTCAGTTTCTGCTTACACCTATGGGCGCCGCGGCTTCGTTTCTTAGCTCGAGAGCGAGCGTGAATGTGCATCCGGGGGGAAGCTTCGGCGCGGCTTGCGCTGCGTATGCGAGTCTTTGCAGGGTTGCTCTGAGGGCCTCGTGGATGTCGGCCCAGTTGAGCATCTCGTCGTCGTCATCAGCGTCGTCAGCGTCATCCGTGTCTTCTTCCATGGGTTCATCGAGATCGTCCTGCTGCTGGTGCGACGTCGGCTCATCACTCTCAGCCTCAATCTCACTCTCAACCTCAGCGTCGCCATTGCCGTTTTCATCGTCATCATCGCCGTCACCCCATGCGGGAAAGCGGTGGACGTCAAAGACCCATCTCTCACGGACAACGGGCGGCGCCGCGGGGGAGTGGATAGAGAGGACGATGCGGCGGACGGAGCCGGCGCGGAGCTGCAGCGTGATTGCGGCGACGGCGTCGGAGATCCAGGCGCAGAGGCCCGGGTGGCGGGACTGGCGGACGGGGAGGTTGTAGGCGCGCGCGGCGAGGAAGGTGTGTTCTGGGTAGAGGCCGCGGTGGTAGAGCAGCGAGTGGACGGCGATGGTGAGGAAGGAGGTGAAGGCGGCGAGGAGCGGGTTTGCGGCTTGTTGGGGGAGGGAGAAGGGGAGGGAAGGGTCTTGGGCTTGGGGAGGTGAGGCTGACATTTGGGTGGTGATGGTGGGTTTTTGGTGGTTTGGGGGGATTTGTTAGAGTTTGGAGGGGTTCGGGTTCGGGTTGGGGAGTCATGTGATGGATGAAACGATGACGGCTCATCGTTTCGTCATTGAGTCCATCTAGTCAGTACGGCCAATTCACACGCTGTTGCTGCGCCGTCCTCAAGTAATCGCTAGGCACCTACTCCGTAGAGCTCGCTGCTAACCCGCTGAAACGCGCCGAAGCTCCAGGCAGCCGTAGGGCTGAGGCTGCGCTGAGCTCCCAACAGCTCCAGGCCAAAACGAAGGCAGCAGTGGCAATGACGCCTCCTACCTGGACATGAGAAACTCTAAACTCGGACTTGACACATCGCATCACCTTGCATCGCTGCCCTCGAGATTTCTCTCCTCTGATCTCTTCTGCTCTCCAAACATCGTCATCGAATCTCCATCTCTGCGTCAAGAGCCTCCATCACCATGACGGAGCCCAGGACTCGGCCAGTGCCCGTCACTATAAACGCGGTGCTCCAGGCCATGGCCGATGCTCTGCCCACGCATCAAGCAGACGATTCCTCGTCCGACATTGCGAGCTCATACGAAGTCGTCGCGCTGCTTGCTCACGCCTATTTTTCCTCTGTCGGCTTCCAGCTGTGCGGCCTCAGCGACGACAAGTCGCAGCGTAAGCTCCCCGTCTCGGCGCCTTGCATCGTCAATCCCCCAGGGCGTCATCGCAGCGAAACTAACACTCTCGCTCACAGTGGAATGCCAGTCTCTGGCTCCCCGGCTTCCCCCCCAGTGGAACAATGGCTTCGGCGGTCTGTCGTTTACATATAAGCACAAACAGTCTGCCGCGACCATTATCTTGCGCGTCGATCGCATGGGCACAAAGGTCGAGATCCGGGCCCTCGCTTTCGGCGACGGCGGCGACAACATCCACCACATTGATTACGAGATTCGAAAGGTTGTCAATGCGAGAAAACTGCCCTTGCGCATCCCTCTCGATGCCGAGGGAAACGAGGACCGGAGCGATCTCGCCAAGAAGTTGGAGGCTCTCTTTGATTCGCCCGCGGCCGTCGACGATATTATCAGCGACCTGAGGGTCAAGCTTGTGCAGAAGCTGATCCCAAATCTTCAGAAGGAGGGCGATTTAGAGACTGACGAACTCCTGGAAAGCGAGGAAGCCTCAACGGAACCCCAGTCCGCCGCCCAAAAACTCCGTGACTTGTATCATGAGAGCCACCAAGAGCACGAGCCGTTAGTTCCTCCCAGCGCCACGATTCCTAACCGCCCCGGTACGATTCCAGAGCCGGCACAGCCATTTCAACCTCAACAGCCACCTCATCCTTATCCTCACCCTGATATACTGACTGATTATGCTCCTCGGCGACCTGTACCCGGCGATTTCCCCCCTCCCGGCTTTGAGGACGAGCACGAAATCCACTCTCCACCGCGAACCACGGGAGGGTCAAGGATTCCTCCCGTCAACATAGGACATGACGATCTCAATCCGCAGGGACTGGGACCCCACGATCCGCTCAGGGGGTCGTTTGTGGGCGGAGGTCGGCCTCAACCCGGTGGCTTTTCAGGCATGCATCCCACCTTTGACGATCCGCTGTTCACTGGACAGGGTCGCTGGGAGGGCCAAGGATACGACTCGCAAAGGCCGCCGGGAGCCAGATTCGACCCGGTCGATCCCAGCGACGGCCCCAGGTATCCCCATGGACAGAGGCCTTCATATCCCGGGAGAGGCGGCGGCGGCAACGACGCAGAAGGATTCGGCTTTGGCTTTGGCCCGGGAGGCGGCCCGGGAGGAGGCCCGGGCTCTGGTGGTTTTGGTCGAGGTGGTTTTGGTCGAGGGGGCTTTGGTTCGGGAGGCTTTGGTTCGGGAGGCTTTGGTTCGGGCGATATTATTTGAGAAGACGGCAGACGACGGGGAGCTAAAATTGACAGGGTTATCGATGAGTTGATCCTCCCTCATTCTTGTTACACTACCACCTAGTGGATGGTTTATGCAGTGTATGTTTAGGTAGTGATGAGCAGTGCAGTTAATTGTCTCTCGCTCAGTGGAGATTTTATTCACATCTTGTCCCGAGATTGCCGCAGTTCAAGTTTCAAAATTGACATTTTATTATGTACACTACCGAGACCATCCATGCCCAGTCTTGAAAGTAAACAGTAAAGCAAATACCGTCATCACAAATGCACCATCAGATAAACGCTGATGCTTTGAACCAAAGGCTATTCTCTTGCACAGTTCTTATTCTCTCTATACTATCGAGGTATCTATCACTAGTAGTGCCTGTGCGTCTCTACCATCATAACGTTTTTTTCATGTCAATCGTGATCTTGTCCCTTTTTTTTTTCACTCCGTTTTCTCTTCTTTTTTTCCCCTAGTCTCCGTCTGCTCAGCTGTCATAATACGGTGTGTTTCCATCCAAGACAGATCGGTTAGGCCCGATAAAAAAAAAGGAAAGAAAGAAAGAAAGAAAGAAAGAAAATATAAAAGAAAGAAAATATTCTCACCAAGCAGCCTGGCAGACTGAATGTGCTTGCTCCAGGATACCGTTACTTCTTCGTCGACTACCCTATGCATACAATTTTTTTTCTTCTTCTTCTTCACCCGCGAGCCGCCTGGCGGTTCTACTGGCCAGAGGCAGCAGCCACATTGTTCAGCTTGGCCTTTTCGTCATCCGTCAGCATGTTGTACCAATCCTGAAAGTTAGCGATATTCTCTCGGCCGCAGCGGATGAAGAAGTCCGTCAGATACTGCTGCGTCTCGTCGTCGCGCTGTCGTGAGCTCGAATCCATGCCAAACGCCATCAGCTCGGCCTTGGTTGCGCCCAAGGCGAGGTCGAGCGTGTCGTCGTCGTCCTCCCATCCCTCGTCGTCGTTGTCTTCGTCGTCGAATTCTCCGCTGGCAATGGCGGCGGATGCAGCGTTGGCGGCGGCACGGGCACCCGAAGCAGAGAGAAGCTCCTCGATCAAGACCTTGACGATCTTGAGTGTGGCAGGGATCATGGTGTACTTGTCGGGGTCTGTTGGTTTGGTCGGTGTATTAGTCTTGGTGGCCTCAATTGAGTATTGGTGATACAGACGGTCTAGCATGGCTGCCGTACTGGAAATGGTGGCGGTGGAAACACGGCGTGACATACTCTTCTTCGCGCGAGATCGGGTCTTGATCATCCCGTCATCAGCGCCGACGATCAAATCCCCCTTGACCAAGGTTTGTGCTACTCGGGGGTCGTTGAGCGAGTAGAGCTTCGACAAGGCAATCACACTATCCAACACGTTAGCAAATCTCCTACCGAAAACAGGGGGGTCACACAAAGACTTGTGCAACGGACTTTTGTCTAATCTCGTCGTATCCCGCAAAGCTGACAGAGTTTTCCAGCCACTTGGCCAGGACAACCTGGAGCCCGCTCTCGCCATTGATCTGGATCTGGCTGAGGAACTCAACCACGTCGTGCGCACCACCCAGGGATAGTCGGGCAAAGACGAGGATCAGGGACTGGATAAAGGCAGCGGCTTGCGCAGTGGACAGTCGGTTAGCAACGGCTTGCAGGAGCTGGGGCAGGAATGGTCCCAGGCGCTCGTGTCCAGCCTTCTCGACGAGTTCGGCAGCGAGTCCTCCCACCTCGGAGGCGGAATTGTCCTCAATGGAAGGGCCTAGGAGTCGGTCAATGATGTGCAGGCACACCTGCAAGCCAGATACGCCGTTGGAATCGTGCCAGTTGAAGACTTGCTGGTGGTCGTGGAGCAGAATCCACTTGACTGCCTCGGATCCGGGTCGCAAAACGTCGCCCTCTCCAGACTCCATGAGCAGGCGGCTAAGCTTGGGGAGCGTGGCGGCCACGAAGCCGTCTGGGAGAGGCTCTGAGCCATGCTCTGTCAACTTGACCAGCAGCTCGGTCGCAACCTACATCGGGTTATTGTCAGCAAAGGATTTTGGACAAGTCCAGAGTGGCTGTCAGCAAACTCACCGTAACAAGAGGGTTGTCCTCTGTGAGGCTGGCCACGTCGAATGCACCGGTCAATGTTGGCAAAATGCGCGCGCACAGAGCGCCGTATGAAGAGGCGTCCGAGAGTTCGGTGACAATATCTTCAAATGCCTCCGTCACCAGCATCGTAACCTGGAAGTTGCTGGCCCCGAGCTTGGCCAACATGAAGAGGAGATCAACCGACGGGATTTCACTACTAATCACAATCTGGCTGTTCATTCCGATGGCGGCTCTGAGGGCCTCAGTCAGGGTGACAAGGAGCTCATCGGCCTCTTCCATTTCCTCGGGATCCTTGTTGTTCATGTAGGTCTGGATGGATTCGATGATGGGTATTTGGTGGTCGCGGGCCACACGTCCCGAGCTTACAAGGCCCTCAATCGCCTTGATGCACGCCACCTGGACAACCTCTGACTCTTCGTTCGTGATAGAACGGACAATAGTATCAACGAGGTTGGGCGGCGTCTCGTGTGAGCTGCCGATGACGCCACCCACCAGGTATCCTCGAGCTCGCAACAGCGGCTGCTGGGCTTGACCGATAGCAAAATCCACAAGTTCCAGATATGCGTTTGCAACGGCGTCGGGGATGGACTTCTCCGTGTCCTGGAAGTCGCGGACAAGCATGACGAACAGGTACAGCGCTGCTTCCTGGCTTCTCCAGGCCGAGGGTCCCTGGCCGGGGAAGAGGCTCTTTGTGAAGCCAAACAGGCCATCAACCGTCTTCTCATTGAACCACTCGCCCAGCTTGATGAGCAGGTCACCAGCAGCAGTGCGCGCCGTGTAGTTGGCCGTGACCGAAGTCTCCTCTGCCAAATACAGGGAGCAGTCAAAGTCCCAGAGCTCTTGCTCCTCGCGAGTGACCCGAGAGTATCCGATGAGCATCTTCATGAGGTCCATCATCCACGGGACTTGGTGGCCAGAGGTGTGGGCCAGGAGGTGGCTGTCAAGCTCGGCCTGGACAGGCGGCGCGCGGAAGCACTGGTTAAGGAAGTCAAGCTCCTCGAGGATGAGGAGGTCGAGGGTATACGGGAGGTTGTCAGAGTCTTCCAACCGAGACTGCACCTCGTCGATGATGTAAAGCTGCTCGTAGGCGGCCTGCATGATGCTAAGCTCTTCCCACACGGCAGAGAAGAAGGTGGTGCTCTGGGGAAGGAGAAGGTTGGGGAAGACTCTGCGAATGCGGAGGAGGGTCTTGACCACTTGCAGCTTGAGAGCAATGATGCTGTTCCAGGCCTCGGGCTGAGCGCCGGAGCTGGAGTCGGCCTCGGGCAGACGGACTTTGAGCGCAGCAATGAAAAAGGGGTTCCATCGCCCCAGCAGCTCCTCTGCAAAGATCTTGACGTCCTTGTTTTCGTCCTTGACCATGTACATCAAGTCGAAGCATCCTCGGAAGACGGAGATGGCCAGGGCGCGCAGCATAGGCTTTCGATTCTCGTCGAGCGCCACCTCGGTGAGAGCTTTGGCAATCTCCTGAGCCATGGAGAAGAACTGGTCCTCGCTGAGGCTTTCGTCGACCAGATCGCTCAGCACCTTCAAGGCTCCGTGGAGCTGAGCATCGGTGCCCGTGGGTATGACATTGAGAATCGTGGGGAGCAGGGCGGGCCATTGGTCGGGGAAGTCGTGAATGGCAATCTTGCCAAGGGCATAACTACAGTAAACGACGTCAGTCTGTCTGTTCTTGTTTACGCCCGTACGCAGTCGAGCCTCGGGATGAGGATGTCGCGACGCCGTGGCAAGCCTTCCAATGCGAGACGCTAGATTGTTGTGTGATCCTACCTGGCCGCAATCTTGACCTTTCTGTCGTCCTCGGGGCTCAGGGCAAGCTCCAGCAGCGTCTGCTTGAGAAGCTCTCTGGCCTCATCCGAGATGGCGATATGGGGCTCCTCGTCGAGCTCCTCCACGGCCCAATGCTTCTCGATGAACAGCCGCAGCGTGCTGAGGGCAGACTGACGGATGCTCGTGTCGATGGACGAGTGCGCGCCGATGCGAGCGAGGGAAATGGGAAATGCGGGATTCGACTCAGCTCGTTTGATCTGGATCTCGGCAGCTTGGCGGGGTGCTTGTTCGGCGAGCTGAGTGTTGGCCAGGAGCTGCGCCAGCTGGTCCTCCATGATGGGCGATGGCGTTGTTTGCTTCTGTTTTTCTTCTTTTTTCTTTTTTTTTTCCCTTTTTCCTTCTTCTCTTTTCCCGTTCGTTTCAAACGCGGTTCCCCAGGAGAGAAGCTGGGAGTTGTACCAAAAAATGTAGTGAGTAGTATTAGGAGGGGAGATGGTGGGGGATTGAAAACAAAAAAAGCGGGTTGGTGACTGGCAGCGCGTCTGTGGTTGGCTGGCGGGGGGATATGCGATAAGCCGATAACGAACCACTGCATTTTTTTGGTGAGATGATGCATCCCATCTCGCGTTTTTTGTAGATTCTAGGGTAGGCCTAACATTTACAGCACTTTGATCCAAACGAGTCTGATGCATTATGTGCTTTAATCAAGTAGATTTATAAAAAACTTTAGTGTACTGCCACTCCTTATGGCTAATACCTTATGTATTCGTCTCTCTACACTCGATTGTTTTTTGCCGTGTAATAGAGAATCCTCACTTGGTGCTTCGTAAGCTATCCTGGGCAAATACACTTAATCATGAGAGGCCTACACATACGACCAAGAACAGGCTCAGTGAGAAAAAACAGGCTACATTCTCGAAGCTTTCAATAGTGCGGTACAATGCTCGCTTGGTCTTGATCAATAAGAAATACCAAAAGCCAATAATCAAGAGCATTGTAGCATTCATCGCTCGTCATTGCCAAATCAACCATCCATGCAGCCCAAGGACGGAAACCGCATCAGCATCACCCCCCCAAAAAAGCCACAGCTGAATTCAAGGAAGCAGTAACAAGTTTCAATGCTGATACCAAAGCTTTCAAGGGTAGCAAAAATAAACTGATGGTAATGTCCTACTCGTCGCATCAATTCAACAATAGCGTAAAACTAGATGCGCAATAAAAACGAGATGACAGCCTGACCTTCATTGCGACACCAGCCGCTGCCTTTCGACATCAATTAAACATCGTGATAATCCATTGCAAAGAAGAAAAACTCAACTCATCCCCCAAACTTCTAGAATCCCCACGGAATTCTGCACACAGCCGCATGCTTCCGGGCCCATATTATCGTCCAAAATCCATATCTCGAATCCTCTGGTCGGATCTCGCCGGTGGCTGCTGATTCTCCCTTCCATCCCTCCCTCCACAAAGCGCAAACCCCATCCTCCTTCGGCTCTAAACAATCACGACTGCCTTTGCAATCTGGAACTAAACAATTTAGCATCAACGCTATTGTTTACACGTATAATCCACACAATACTACTACTACTACTATCTGCAGTAGCAATACTACTAGGTAGTACTACTATCTCGACTTATCTCTCCCGCGTATCTCTTCGTCCCGAGATAGCGATAGCAGATAACGAGTCGTTCGGTAGTTATCGGCCGCTCCATTTCCCACCCAGTTACCGTTGACTCGATTAGATGGGGTAATCGAATTCTTGTCTTCTTTGCGGGATGGAACCTCCTCCACACGCTGACTACCTAGTACTAGTTGAATCCCTGTCCCGCTGCTATCTCACTCAGCTCAGGCCATGGGTTTAGCTTATCATCGACATATCGCCACCCAATCGCAGGGTATCATCGTCTTCGGGGAACCGCGAGAAGGGCGTTTGCTGGCCTTGTCTTGGCTTGAAGATGGCTAGAAAAGTGACAAGAGGCGTTCCCGTCCAGCATCTAACACGAATGCTGATAGGGAGAAACCGTTCGTCTCATCGATTTGGGTTCCAGATCCCGGAGTCAGCATGGATCGACTATCAGCTCCCTTCCAACGCCCTCCAACTCCGCTTTTTTTTCTTGGGCATTCAATCGTTGCTGTATTATCTATCTCGTCCTGCTGGTGGCTCGCCGGATGAGGAAATCAAATAAAGCCTCTCGACGCCGCCGCCGTTGAGTTCAAGCCTCTGACGACTCTAAGCCGATCCCAAGGCACAGATCTTGTGCGAAGTACGGAGTACCGAACCTCACATCACGCCAGTGGCATCAGGGTCCCGACTCGCGTGTCCATCAGAAAAAAAAAAAAAAAAAAAAAGTCTGGCTGGTGGATCATCGCCGTCCCAAAAAAACCCCCACAATCGACGTCTGCCACCCTCCATCCCGAGGAAAAAAAAAAAAAAAAGGGAAAGGGAAAAAGAAAAAAAAATAATTCTGGGCTTCTCACGTCATCTGTGCGTCGATCATTCCATTGCCATGTAACACGAGTCTCATATTAATGCTTGGAAAAAGGGTCCTGAAATACGCTTCATGCCCGCTTCTCGTCTGCAGCTGAACCTTTTCCCTTGTTGAGAGGCTCGTTGCTTTAACCCAACCGTCAACCATGACGTTGCGACAGAGGTTCAGAAATTTGGCTGACAAGCTGGCTGTTGAGGCCGAGCCTGGCTTGACGACTAAACAGCTGATGGTGCGGTCCTTGTTTTCTTCTTCTTCCTCTTCATCTCATACCTGATCCCTTCTCCTTCATCCATCATGACATGGCGCCACAATCATAAAAGACACGAGACTACATCAGACGCGATGGCGATGAGACAGAGAGAGACGCGGTGCTGACTCTCCTCCTAGCTAGTCAATCATGACCTCAAGCCCGTGGAGAAAGAGCGCCGGCAATGGGGTCCTTGGAATTTCGTTGCCTTTTGGATCGCCGATTCGTTCAACATCAACACGTGGATGATTTCGTCGTCCATGATCATCGCCGGTCTCTCTTGGTGGCAGGCCTGGATCTGCGTCTGGCTGGGCTACTCTATTGCTGCCGGCTTCATTGTCACCACCGGACGCATCGGAGCCACCTACCATATTGGCTTCCCAGTCATTGGCCGTTCGTCTTTTGGCATCTGGGGAAGTCTCTGGCCGGTTTTTAATCGTGCTGCCATGGGTGAGTGAACTCAATGTTGAACGTCGAGAACACCAAGAGTCTTCGTCTTCCTCGCCACCATTGGATCCCCTGTATCTCAATTCAACCGCTAACATGTTCAGCATGCATTTGGTATGGCGTCCAATCCTACATTGGCGGCACTTGCGTCTATCTCATGATCCGCTCCATCTGGAAGTCCTGGGACGCCGCCAAAATGCCAGGCAACTTCGGCACCAGCGCCACCAATACTCCCGCATACGTCTCCTTCATCATCTTCTGGGTGTGTTCCCTGCCCGCTCTGTGGTTCCCGGTGCACAAGGTCCGCCATCTCTTCACCGTCAAGGCCTACTTTGTGCCCGCTGCTGGAATTGCGTTCCTCATCTGGGCCTGCGTCCGGGCCGGCGGCGTTGGCCCCATCATCAGGCAACCCGCCACCATTCACGGCAGCAAGCTCGGATGGCAATTCGTCAATGGCGTCATGTCTTCCATTGCCAACTTTGCCACTCTGGTCGTCAATGACAGCGACTTTACTCGATTTGCGCGCAAGCCCAGTGATGCCTTCTGGTCGCAGCTCTTCACCATTCCGCTGGGCTTTGCCATCACCTCCTTCATCGGCATCATCGTCTCGTCCTCGTCCACCATCATCTACGATCAGCCCATCTGGAGTCCCCTGGATCTCCTTGCTCGGTTCATCGATGACGGCGGCTCCGGCCAGAGATTCGGCGTCTTCATCATCTCTCTGGCTTTTGCCCTCGCTCAGCTGGGCACCAACATTGCAGCCAACTCGGTGTCTGCTGGAACCGACATGACGGCGCTTTTCCCGCGCTACATCAACATCCGCCGCGGATCGTACATTTGCGCCATCGTTGGTCTGGCAATGTGCCCGTACAATCTGCTCAGCAGCTCCAACCAGTTCACCACCTACCTGTCCGCATACAGCGTCTTCCTCAGCTCCATCGCAGGCGTCATCGTCTCTGACTACTACCTCGTGCGAAAGGGGTACCTGGATGTCAAGGAACTGTACGACAGTCGCAGCTCCGGACCTTACTATTACACCTGGGGAATCCATTGGCGTGCGTATGCAGCATACATCTCGGGCATCTTGATCAATGTCGTTGGTTTCGCCGGCGCAGTCGGCACCAAAGTCCCCATCGGCGCCACATACATTTACAACCTCAATTTCTTTTGCGGCTTCATCATCTCGCTCGGCGTGTATTGGATCCTGTGCAAGATCTCTCCCGTCCCTGCCACCAGCGACCGATGGATGGAGGTTGGAGGGGATCTTGACGACGTTCAGCCCGCGGATGACAGTGGCAGCCAGGGCAGTTATGACGAGGAGAGGAATGCTGGATACAAGGGGCAGGACAGGAAGGATAACGTGCGTGAAGTCAACTTTTAGAGGGTGATGTATAGGGAGAGCAATGCTGTTTTTTTTGCTCCGTTTTAACGAACCAACGGAGTTTATGTGCATACGACAGTGGAATCTATTTCTTTTCTTTTCTTTTTTTTTAGAGTAATGAAGAATATTCTTTCACCTCCCCGACCTGGAGGCGAAATACATAGGCATTAATTCAAGACAAATGAGAGAATGCATTCTTTATGATACGTAACCTTGGCTCAAATGACGGCCTCAATTGCCTCAAAGCTATATGAGCAGGCAGACGACTACTATATATAATCTTACATCATATCCGATCAAAAGGAAAAAAAAAAAAAAAAAAAAAAAAAGGAAATATAAAGCTCTTTTAATAAGGAAAAAAAAAAAGGGACCCTCCCTAAAATCTCGCAATGCACCAACATTCCTTTACTCGCACTGAGATGCTCTATCTCTGGAATGGTACAAGTTATAGCTCAAATGCAAACAACAAACAGCAATAGTAGTAGTCAGTTAATATCATTGCCTCTCTTCAAGGCGGCGTCTTCAGTGAAACACCACCATCTCAGTGGCGCGAGGTAGAGTGATAGCTCTTGTGCGGGTTGCCAATGCCGCCAGGACGGAGCAGTGGCTGGTTCTCTCTGGCAATGGCTCGCTCCTCCCGCTCCTCGATATCGTCCAGATCTTCTTCGGTTTCGGCGTATCGCTCGGGATGACCTGTAAAGGGGCCCGGCAGGCCGCGCTCCCAGCCCTCGGAGTAGGTGCGAGGCGCGTATGGGCGCTGTGGTGTGGAGTGATGCTCGATGGGAGACTGAGGCGCACTGCTGGCGTAGCTGTGCGCATAGTCGTCGCTGCGTCTCGCAATTTCGTAGTAGATGCCCATGGTCAGGACTGTGCCCTGCATGGCGGCTGTCAACAGGTAAATAGCCCATGTGCTCCAGCCCTCCATGCCGAGTCTCATGAAAAGACTGGCGGCGAATAAAAGGCCACCCGGCGTCTGGATGCACATCATGGGGATGCTCAAGCTACCGACGTGCTTAAGGTGGTAGGTCATCCAAATCTGGGGAATGTACTGAATGGCGGCCAGAACAGCAGCCATGACGCCGAGGAAATTGGCCCAGAAGTTGAGCTGACCAGGCATGGCGATGGCGAAGACGCCGGTCAGGGCAATGACGACCAATCCGTGGAGGATGCAGAGGCCACCCACGGCGACGGCCGTTTGCCATCTGGGGCTCTCCCCACCAAGCTCTTCCTGGGGGACATTGGCCTCGCGATATCGGAAGAAGATGAGGAACAGCACGAGGCTGCAAGGATAGGGGGGGTTAGCGCAGGTCATCAGGGATGGACAGGGGACAGGGGCTGTTGACATACATGGCAGTGAAGCATAGCCATTGCGTTCCAAGCTGGGCAACACCAAGCAGTCCGGCGGCGCACTCAAAGGTTTCCAGCTCCCTGCAGCAGCCAATGGCTTTGCGAGAGGGTGCCACGGTCAGGATATTGGCGAAGCCAGCTGTGGCAGAGGTTGTGCCGAGGAGAACAAAGTAAGGGGATATGCCTTCGGAGGTGCCGCGAGAGATGATGCGATAGTGCTGTGGCAGGTACGAGATCAAAAGACCGATGAGAATGATGCTGCCATGAACTTGTTAGAACAAAGACGAGACACGGGGAGGGAGGACGACGAGGCTGCGGCTCACATGGAAACAATCAGCTCCATGTAGGAGGGCGTCTTGAGGCTCTCGCAAGTGGAGGCCATGGCCACTGTCAAGGGAGAGGCCTCCATCATGTTTGGCATCGATGGAGGAGCCAAGATGGAAATGGAGAGACGATGGGCTCGGTCGTGGGAGTTGGTCGATGAGTCAACGGTTGGTCGTAGTGGAGTCGCGTGCAGTTGGCACAGAGAGAAACGATTTGGTAAGGGAGAGACGAGACGATGCTTGAGGCTGCCGCGATGTCGGATCTCTTTGTTGGTTTGTGCTTTGGTCAGGCTGAGACCGCGAGGGCGAGGGGCGAGGAGATGGGCTGCAAGACGAGCTATGCGGGATTCATGGTCGGGCAAGAGAAGGGCGGGAGGCGGTAGATTGATATTGACTGATGCCGGCAGCCGGGGGTCACGATTTCGCACTCGGGGTCAGGGCAAAGTGAAGAGAGAGAGCAGAGGTGAAGTGAGACTGGCAGCGCGAGAAGATATTAAGAGTGGATGGCTGGCTGGATGGATTAGGTTCAATGTCACCAGCCAGATGGGAGAACCTAAGTGCTGGAGCTTGTGCCGCTACCACCAACAGCATACATGTACTCCGTAGCGTCCACAGCACTAAGGCACCTGGAGGCAGAGGGTGTCCAGGTGCCCCGTCCAGGTACCCAGTACTGCTAACGGGTGCTGCTGAGGCCTGGCGTGGCCATACTCCTGGCGGTACCTGTACCTGGTAGCGAGTACGGGGTACGGAGCGCACCCGCGCTTCAATCCCTTTAGCGGTTTTTGGTTGGTCTGGGAGATCATTTGGTGCCTGTGCATCCGTTTTGGGGGGTTCGGAGGAGAATACGGGTCGGTACCTGTAGGGAGCGCCAGGTACCGGATACATTGATGTAAGGGGGGAGACTCAGCAAGACATGGACAGGATGAGTCAATGCGTGCGGGCGGCTTTGCGGTACGGGGGATGGATCCATGGGGGATCTCATAAGGATTAGGCCGAAATCATTGATGGGTACGATGCTGGATTGTGCAGTTGCAGCCTGCTGTTGGATGGAATTGGGCTCATCAACGCCCACGCATTGATAGGTACTACTACTACCAACCTAGTAGTGGTAATTAATACAGCGATCAGATGCATCAAACAGCCACCACGCCAGCACTTCTCGGCACCGCACCGCGGCTGCAGTGTCACCCTACCTGTACATCTACATGTACTGTACATCGTACATCGTACATCGTACATCGTACAGTAGCAGTTGCGCTGCCTTTTGACAGCCCCGAGGAGCTAATGTACCCCGTATCGAGGCTCCAAGGGGGCCACCATTGACTGTAGTACTTTTTGTCAGTCCCAATCCAGCGCGAGTGCTGTGCTCCGGACCACTCTGCTACTGTAGTACAGTGGTGAGATCCAATCAATATTGGTCTTTGGGTACAAAGTAGGGGCCGTCGGTACAATGGCCAGAGGCACCGCCAAGTACGCTCGTAGTAAGCAGTACTTGGCCCGAGTCCCTCAAGGTGCTGGAATGACGTCGTCGGGTCGCGTAGGGCAGCCAATTTAGATCTGCCCAAGGTACCAAGGCACGCGTCAAAGTATAGAGTACGCGCTAGGTACTACTGGGTAGGGACTGTGGACTTGTAGCCTTGATTTTTCAGAGCTTCCGCCTTTAGCGTCCGCCCATCCTTTTTCCTCCAGTCCCTTGCATCCTCAATCTCAGCACCTCGAATCGCCAAATTGTAATCCGGCTGATTACTATCTGTAGACGACCGTCGTCGCCATCTTCCAGCGCGGACTTTATCGATCATGCAGCGGTGAATGTGGACCGGCTCGAGCCTTGTCTACCGGGGCAGCAGTGCCAATGCCAATGCCAATGCCAATGCCAACGCCACTGCCAGTGTCATGGATCAGGCCGAAGCCCAAGCACAACCTGAAGCACTGCCTCTCGCACATGGCGGGCAGCAACAGGCGCCCGCCATCCGCCTGCTTGCTGAGCATCTCGCCGTGAGAAGGCCGGAATTGGAGGGGAAGCCTTTGTCTGTCGAGGGAGACAGCCGGTTGAACAAGAGCGGGAGACGCCCTGACGCCGGTCTCGATGATGGCCAAATCCGACGCTTCTACTCGTCCGCGCAATGGACGGCCGACGGCACCGCCATTCTCGCCCTATCGTCCGACCAGACCGTCTCGTCCTTCGTCCTTCCTGCAGACCTCCTGCAGCCTGCAGGAGAAGCGCGCAGCTTGCACTGCCAGGCCAGCATCAAGCTCCCGGAGCCCACCCAGACCCTCGCCGCCGCGCCCTACTTCTCCCTAGCCACGCCAGCATCGCAGATGTTTCTGGTTGGCTGTCGAGATCACCCCCTCCATCTCTACCACGCCCTTTCTCAGCCAGAGGACACGGGCATTACTACTACTGGTAATACTACCACCACTGGTATTACGGGTGCTGTCGCCGGCCGCCCCCTCTACACCTATAAGCTTATCCGCCAGGAGTCGGAGCAGTACATCACCCCTGCGTCGCTGCTGTGGGAATACCCCGGCACGCACTTTGTCTGCGGCTCAGCAAACCGCATCGATCTCTTCGACGTGTCTGGCCACTGCTCGGACGGCCCAACCGTCACCGTGGCCACGATTCCATCCCGGCGTCACATCTCCAAGGGTAGCGGCGTCGGCATGAAAGGCACCGTAGCCGCCTTGGCAGCGTCGCCTCCTGCAGACGTCCACGGCCACGGATCCATCCTTGCGGCCGGCACCTGGACCCGCTGGATGGGGACGTACGATCTCCACCGCTCTGATAGAGTTGTTGCGAACTGGTCGATCGCCGAAGCCGACCAGAAGGCCTTTCGTGTCAGTCTGGGCGGCCAGGGCATCGTGCAGACGGCGTGGAGCCCCTGCGGCCGGTACCTTGTCGTCAACGAGCGTCAGGCCGACGGGCTGCTGGTCTATGATATCCGAGGAACCGGCCAGCTCTTGGCAGTGCTCAAGGGCCGCACGTCTACCTCCCAGCAGCGGCTGCACTTTGACGTCTTTCCCGCAGAGAATGGCTTTGAGGTCTGGGC
This sequence comes from Trichoderma sp. TW21990_1, assembly GCA_010015515.1. Classification (NCBI taxonomy): domain Eukaryota; kingdom Fungi; phylum Ascomycota; class Sordariomycetes; order Hypocreales; family Hypocreaceae; genus Trichoderma; species Trichoderma sp. TW21990_1. The sequence goes on from ML974119.1 coordinate 2,095,550, forward strand.
CGGCACGCAGCATGGCGCGGTGGCGGTATGGGAGGGAGTTGGCATGCAGAACGATGTCGTTGATCCCAGCTGGACGTGGAAAGCTCATGAATCTCCTATTGGGAGCACGATTGTGCACTCTAGCGGCTCTGTTGCGGCGACGTGCTCAGGGGGCTGGGGATATCCGCGAGAGGAGGACATGGCGGCCGTTGTAGGCGCTGGTCCAGCTCTTGACGGAAGCTATCATCAGAGTAGAATCTTTGATGAATCGTCACTAAGGATATGGTCTGTTGGTGGGCAGGGTGTGACGGCATGAACACGCATCAAACAGGTAAATAAATCTCTTGTAAAATATACGTTGCTTCGATTTCTCTCAAACACTCCTCCTACTCTGGTGACGGAATATACACAAGTTGGTGTGGACAGTAACATGTCCCGTAATATATTATGCTAACGTCCATGTATTCGAAACAAGCAGCATTCCAACGCCCCATCTACCGGCCACGTCGTAATCCCCTGCCCCAGCCTGTATTTAATCGGCAATAATGTACGTACGAGTAAATAAGATTTGAAAAAAAAAGGAAGAAAACAAAAAAGGATTAGAAAAAACCGGCAGTTTCCGGCAACACTTCGCAGGCCAAACAGGCTTAATTTGCAAAGACAAGCAGAGATGAAGAGGGAGCATGATAAGTGAAGTTGAGAATGTCAATTCCTTTCTCTTGGCCAAAATCAAGAGGAACGGAACGACATTCCGTGTAGAGAGGTTTCGGGGGTGGTTTTTCGGATTCAAGCATTAAAACGATATACAAACGTGGCTGCCGCCATGACTCAGCATATACAAACGGATTTTCATTTCTTCTTTTTTTTAGGGGGGTATCAATTCAAAAGACGGATCCTCAAACCCACGGCCGGCCTCGAGACCGAGACTCGGACCTAGTCTGGGACCAGAAAGACGTGCCGTCGCCATCGCCTCTTCTCCGCGGATTGTACGGCCGGCCATCGTCTTCGGGCTCCTCTAGCGGCGGCGGGACGAAGCTCGACTTTGAAGTAGGCTGCGTGAGGGGGATCTCGTCCGACGGCCTGCCATATCCGGGGTCCAGAGGCACTGCTAGGCCAATCTCGCCCAGCTGCGGCGCGGGCTCGGGCTCGCTGGGTCTTGGGGTAATTGGGGTGAGTTCGGCTTCGTCGCTGTGGATGCCCCTTTCTTCCGTCAGGAGAGCGGTGTTTGGCGGATACTGGCGGGGGTCGAGGTTGTCGTATTTTTCGGCTGATGGCCTGTTATCGTTTGTCAGGGTCAGTTTCTTGGCGGCTTTGCAGGGAGAAGGGGGAAAAAAAAAAAACAAGGGCGCATGTGAATCCTTACGTGATGTACTGAGCAGGCGACGCTGTTTTCCTTTTGTGGAGGAACCAGAAAACCAGGCCTGCGATGAGAGCAAGAAAGGCGAGACCACCGACCACGCCACCGGCTATGGGTCCGGCCTTGGAACTGCCGCTCGAGGTCGGCGCCGAGGGGTCAGGGGTTGAGGTGGAGGTGGAAGCTGAGGTGCCGGTTGAGGCTGAGTCGCTCGAGGTGGCCGTGTCCGTCTCAGAGGTGTCGGAGGTGGCTCTGGTCTTGGTGGCGCGACTCGTCGTCTTGGAAGTCGACTTGGTTCCGGTTCGCGATCCAATCGTCGTCGGCGTGGACAGGAGCGTGGGCGTCTCCGTCAGCTGGACCGTGACTTTGTCAAAGTCTATAGGCAGGCGACTGACCGCCGTGGTGGCCACCGTTGTCGCCAGACGCGAGGATGCGCCGCAGCCAAACTGAAAGAAGCCTCCGTCGAAATGGTTCTGGTAGCACACGTCGGCGCCGGTGCAGGTGAAGACGTACGGGTTGAGCTCCGTCTGTGGCGGGCTGTTGACGTCGACGCAGCCGGTGAAGATGCCCCCCGTGCAAGGAGCGCCGTCCGGACAGCAGCCGATGGCCTTGTTCTCGACGTCGACGGCGCAGTGCGAGCCGGCCATGCACGTGGCTGGGAAGTTGGCATCGCCCCCTATAAAGCCACAGATGGTGTTGAAGTCTCGCTGCAGCAGCTGCGGCATCGATCTGAGCGACGGCGAGCGCGGCGCTGGTGTTGCGGCGATGGGCCACGGCGCCACGTTGAGCTCGCGCACGGCGATTGTCTTTGTTTCTCGGGGCAGCGCATGACTCGAGGCGATCTGGACGAGGGTTGAGGAGACGACGAGGGCTGTGAGGGTGGAAGATCGCGGCGGAGGGGCCACGATCATGTTGTTGGCGGTGTCTACAGCGATTGCGAGCTGGGCGCAAACAGGGACGACGGCGGAGGAGAAGACGAGACACGCAAGGACTGGGAAAGGACGTGTGCAAGGGGAGAGAAGCTGCAGATGTACAATACTGTACGCAGTGCTGTAGGTGTTTGGCAGATGCAGATTGTGAGGTCAGGAAGCACTGGCGCTACTCGGTGCTTTTTGCTCGGTTGTGTGCCTTGTTCGTATTGACCCCTGCAAGGCCCAGCTGGCATTACATTAGTTGAGCAATGCGGCCAATGGAGAGTGCAGCGGGAGCGATGAAATCGTGCGTGGAGGGTGGATTGCTGGTATAAATAGATGGGCATTGGGGAGCTGTTTTGAGGTAGGTAAACAAAGAGAGGGCTGGGGCCATTAGTGGGTGAGCATGAGTGAGCATCAGTGTGAGTGAGCATGTGAGCGAGCGAGTGAGGGAGTCGTGAATAAAAATAAAATAATGCACAGTCGCGGTATCATTAGTATCCTCCAGCTCACTTTTTGAGGCGGCAGCTGATTCAGGTCCGTCCCCTTGCGTTGCTAATGTACTACGAGAAGTCGAGAGGGCATCAAACTTGAGTTGTGTGTACTTTGCACAGAGCAATGTGACACAGACTCCGCCGTCCATGCGCTTTCATCATACTTTCAACGGTACACGAACCCGTGGTGTTTTTTGTTTGTTTGCCCCGAGTCAGGCCCCCTGATTTCGCGGCTGCCGATTGGTGGCCCTGATTGGCAACCACCCGAACGAGCTAAACCAGGCCAAGCTCAGTAGCTGGGGGCAACGGTCAATAAGAGAGATGCATTGCTCTGGGCCTTTTTTTTTTTTGCGATATTACGCTGGGTAAGCGCGGGTACAAAGGATAAAAAATCGGAAGTAAGAGTTGAGTGGGTGTCGAGTACTCTCTGTGGCAAGGAAAGGGCGGCTTTGTGAGGATTTTGGTATGAAACGATAAAGAAATGCAGTGAAACAGGTGCAAAGGCGCTGAAGCATGGCACCAGGCTCAGAGAGAATCCAGCCCTTTGTGGCGTTTCCGGCATCCGGTCTCAGAGCAATTTGGGATCTGGGGATGCTGTACCGTATCGCGGGATGTTGTAAAAGATGGAGCTCAATTCGTGCATTTCGAACACTGCCTCCATCACCATCAGCAATGGCGCAGCATTCAATGGCGGGCATCTCTTCTCTCTGCTGCAACTTGGGTCTCGTTACGGACTAGGGCAATTTTATTGATCAACTACATAGGTACTACTACTGTAATACGATGATACTGTACTGTGAGATTAATGCGAGGCTCCAGATGACGTACTGTGCTGCGCAGAGCAGAGCAGTGGAGTTGCATCTTCCCCATTCGAGAGCTTCTCCAACAATGGGGGAATCCGCGCCAATTCATTCATTCAATACCAATTGACCAGAAAGAAGAAAGAAAAAAAGAGGCGCTACAGGGGCTGCTGGCTGAAACGGCACCAATCAACAAGCAGCATGGCGGGCGGCGCCTCTTCTCATTGGCATGTGCGAGTGGGCGCTGCGACGCCTGATCTCCAGAGGCTCCAGTGCTCTCCTTTTAGGGGACCAGCGCCCCCGTAGCAGTGGCTTTTAGTACTGAGCGCCGTGATGCGCTCGTAGTTTACCAGCAGCAAGTACCTTCCCCGTACCGCACACAGCTGCCATTGCCAGTCACCTGCGCCACGCACAGGCCACGCCGCGCTAGATTGACGTCGCTAAGAGCTCGGACTGCAGCTTCCCCATCTCGTCCCTCAAGCTGCAGATCCATCTCCAGCTACTTCCTATCACGCCTCAACCTCGTCTGGTCCCCCTCTCTCGGACTTGCTTCTTTTCTCTGTCCAATCCAACTTGGACTTTCTCTCTTGTCACCGCGTATATCTTTCTGTTTCCCTCTGCGTCTCTCTCCCTGTTTCTCTCTCTCCTTTCTCTGCATTTCTCTCTGCGTTTCTCTCTGCGTTTCTCTCTGCGTTTCTCTCTGCGTTTCTCTCTGCCTTTCCCTCTACCTAGATTCTCTCGCCATCTCTCCTCTTCTTTGGCCCGTTCATCTCTTGTCGACAACCCATAAATTGCAACTTGACATCAATCAATCAATCACCGCCATACATATACAAAATACAAATACAAGATGCCCATCCGCGTCAAGCTCAAGCCGCAGCCGGTGCGCGAGGGCAGTCCCTTCTCCGCTCGATATGATTACATCGAGCCTCCTTACATCGGCCCGGAGGAACCGTTCCGGCTCGTCGTCAAGAAGCTGTCCCAGTACATCACCGAAGCCATCGAGCTGCCCAGCACCTTTGAGCAGCTGCGCACCACGTCTGCCGGCACTTCCCTCCGCCTCTTGGTTGACCACCTGAGCGATACATGCGTCAATCCGGCCATCGTCAATGCTCTTCTGTAGGTTTCCACGACTCCTAATCCCTGCCCTTAAATGCCTACTTGGCTTGGCTTGATTTGACTCATAATCGACTGATAGGGCGCTCAAATGGCATTATGCCCTGGACCGTGATAATCAAGGCCTCGGCGAGGCTCGCTCTAACGCCTGTGAGATTGTAGCCTGGAGATTCCTGACCCACCACTCGGAGCGCGAGGCTGTGATGTTTTGCCTCTACGAGATTCCTGACCATAAGAAGGCCAAGGCCCAGCAGCAGCAACAGCGACAGCAGCCTGACCACAGCAACGGGTCTGATCCAGAAGCTGGCGAGAACACGCCCTTGATTCCTCGCGTGCTGGCTTCCTTTGACGGGTCAGATCCCCACCATCCCGTGGGAAGCTCGTCCAAGAAAGTCCAGCTGCTGTCGTCTCTATCTCGCCTGACCAATCTTAGCATGGATGACGACGATGACGACGACGAGGATGATGACCCTACAGCCGCCTTTGACGGCCTAAATGCTCTTGAAATAGCGGCCGTTGCCAACGCCAAGAGGTTTCTTAGCCAGCATGTTGTGCAAAAGATCATCTCTGGCATATGGAATGGCGATATTGTTTTCTGGGATTCCATGTCCCTCAATTCGACCAAGCACCCCCACTTCTATAACCCATTCACGTCGGATCCCTATTCCCGACTCCGTGTGCCCAAGTATCTAAAATGCTGGGAAGTCCTGTTCTTCAGCGTCTTCATGTGCTTGTATTACTCTGTTCTCATTGTGCGGGACGAGAGTCGCCTGACCGGCCCCGAAATCGCCCTGTTTTTCTGGATTGCTGCCTTCTTTTACGATGAACTGAGTGAATGGATTGATGCGGGAGCCATCTTTTACGCAACCGACATCTGGAATCTGTTTGACATGATTATGATTCTCATTGGCACCATCTTTGCTGTATTGAGTGAGTGCCGCCTCTCTTGCGCGCAAAGAAAACACTGAATGCTAACCATGATCAAGGAATCGCTGGCATCATGCGTGAGGACTTGCGTCTAAACGACCTGGCATTTGATGTGTTGGCTCTGGAGGCTCTCTTCATGATCCCTCGCATCTGCTCCATTCTCAGCCTGAGTCCGTACTGGGGTACCCTAATTCCCTGCCTTAAGGAGATGGGTAAAGACTTTATCAAATTCATGGTGCTCGTCATTGTCGTCTACCTTGGCTTCCTGACCACATTTTCTCTCATTGGCAGGGACATGTTTAGCCTGGGCAAGATGACGGGTATCTTGACCAAGATCTTTTACGGCTCGAGCTACGTGGGATTCGAGATTATGGACCAGATTGATCCAATTTTTGGACCCCCCTTGATGATCATCTTCATCACCCTCTCGTCGTTCCTCCTCATGGGCTCGCTCACCGGTATGCTCTCCAACAGCTTTTCGCGCGTCATCACCCACGCCAAGGAGGAGTACCTCTACGTGTACAGTGTTTACGTGCTGGAAGCCTCGACGAGCAACCGCTTGACACACTTTTATCCCCCATTCAACCTTCTTTCCTTGATTCTGTTCCGCCCTTGGCGATACATCTTCCCGAGGTCCCACAAATATCGCGCAGGTAGAATCTGGCTTCTCAAGGTGACCCACGCGCCCATTGTTGCCGTTATCAAATTCTATGAATATCTCAAGTACAAGGGGGATGATGACGACGAGTTTCGCGGCTTCAAGGGCCCAAGAGAGCCCAAGGGGAGACGGCGCAGGTCGGAGGCAGGTCGACCAGTATCTCCCGCGGGCCGCCCCCCTATTTTGTCTCCTCTCAGATCGGCGATGAAATTGCGCCCGTCTAGTCGAACTAGAGGAGAAGACGATGTGGACGCGCCGTCATCAGTTGAGGCCCAGATTTTGGAACTTCAGCAGAAGATTGACCAGCTGACGGCGATTGTTTTATCGATCAAGGAAACTCAAATCGTGAATGACAAGAGCGAAGCCGATAAAAGCCATGGTGTGTGAGCCTTGAGTGTCAGGCGTCGGGCCTTGGGCCAGAAGAGTAGGACGAAGGAATGGACCCGTATAATTACCCAGATTGAACAACGTTGAGGATTGGCTGTGTGTAATACTACATATGAGGCAAAAGTTATTCACACTTTCCTTATTACCTGTTGTATGATGATGATTATGAATAGTTACCCTGAGAGAAATTGCAGTCGTTTCTTATTAGCAATGAAGCAATGAGTTTTTGTCTTTGTTCTTCAGGTATACGAAGTATATGCAATAGTACGTGTATCAACCCAACCCTTTACATCTCTCCGTTTACATCTGCGTGTAGCTTTGTAGACTCCTCCAAAGCTTACATCTTGCAATCTGGTCAGACGGCACAGGCTCCATGGCAGTATTGTTAGTCTGCAGTCTGATGCGTTGCCCCGTGCCTTGGCCCCAAGGATCCCAGTTCGGCGCCGAATGATACTTGGCCACGTTTGGATTCAGCTTCGTCACAAAGCTCAAGAAATAGTGCATAGTGACGGGGACGATTGCCGCGTTGGTCGTGAAGTAGGACGCTGCTGGTGTGCCTGAGTATCCGGGCCCAAAAATGGCGCTCGTCTCGAACGTGTGAGGGACGCCGAGGCCGTTGGCGACGTTATCTGGATCCAGGACGTTGTAGCGGTAGTTCCAGACGCGGCGAGGGTCAAAATATCGGGCTGCGGAGGCGGCAATGGTGTTTCCGGGGCACGTAAAGGTGGACTCGCCATATGCTGCCTCTGCGGACGGGAAGTAGGCTGCGTGCTTGGGCATGGGCGGCTGGAGAGGGTAGGCGTGCGAGATGCGTCTCAGATGGGAGTCTTGTAGGCAGGGGTAGTTGTTCTTGAGAAAGGTTTCGACTTGGGAGGGGTTTGTGGCGTTGATGGCGAAGTATGTGCCTTCGTTGGTGTCGTCGCCGACGAGGACTGGGACGCGGATGAAGTTGCCGCGTTGGAAGTGGTTGTAGAGGTGATCTGTGATGAGGTCGCCGTCGATGACGGGGAGCCAGTACCACAGCGGTAGAGGATTGTCGCTTGCTGCTCCGATAAAGGGCTCCTTGGGACTGGCATCTAAGAGCGCTTGTGTGTCTAAGCCGCGGAGACAGTCGAGAGAAGAGCAGTTTGCGTTGGAGAGGACTTGGCGGTACTGGAATTCCATGTCTGCGACGGCCCGGAGGGTTGGCCAGAAGGGGCTCTCGGGGATTGCGCCGACGAAGAGATTGGTGTCCCTTTTCGCTGCGTAAGCTGTGAGGTGGTGCGTGACGGAGCCGCCACCGGCGGAGGCGCCTTGGATGACGACGTGTTTAGGGTTGCCGCCGAACTGGTTTGTTAGTACGTTGAATGTTGAAGATGATGGGGGTTTGTATGAGGGAGGGGTACATACCTTCTTGATGTTCTTCTGAACCCAGTGTAGAAGCTTTCTCTGGTCGAGCAGACCTGCGTTGAGATCGCCATCGTTTCTCACATGCTCACTGGCGAGAAAACCGAATGCGCCGACACGGTAGTTGAAGTTGACAAAGATGAGGCCGTCATCGGACTGCTTGATGACTTCGGTGCCGTTGTAGTTGGAGTTGGAGTTTTGGGCGTAGCCGCCGCCTTGGATGTACACCCAGACGGGGAGGTTGGAGCTGGGTGTTGCTTTGGAGGGCTTGAAGACATTGACGAAGAGGCAGTCTTCGGCGTTGTTTGCGTCTGCTGTTTGGCTGACGGCTACGCAGATGGGGCCGAACTGTGGTGAGTGTTAACCAGCTTTTTCGAGGGAATGTTGGGATTTGAAGGTGAGGTAATTCGACAGACCTTGGAGGCATCTTGGATAGATTCCTCTGGAGTTGGATCTTGCGGTGCACGGAACCTGAGATTGCCGAGGGGTGCTTGGGCGAATCTCATGCCCAGGAATTGATCTACTCCGGCATCTAGCCTGACGCCCCGATATTTTGCGTATCCTAGGTCGACGATGGGGGAGGATTGGCTGGAGTCGTCGGATTGTAGGTGGAATGTGGTGGCGTGGGCGATTGGCAGCAGGGAAGTGAGCTGTAAGAGGAGCCGCTTGGATGAAACCATGATTGTTGCCTTGTATTGCGAGAACTAGGAGTTCAGGTCATGAAGAAGAATGACAACTGCATGGCGTTGGTCTATTTTTCCTGTTGTTAACGTGCCTTTTATAGAAATCTTGGGCTCTGCAAGATGGACTGACCTTGAATCTACCCCTCATTTCGAAAAGAGCATCCAACATCGTATTCGATGCGACATTGCATCTGGGTATCACCGACCTTAGCTTGGAGTCGTCCGGCTGTTTGTCTGGGTCCCCACACTGGCGATCGTCCCGGCTAGGGTGCTGGGAGCGGATTCCCGATAGGGCCGGTTGAAAGGCAGCTGCAGGTCCTGTTCAATATCCGACGGGATGATTGGGGAGGTTGATCTTGTGATTTGGTTGTTGGAAGTGCCCGATGTAAGACAGATTTGGTTATTGATTAGTTGTTTTTTGGGGGGTGTAGATGGTGGTTTTGGAGGGGGATGATAGGTTTATTCTGGGGTGGAGTGTGTGATTCCGGTTACACCGGCTTGAGCCTATTGCTTGATGCTAGTCTAGATCTTGTATTTGATGTAATACTGTCCATGGCTTGGATCTACGAAATGTTTGTGGAGCAGAGAGAAGCACAAGACATGATGTTTCTGTTTTACACAGAATCGCGGGTAAAACACGTACCTTGGTGCGGTTAATCCAAGACAATTCGACGTAGACTTGTCCGCTCTAATCGTTTGAAAGGACGACAAGTGTGAGACATTGGGTGAATTGCGGTGTTGGCATGCGGATACTGCACGGAAGTAGTCTCATGTGTAACTGCGCTCCATATATCGTGATGGACAATGCATCATGTGGTATGTTATTGAGGGTCTCGGGATTTATAAGGATCAAGATGTGGTGGTGACGGAAGTTTGCCATGACTAATTGTGTAACTGTGAAGTACAAATTATTGTTTTCACTACCTAAGCATCTAATAGTGTTTAGTCGCGGATGAAGATGGCACATACCGCTTGTGTGCATGTGTCTTCTGCCATGACCACCAACGTGAGAATGTCTCACATTGTTTCACATCACTGATTCCTATTGTCTTTAAATGGTAGTATTAGAGGGCTCGCGATGCCAACCAATCCTTTGCTATACAGAGCAGTTCAATCTTGACCGCGTTTTAGGTTACTCAAGGGACGCGTTCCCGCTGCTCATTTCTCGCCAAATCCCCGATGAGTCAATTATATAGCATACTATCATATTCATCATGATTCGAATATCTCTCGTACTGGCTGGTAGCATCTCTCGCTGTATCGGCCTCGAATCTACGTTTCATCAGTAACTATCGCCTCTAGCTCATTCCTCCTCCAAACAAGGATTTGTTCTATGCCGTGCTAGGAAATATAGACGCATTGTCTCCTGGCGAAATAATAAAGCACAGAGAATCGCCTTCGTGGATTTCCGCTTACGGATGGACTCCCGTTCATGTGCAGAAAGCGTATCAGATTCTATACTGGACAACGAATAGCCAAGAGAATCCAACTGTGGCTCTTATACCTCCTGACGCCGACTACGATAAGTTTCTATCATTGTAAATGGCGGAAGATTCTGCGACGATTGATTGCAGCCCATCTTATACAGTGCTTGACTCAGCGCAGAGGCGGCGCTCGCTCAGAAGTGAGTTGTAATCGTGCCAGATCATAAAGGATTAAAAGGATTGTTTACGGTGAGTAAAATAATAGGTCACGTAATTCTCGACGGCATTCGAGACGCGCTGTAGTCTAACCACATATCTTTAGCATCAAAAAGGGGCCGAGTGCGGCACTCATACCATCTGCGATGCTCCTCTATACGTGTACCAGAGTGTCATTGATCACCTCTCTTCAATTCAAGTTATAGACACCTTGGTGCACTATTATTGCGATAAGGGTTTTCAGGTTCATTACGAGAAAGCCAACTGGACGAATTTGAGCCATGTCAATTGTGGAATTATCGGGGTGTCGAGAGTAATATAATGGATGCAGGATCGGCTTGATGGGAAAGAGGCATGCCAAGGTTGAGTGAATCACACGGACATCACTTCGACTCTTGGTCCGGATATTGCTGCTCTGTATCCTAGGAATATTTATGAAGCTTTTTATGCAATGGTTAACGCATAGTAATGTTTCATCGACTATTAATTGCAGTTGCTGGTTGATGGCTAAAGTCTGTGACGTGGGGAGTGACCAGTAGGAGTTTATGTACTTTTCTCAGGTGCTTTCTCTCTCCCTATCTGACGATTGTGTAACGGACAGATGCCAACGAGGTGTAGTTTCACGTTCTCCGTTATTGTTACATTAGTGTGGGCGGCTTTTGGATTAACATAACGTCCACGAGTGGAGGGCTGACACTTGTGTGACCGCGCTGGGATGACAGCGTTATGTTACAGCGTTATGTTCGGTCGGCGGATTTGAAGTACACGCAAGTTTAGCAACATTCGTTCCACAATACCCTCTCCGTGCTGCTTCCATTGGTGGATGGAAGAGTGGAATAACTATCGAGTGGCACCTTGGAAATAACGCGAGTCTAAACCGCCACCGTTATGCCGCCAGCCGCTTTCCCGTGAGACCGTTCACGGGCGGAATTCCGCAGACGGCGTAAATCTGCCATGGCACCATCTTGTCAGCACTTTATCACCAGAAAGAAAGTATGGCGGAACTCCGAGTACGTATTACGGATTAAGAGGTAAATGCACATACCAATAGATGGATCCCGCAATGACAAACAAATACTACTGTCGAGTTATGTTACGTTGGAGACTTATCATTGTACAAGGGGCCTATGTGTATTTAAGGCTTGGGGGGCTCAGAGTGTCTTCGGATGGATTCAGCAACGGCAAACACAGCTCTAGATTCATTCAACAGTTCTACTAAATCACTCTATTATAATTCTCGCGATTAACCTCTCGCCATGGCACAGAAGACTACGGAATTCGGTGACTTTGTGGATAAAGTCCTCTTCGACGCCTACTTCCAGCCCGACGATGAATTATCCCTAAAGACTGTCAAGGAGAGATTTGCTTCGGATTTTGTAGCAAAGTTCGTGATATCCCACGATTTAAGGATTTCCCTCCCATTTCTAACAGTGACAGCATCAACGGCGCCATCGTCCCGGGCGACGCTTATAAAGAAGCCATTGTCACTTCGCGTGCCAAAGCGACCTTTAAGGTCGTTAAAAACGAAGAGCTTATTGTTAGCCCCGGTGCGGACAAGTCAGTTGGAGGATCAGTGGCTCATCTTACTGTGTTTACTGTTATCGACAAAGAGACCGGCGCTGAGAAGCAAGAGTCGACTCTGACGATTATCACATGCGCCGAGCAGGATGGAAGGGTTGTTCTCAAGTCGTTGACCGAAGTGTACCGTAATTGAGGCGGATTAGCTGTTGGGCTTTGCCACATAGCATCTTGTTAGGTATGTAGATGCGTTTTAGGATAGATATCGGGCTTGCCTTGTATATGTTGACAAATACTACTACAATTTGACCACATTGTTCGCGATATGCAGATGACTTCCATTTTTAGAACATATTAAGAGAGGAAATTGATCGGATTCGAGTATGGCTGCTGCTAGGTACACAGATAACAACGTCTACAAATATGGCCTCACTTGTGCCTCAGACCATTCCCAGTAACGGTTCCCAATATCAGCTTCAGTAAGGTCTTTGCGAGGGGCTTCGATTTTACCAAAAGGCGAGACTATGGAGATTACCGTCAGTAAATTCCTAGTAAAGCTTTATTAGACTCCTGTTTTAACTTACCCCATCCCCCATTGTGAGCTTCTGTAATAGTTGAACTAAGACCTGCAAATAGCTCCGTATATGCGCCGTTGATAGGTTGAGAGGCAATCATTTTCTAAGTAAATGAATATTGTTTTTAGCAAGGGTCGTTGATTATACAGACTGCTGGCGAACTTACAAATACAGCAAGCTGTAGTTTGGGCATGTTTTCTTGCAAGTTGGTGACAAAGTTTCCGGGGTTCAGAGCCTTTATTTACTTTGGTTAGCAGAGTGAAGCATTCGTTGATCCATCACAACTCACAACACTAATAATGCCCGAACCCTTTGTTCTCCTGGCGAATTCGCATGAGTGGATTACATTTCCAGCCTTGCTCCGAGAATACATCTGCCAGATGCCCTCTTCTTTATGATAATCCATGTTGGAGAAGTCAATAGCTGGGTTTGGCGCTGCGTCAGCAGCACTCGATGACACCCAGACCACTCTAACAGAGTTCTTCGGGGCTTGTTGCGCTGTCTTCTCGAGCACCGGTCGAAGGAAATGCGTTAAAAGGAAGTGCGCGAGGTTGTTGACGCCGAGCTGCAGCTCATAGCCCTGTTTCGTTTTCGAACCTTTGGGGGGAACCATGACACCGGCGTTATTCCACAATACATCGAGCTTGTTTTCGCGAGCGAGGAAGTCTTGCGCCGTTTGCTTGATAGTCGAGAGATCGTCGAGAGTTAGCCGCAAGAAGAATAAGTCTCCCTTTGACACAGGATATTCCTGCTTGCATTCTGCAATGATCTCGTTTGTTTTTTCCTCTGATCGGGCTGCAATGTAGATTTTGGCATTGTGCTGGTACAAAATCTTGACAAGTTCTTTGCCCAGTCCACCGGAGCCGCCAGTGACCATAAAAACCTAATAAGAATTAGTGTGGCTTCGAAATGGCGGGCTGCTATCAAGTCGCTCATATGTGTACCTTTCCTTCCTGATTATCAAGGTTGGCGTGTGTGAGAGTCGGCTTGTATGGGAGTATCGAGCTCCTCCTGAAGTTAAGGCTGAGACTCATCTTGGTAAAATTCTGCTTTATTTTAAGATTGCGGGTTATGACTTGGGTGAGATGGATTGGGGATTGTGATTGTAGGTTGCAGTAAAGCTAGGTAGGTATGTAAGGATGGAATATTAATATTCATGAATGGAAAAGACGGAATAATAAGCTGTTTATATAGCTGAGGCGAAGAAGCCATTTCTCGGGAGACCGGGCCAGTTGGCAGTAAGAAACAAGCCCGCTGCTCTGGAGACACTGATGATGGCAGTGTGAGTCGTGGTGAAGCATTGTAGACCATTGGGAACGATGCGGAGCTTGCGGCCGCATATGATAACCGAGAGTCCGACACCTTTGCTCAATGTTACAGCACAAATTAATTCGCACAAATTAATTCGCACAAAGAACGCTGTATTGGTCGCGTGTAAGTGAGCTAAAGAGTCAAATCTGGCCACCTCATACAGGCCACTCCTCTGTCTCTGATGCTGTTTCCACACTCTGTTTGGTCAAAATATAGTGTTAAGCAGTATACTCTTAATTTGAACCTACAGTCTAGAATCCGCGACGAGTAGTAGTTCAGCAAAGAAATTGGGCGGCGATCTAAATTTTAGCTACCCAACTCCATGCAGACTAAAATGCGGACGATGCGGCCGCGTCCGCAAACATATTTTCACCCCTGCAGGCTCAAGTTGAATTGTTGCGGAATCAGTCCGGAATTGCAAAGTAGAGGACCGGAGAGCTGTGCGGATATTACCTAGGTTGCAAACGGATTTAACATATTCATCTTTAGGATGAGACTGAGCCCTGGGAGCAAAAAAGGCGCTTGTGTCTAAGACAAAGATATCTAATCCTTAGAGGGCAAAGTGATACTTGTTTGGGGAAGCGCTCAACCATTGGGCCTACAGAACGCGAGCCCCGCGAAATATAGCTCGCCACTTGCAGTATTTCCAAGGCAGAAGAAGCCATCGAGGACATTCAATGGGCATACGAATAATCCATGATCCCTTCGACTGGATCTTGCCTCCTTTGAATACACTCGGAAACTGTCAAATCGTTCTCTGAGAAGTCCTATGGAATGCTTCATGATGCTGGCTTCTAGAATAAGGTCACTTGAAGTTGGAGAATCCGATTGGCCCGTTTATTTTGAGTCGTGACTCTCTCCTCTGCCAAGCGCAATCCCTGATCAGGCGAGTGGAACTAAACCTCCGCTCTGCATCGCTAAAAGAGAAATACAAGCATCGCCAATGCCAGCCGTGCGGCCGCGTGGGCTATACGATAGTAATTGGAGTGCCGAAGACAACCTATCAGAGACCACATTCAAGGAGGAGAGAGAAAATGAGCGGGATTGGGGCTTGCCGCTCCTGTCGCCAGCGTAAAAGGAGATGTGACAAAGAGTTACCGGCGTGTAGCCTTTGCCGGCGGATGGGTCGCGTTTGCGAATATCGGCTGGACAGTGGCGATACACCCCCATCTGTGACTGCAGCAGAAGTTGAAGCCTTGCGACGTAGGCTGGACACGATGGAACGCCGGTTATCTTCAGCCGCAACCCCGGGAGACGTGACGACGCCACCATCAAACGACAACGGAACTTCTTCATCCTGGCCATCATCAACTTCCATAGCGCCAAGCGTATCCACCCATCAAGGCGGCGGCAGCCGACGAAACGATCTGAGTGTGCATACTGCGGCGTTGTTTCTTGATCTGGATGTCTTCATGTGGGCACGATGTGCCCTCCCGCCCCCGACTATATCGGCGGTTCCCATCCCGATGGTATGGTACGCCTCGGAAAGCTATGTTATGAATCTTATTCTGTTTTCATATCAAGGTTAACTAAGCGGACGAATTTAACTAATGACTCTTTTCAAGGATATCCTAGCCGTTTTAACACAGGGTGGTGCCGTCGTTGATATATCTAACAACTATTTCAGCACCGTGCACCGATGGCTGCCTTTTATTTCCAGGAGAAGGATGGATCTGGGCTTCTCCACACGTGAAGCAGGCCCTGAGTTAGCGATGCTTTTCTTCTCAATGAAGCTGATTACTTCCGAAATTGAAGAGGGCGGCAATGTATCCGGTGGCACCTACTATTCGAGCGCCAAGAGATTCATAGACACGCTGCAACTTAACAATGCTGTCTCACTAATATGTTTGCAGAGTATGATCCTTGTTGCGTTGTACGAGTTCAGTCACGCAGTATACCCTGCTGCATGGATTACATTGGGAACCTGTGCGAGGTATGCCGAGATTCTGGGATTATCGTGTGCCGAGGCCAAGCCATCACCACTGAATCCGCCGGTGAGTTGCTAATGACAGATACTTTAAATTAATATTCTTCTTAAATAGTACATCTCACTAACAATAATATGTGCCAAGATGTCATGGATAGAGTCGGAAGAGAGGAGAAGAGCTTGGTGGGCTATCTTCGTCCTCGATCGACTTGTGTCCGCTGGCGGCAGGAGATCATTCCTATTATCAGTGCCTCCACCAGAAGGAAGGCTACCAGGTAATGATGAAGCCTGGGTATGACCGTTCGCTGCGATCAATTAGAGCTCCCTAAACTGAGATTATTTTCCTTTAATAAACAGGAATCAGGCGATGTCCGAGAAGCCGTAGGCTTCCCCATCTCGACAGACAAACATGTTCCACAGTATAATTTTGCTCGTCTGTGTCAATCCGCCATATACCTTGGACGCTGTATTGACTGTGCGAGAGCCCTGCGATCAACATCAAGCACCTCCGTCGACGGGATCGGCTCACTAATTGAAGAACTGAACGACTTCGCGGGCATCTTGGACTCGACATCAGAGGATCCTAGCAAAACCCTTTTCGCGAATCCTCTAGCGCCATCTTTTCTCACGTGGTCTTCGCTTTTCATCCTCTTGGATGTGCTGACTTGCCCAGAGAAAATCTCGTCGGATGCAGGATACGCAACATCCCCCAAGGCAAAATCGGAAGATGAGCTTGCGTTGCAGCGTCAAGCCATGACACTAGTACAGACTATAAGCCAAGATATTTGCAACAGGAGTCATTATATTTTGGCCAGAAGAGACACGGAGGCGCCATCAATCATGAGTCTGGATCCGCCAATTACAGAAGAATTTTGTCCGTTTATCCTTGACGCTATCTACTCTGCTGCGGTTACATATCGCTGGCTACGGAGGGAGGGGGTTACATCAATTTCATTATGCCAACATAATATGGAGACCTTGCAGGCTGTTTTGGAGTTGGTAGGATTGAGGTGGAGGCTTGGGAAGGCATATCGCAGCATGTTGTCTTTATACGATAGCCCGCCTGCATTTAACAGCAGCAGTGTATAAGTTAGTATCGCATCTGCCTCAAAAGATGAACTCATATGTATTCTGAATGAAGTGTAATAAATACTTATCTATCTATGATCCCTTTGAAGGGAGAAATGAGGGCCGCTTTTACATGCTTTTCTAAAAGTCACAGTAAAGGCTGGTAGACTCCTACCTACCCATCAGACCTCGTACAGTTGTCAACACCTCTTTTACTCTTCCGAACCCTCTAAGCTCAAAACTTGCCGTGTTGCCTTTGCACACGCCTCCACAAATGCCTCGTCTCCAATCTCCTCCACAGCTGTATACTTGAGTCGAAGAACGCTTTCTATCATACGCCGTAGTCCCTCTAGTCCATTGCGCGGCGTGATCTCCAGCTTTTTTCCATCCCGCACATTGAAGAGTATAGTACGAGGTACCCGGCCGAATTGAGAGGCCAACAAGTACGCATATGCAGATGCCTGTACAATATGCTCGTTGGAAAACTGCGAGACGAACTTGATCTCCCAGACAGATTCAATACTTTCAGTATCACTACCGTCTAGAGTGGTCGGAATGGTAACAACATCAGCTCGACCTTGAAGTAGAGTGTACTCATTGTCAACACCGAAGGATTGTCTAACTGCAACCTCAAAGTCAATATTAGCTGCTGAATGTCCAAGTTCCTTTTGAAGTCGGCTCCGGGCGAGTTCTAGTTGCTTAGGTTTAATCCAATCGAAGGCGTGATTTTTCATCTGTAGTTGACGTGGTCGGTAGCCTGAGATATCAGCCTGGTACTCGCATGCCTTTCGACAAAGCCAAGATATTTGCTCCTCCGAAGAGACCGGAATATTTTCGTTAGCTGTGTCATTGTTGGGATCGAATATTGCTGCCGTTCCTGTAACAGCTTGTTGATATGCCGCCACAATGACGAGGCCATTCAAGTCTCCCACAGCCTCGTGAAATCCCCTTCTCCGATCCGAAGACACGACATCAGGAATTTTGATAATTTCTTCCTCGGGAGACACTTCTTGGGTACTCAACTCACGTCGAACAATCTCATCAAGGAATTCTCCCCGGACATGTCGGGCCATGTCATTGACGCCGACGCTTTTGGGCATAACAAGTCCAAGTCGTAAAGGTCGACCAGGTTCATCGACCGATAGTATTTTGTCCTTATTTTTGTCCTTTTTACGCGTCATGTCAACCACCTTGGCTGTTTTGTAAAGAGCGTCCAAAGATACAAACGGCATCATTTTGGTGCGATAGTCATGAACCAAGACGAGCTGTTTCACAGCACGTGTCAAAGCTACGAAAACTTCGTTAGGACAGGTGTCGTCCGGGAGATCGCGGCCAGCGTATTCAAAAAACGAAGAATCGATATCCATGAGGATGACCAAATCGCGCTCTCTACCCTTGAACTGGTGGATGGTAGATATGCACATCTTTCCATCAATGACACTTTGATCTTGAGGGCTATCGTCATCAATTGGTTCGGCAATTGGTACGTGATATTCTTCAGCAAGGATGTTCGCCAGATCTATCAACCGCTGATTCTTGCGTACAGATGGCGCTATAATCGCGGTGTTTTCGGCACCATATTGATTGATCAATTTCGAGAGTTTTCTGGCCAACGAATGGCTGCGAAAAGGGTTGCATTGCAAGATAATGGGCTTAGGGCCAGACTTTGAGCTGGTGATATATGCGTCACCACTGAGAAAGGCCTGGTTGATAAATTGCACAGTCTCGTTTGTTAATCGGAAGGTTTGGCTCAATGGCAGGTTGGCAAAGGGATATGAACTGATAGGACCTAGCAACTCGGGAGCTAGAGTAAGGAATCGATGGTCAGCACCCCGGAATCTGTAGATGGCCTGCCGCTCATCTCCGAGAATGACGAGGGAGGCAGGTCGGCCTCCCCTCTTCTGAGTGTTGACTTGGATGAAACATGTAATCAGCCAATATAGTAACTCAGTGCAGTCCTGAAACTCGTCCAGCACGATGATATCAAATGGTGCAAACTCCCCATGGGGGAGCTGATTACTCTTTACAGCTCCCTTTATTTGGTGTAATAGCGTGACGTCGTTGGGCACAATGGTGCCAAAAAGCAAATTCGCCATTCTGTGCATGGTGAATGCTTTGGCGTTAGAGTACTTCTTGAACCGACGTTCAGTCTCCAGTTGAAGAATCTTGGAGTAGCAGGTCGTGGCGATTCGTAGGTGTGGGTAAGCAGCCACAATAGCTTCTGCCGTGGCCGTTTTGCCCGAGCCTGGTCGTGCTGATACGACAACATTTTGCTCGGCACAGAGTTCCACGACCTTTTGTTGCTCGGGGGATGGTGAAAACGAAGGCTTCCCCGCCAGTTGTCGAACTTGGCCGTGGTTGGACGTTAAGAAGCGAGGGGCTTGGAACTGTTGTATTACCAATCGCGGCGTTAGCACTGCCTAGCTTTTGTTGATCTCTGTTACATACTGGCAGCTTGATCGTGAGTGATGATGGAGATGCTCCTATGGCTAAACGCCGAATTAAGGATGATAGAATAACCATCCTGGCTCTAATCCGTTGATGCCCACAGAAATGCGAACGGCTCACTGTGTGATCCAGAACTTTGGAATAAATCTTGAGATTCAGCGCAGTTGCTAATCTTTATAGTACTGAGTAGACTGACACAAATTACTTAGATCCCGGAATTCACTTAGCTCTTGAATACTCATTAGGATACATACGCAAAAATGTGAGAGTGAAGGAGGCTTTGCCTGTACACATATCACGTTATAAATTCACGGAGTATGCATGCACCCCTCAGCAGTCATAGTGAATATTAGTTACCACATTATCTTATTGTTGATGTATTTAATACTCCATTGATTGATATGTTGGTGAATAGCGCTCTCAAAAATATGATTCCACTTAGGATGCACATACTTTATCCTACCCTAGGTGTTTCTGACTACGGAGCTGATGGTGAGACAAACTTTTAAGATTTATATGAAGAGTAATATTATCTTTATTTCTAAAAGTAAAATTGACAACTCATACATGCAAATGCATAGTTCTAAATATCGCGGATACTATTCTTTTTCGTGAGGCAGAGAGAGGCACGGCCTAACACGCAACTCGAAGACCAACACTGGTACTTGTATATATGGATTAAATAGCCCAATTATCATCTTGCTAACCGTCAACTTCCTCGTCGCTCAATGTGCGTATGCTTTCGCTGATGTCGCCATATCGTGATGGCCACTTAATATCCAGGTGAGGGTATCGGCTGGTGACAGTTTCGACTTGGTGTAAGACCATGGCAGAGATGAGAGCGTAAGTTACTAGGCACTGTCAGCGAGAATTGCGTGTTGGCGCCGCAATAGGGTACCTTTAAGCCGGTGCTCCGGATGCGTTAAAGCCAGACTTTCCATCAACTCCTCATCGGCGGCCAATTCTTCGATTACTTATAACAGTGAGTGAATGACTACAATACGAGCGCATGTATTCAGTATATATACAAATGGATCCGAGTTTAATAAGGCCCAGGCCGAAAACCCAGGCTTTGGTGGAACACAATCACTAACTAACCTCTTGTTAAGGCAGATTCGGCTATCCACATTACGAAGTTACCAAGCACGAGGAATTGAGCGTTTTCGTCTTGACTTTCGCCGAATTTGAAGATACTGCGGTGATTTGACCTCGGCAAGCCTCCTGTTCTCTCCCCGAAGATGCCCAACCTAGTTGAATCCTGATCCACGACCTTTTTTCTCCAGTCAGTGGATATTAATCGATACAAATATCAAGGTTTTGCTAAAATAAATAAATAGACGACCGCGCTACCGTGAAGCTATTGGAGTAGCGTTAATACAGATACAAGGAGCCAGGGCCTACCGAGACTAGGTGAGGAGATTTACCATCATACCTCCTATCAGTTACGTTTCAAAAAGAGTCGCAATTAATATATTCACCATCCTAAACACAAAGTCCTAGCCAACTTGCTTCCATTTGTCAGAGCTACTCGAAATTACCTGAGCCAGCCTATTGTTATCGAGTCCGCTTAACGCATTCATGATGGTGGCAGAGTTGCGAGCCCAGCGGGCCAGATCGGCACCTCGATGTGGAACGCTGAGGAAGACACAACCGGCGGCTCTGTCGACGATATTTTGGTAGTGAATGTTCTCCATACATGCCCCATGCCCTTTGAATGCCTAGTAGATATTAGCATGATATGATATCCAGATAGAGCACGCGGATAAGGTGCAACTAACTGCTTTAACAACCAGGCCACCTAGACTGTGCGCAACGAAAATGATCGGTGCCTTCTTCTGCTCTTCTGGAGTTCTGATACTATCGATTTGATTCAGAAGGTCGCGTGCGACTATTTCGATATCGTTGATCGTGTTCGTAAAGATTAAGTCGGCGTCGTATCCATAAAATAGAATTCTTGCTTGAATATTCTTCTCCGCAAGAAGTTCGGGCAAGCGGTCTCGGAGCCAAATGGCACCATCGTCGGCCCTCCATGCTTTCGGCCAGTTGCCGTCCAGTCCATGCACCGCGATAATAATACTAGGGTAAAGTCAGATGAGTATGTAGTAAATATAGAACAACGCAGGTGTTACTAACTCCACATGCCGGATATTAGCTCCAGATAATACTGGCGGAGGTCGATCTGCTCTGTGGGGAAATGGTCGGATCCCAAGGTTTGCCTCTGCTTTATCTTCATGGGGTTGTGGTGAATTTGGAGACGACCCCTAGCTGTGCCAGTCGCTTTGTTCCAACTGTAATAGCTATATAAAATGATTCCTAGACGTGGGCTTACGCCATGTCTTTTCAGCGGTCTTGTTTGGTGTTGGTCGAGCCAGTTCCAAAGGGTGCTCCCCAGTTGTCAATAAAAAGCAACAACTGTACAGATTACTCTGCTTTATATGCCGATACGTAGAGTATACTTTGGTACCCATATGCCACCTCCAGAAACAGCTCAATTCACAAATAAGAGGCTCAGCCCGCATCCTCAGTACCTATAACGCCGGATGTCTTGTGGGTTAATAGATGATCTATTGGAGCTTGTTATAACGTCTCCGAAAAGTATTCGCATATTGAACGCCTTTGACTAGTGCCGTACAGAGTCTCCATCCTACATTCACGGACCGTCAGAACGGAGTGGAAGGGGGCCGTTGATAGGAGGATAACCAGGGATTACCACCTAGAACGAGAGGTATCATTAGACTATCCGAAAAATCAAGTGTATACGAGATTCTAGCGTTATTAATAATATCTGCAGTTATTTGTATGCTTAGGTGCGGGTAAGATTCACAAACGCGGAATTCCGCACCCCGAAAGTTCCTCTTAATGAATCATCTGTAATCTCACTATATTGTTGTCGGTGATGATTCTTGAAATCAACGCAGTTGCTTATTCATACGTTATGGACTTGTTATTTGTGATGTTGCTAGATAGCCAATTTTCTCCTCTCCGCTCCGCAGAGGGCATCAAGCATTCAGCGCCTTTATATATATGGCTTTGCCAGTCTAATTCCGCCATATTATCTTTCAACTCGCCTTCACCTTGCATTTAGTCTTCTATCTCTTGCTCTACTCTCCAACATTGCAAAAAATACGCTTACCATTTCTCAACTTACACGCCATGGCATCGTCTGAGGCAAAGACCATGCTTGCAGTATATGCG
The DNA here is from genome assembly GCA_010015515.1 of Trichoderma sp. TW21990_1. Taxonomy (NCBI): domain Eukaryota; kingdom Fungi; phylum Ascomycota; class Sordariomycetes; order Hypocreales; family Hypocreaceae; genus Trichoderma; species Trichoderma sp. TW21990_1. Next base: position 2,117,927 of record ML974119.1, read on the forward strand.
GCCAGAGGTGATGCTGAAAACCCTTTAGCAGGTCTCAAAGTTGGCCAAGTGCCCTTGCCAAGGATACCAGAGGGTTGGCTGCGCGTCAAAATTGAGACCTCTACCGTCAACTGGCACGACGTTTGGACTTTGAAGGGCGTTGGCTATCACGATATCGCTTTTCCCATTGTCCTGGGCTGTGAGGGTGTTGGGACTCTCGAAGATGGATCACGAGTCGTTCTTTACCCTGTTATGATCTCACACGGCTATATTGGCGATGAGACCAAGGATGAAAAGCGCAATGTCTTTTCGGAACTTAGAGATGGCACCCTAGCGGAATATGTTGCTGTCCCACCGGCCAACGTCTTGCCTCTACCTAAGGAAATTGACTCGATATCGGGCGCTGTGCTTGGAATTGCTTGGCTTACTGCCTACCGTATGCTCTTCACCAAGTCTGGCCTGCGACCTGGTCAGACAATGCTCGTTCAAGGCAGCTCAGGTGGCGTCAGCACAGCTCTTATCCAGCTTGGTGTCGCTGCGGGAATGCGTGTATGGACCACAGGCCGCTCTGCTGAGAAGAGGAAGCTTGCAGAGTCCCTCGGTGCTGAGAGAACATTTAATGCAGGAGAGAAGCTCCCCACGCAAGTCGATGCGGTATTCGACACCAGCGGCACTGTGACTTGGAAGCATTCAGTTGCCTCAGTCAAGGCAGGCGGCACAATTGTGGTGTGTGGAGGTCACAGCGGTTTTGAGCTGCCTACAGATGCGTTCCGCCTATTAGTTGACCAGCTAAACATCCATGGAGTATATGCGGGAACATTGGATGAGTTTAGAGATCTTGTTTCGTTCGTGGCTGCGAAGAAGATTAAGCCTTGCGTCGGAAAGGTTCTGCCTCTTGCTGAGGGTGTGGAAGCCGTCAAATCAGTCCACGACGGCAGGACTCTGGGTAAAGTGGTTTTGACAGTCGGCGATGTTGCTGTATGAGCTATTCTTTGTATAAAAATGATGGCAGCCTGCGGAGTGACGAATGGGTTGAAGAATAGGTAAAGATATCGGATTAGTGAGCGGCGAAAAGGCAAGAGCTCAGCGTGTTGGTAGAGTATGGATATTTACGCAAAGATTTCTTCTGCATTCTTACATAAAAATATAATAATTCTATCTCAACTCACTAGACTAGTCCCGTTAGAATGAAACAACATAACTTCGACGTAAGAGATACAACAATTGACAGAGAACTGCAGGAAATAGACGAATCTGCCCAAGCAGGACCTTTAACCTATTGCTTATCTAGAAGTTTTAGATATAACATGAGAGAATACAACTATGCTCTTTCGGATTTCCTAAATGAGATTATGTGGACGCTTGCTGTTGAATCTGGTCGTCGCATCTCCTAGGTCCATATCAGCAGCTTCGGCGCATATAGTGCCAGTCATCTCCTAGCTGTAAGTGGTAAAATTCTTGATTTTGTCCCCAGTAGTAATTCTAGATTCTTCGTAAGCAGCTAGGTTTGGGTTCGGTTCCTTGCTAGCTGTAATATATTTTGATAATATGAAGTATACGCAACCATACTAGAGTTGGATCGCCATTCCTCCCATATTGAGGCTTTCTAGGCATCCGAAGACATGACTTAAAACTCTTTCGTATTTGTGAAAACCAGCCCGTGGGTCTTTCGATCAACTATATCTTCATTGCTCTCCGGTAGCGGATGTAGAAGGGAAGCTGATGATCTCAACAGGTTCGGGGCTTTAGGGCGCTAGTTATAAGGATGTCCATCATCAGTATTATACCTTCTAGAATTTTATTGACTCGCCCTGCATCTGCCAGGTGTCTGATACTTAGCGATGGCCAGATCCTGTATGTCAAGGATCTAGACGTCGCAACGGATCAGAATGGGCCTTCAGACTCGGGAGTGCTTTAGCCAAAAATGAATACTTCGATGCAGGCATTTCTTCGTCTATTAACTTCTCCTCACTCTCATACTATGAGCCCAATACTTCTCCCAAATCTATGACATCTGAATTCAGGATCAATGCTTACGCGCTGTGTCGGATGCCTGAAAGGCTGCACACATCATCTTTAACCCCGCAGGAGCCCACAGCCTCATCTTCCAATGAGCCAGCAGTCTGTGTTACTCGAAGTTACGGACATTAGTTCTTCCACCATGTTTTCATTTTGCATCTCGCATATTAGGCATTATTTTCAGGCTGCCCTCTTTCAGCCCAACCGAACCCCAAGAGTCTTGCTAAATCCCCGCTTCTCTTCTCCTTCTAGGTATCAGTTTCCTCTACACCTATATCAACATTGCCTAAAAACCACTTCGTTGAACGGCGAGTTAAATCTATACAACGACACTGTAAATACCCCGAAAATGACTGTTACGACGAGGCCTTCCCCTTTCAATGTGGGAAGGAATCAGGACCAAAAGATGACATTCGATGCAAATGGTATGGCAATATTCAACGCTATTACCTCTAACTGCGTTAGTCCCTATGAGCATGATCCGCAGGAGGTTCGAGCTACATCGAGAACGTCCCGGGGATATCGCCCCCGCGGATTTCTTGGGCTCCCAATCATCGCGTCCTCCGGCGATCCCAAGAGTTCAATGAACGTGGAGAACACTGTATCCGTATACAGCAATGGGTTCGTTGAGGGGGTCATCCGGGCCTTCAATCAGGATCTCCACCTCGTTATCCGACCTGACGATATCTGGCAGGCTATCCTTTCACAATTCAGCCTTTTCGTCAACAGGAACGCTGAGCGCCTGCGGCACATGTTCGTCACCCACAAAGGAAAGTGCAAGCTGACCATCGATCTCAGACCCCTGAGAATCTCTGAAATTGACTATGGCAAGTTGGCTCAGGCTTTTACTTCCATGATCCAGAAGAACGTTGTCGATGCAGAGCTGCGTCAGTGGATGATACCGGACTTTTCCACCACAACAAACCATGACAAGGCGGTGGCAGCGTTTGGCATGATGGGGGCAATGCAAAAATATTTCCAGTACGGCATAAGGGGTGGATGTGGCTTACCCAGCGTGACACTGCTGGGGACCCGAGACGATTGGGAGATGCTTGCAGGTCGAGTCAACAAGTTGGACACATATGGCGAAGAGTGCAAGCACTGGGCTAGTCTGTTACGGCCCATCATGCGTTATATGCTAAGAACTTTCGATGAGCCAGACTCACAGGAGGTCAAAGATTTCTGGCTTCGCGTCGCGTGGGAGTCGGGCCATAAGGAAGGCAGTGGTGACAGCCGCTTGATATCGGGTTGGATCACAGCATTTGCGTATTTTGGGGAAAATGGAACGGTCACAACGGATTACAAAGAGACCGACTTTCACGACTGCCAACGGGACCGCAAACGGCTTATACTAAACGGGGTGTCGTATCCGCTTATTAGGCCAGGAAGCATTCCAAGCGGTCTGGTTCTAGTTCCTCTGATGATAATAGACGAGGAAACAGCCATGCAAAAATACGCCACAGCCGTATCTGGTACTATCGGCATGTCTATCTCACAGCATGATACAACATCCCAGCCAGTTTCAGCATGGTGGATTGTGCAAGAATTCGAAGAGCCGATTGGATCTTTGCCATGAAGACTAGGCAGTCTATAATGGATTTAACCACTTAGGGAACACCAAATATCGCCTCGGGTTCGGTGATATCCTGGAGTATGATGAGAAGATGGATATTAATGATGATTTTTGAGGAAGAAGCTACTACTACAGTTAAAGTCCTTGGCAGTTGGAATATAAGGGCAATATATTGTCAATGAGGTATTACTAGGCGGGAATGAGTCAAATAGTTGAATCGATTGTCATGATTATTCTCACAAATTCCGTATCGTAAGTAGCAATGCGAACGACTGCCAAAGTGCTGTAGTTTAAACGCTTTATGGGAAGTTCGATTCCCCCCCCCCCCCTTTTTTCTTATAAAAAAAAAAAAAAATAACACGCTTGCTTCCTCATGCTCTTCCACTCATTAAAAGTTGGCTCAATTTCTGTCTAAGCGACTAAAGCACTAATAACTAGGTAAATCGAGTATCAAAAAAAAAAAAAAAAAAAAAAAAGTTCAGTTCAAATAGATACCGGCATGATTGACGATTGCATTAATATGTGCTGATACCCTAGAGATGAATATGGTATCTCTTGTTCAACAAAACAATGTGCCACGGGTTGTTCCACAACACGCGCAAAATGCCGTTTGATAATCCGGTCGGGAAGTGGCATTTTGGAGCTTCTCGATGCGTTTTACCCGAACATTAGTTTGCTGGTTAAAGTCATCGCTCTATTTATAAAGTAAAAGAAGTAATACCGAAGAGGAGGGCGGGCTTGTGTCTGAGTCGCCACCCCTTGAGTTTGCCGAGAGCTATGTCCACTGTAGGCGTACTCCGTACAGTATGCAGAAACTTGTCAAGCAGGGGAAATCAACGCGGCCATCGTTTTATTGAATATGACGAAGCAGGCCCGTTCCGAGCCCCGTTGTGGGAGCCACCGGTCACTTAGCTGATGATCCGGCCAGGACCTAGCTTTAGTTACTCGAACGGCGTTGGATAGAGTGTTCCCACAACGCCACAACGGGCCAGCACATGGTCTGGACATGAGAGTCCTACAGTATATACTATGTACAGTACAGAGGACAGGCGACTCAGAGCCATGCAAGATTCAGCATCCGTCCATCCGGCTCCGGATACGCATTACAGCAACAGCTATTTTCCCAGTCAGCGAGCCCCTCGTGCTATGTGGATCATGAACGGGGGCTTGGTAGTTTTTGACCCCCCCCCCTAGCATAGGTCATGTTCCAGTCTGTTCCGTAGACTGGTTCAAACATGGTGTAGCCGCCTTGCTGGCTCGCTTAGCGCTGTGTCCCATCCTTGCGACAGCAATCCTGGTAGTTGTGGGATCACGACTGACTAGGCCTTGAAGGAAAAGTCCAAGTTGGGCACGTGGGTTATCATGAGGGCTCGCATGCTCGTTGTCGTTGATATGGATTGAGCTTCGGCTTTGTATGCTGTGTATTTAGAAGCCGACACATAAGCGTAATTAAATGATTTACAGTACGTACATGAATGACAACATGTAACCATATCCAATACAATATAACACGAATCTTGGGTCGAGACACAATCTAAACAGCGTACAGACCCACATATTTATTTACCTTGCGAAACTGTACTGTAGCAGGTCACTCCGGCTTGGAGTTGCAGTCTCTCGGCGCCATCACAATTGACATCTGATCAGATAAAAGTTGGCCAGCAATTTTTCTTTCCTAAACTCAATAAACAGCATCAACCGAGGCTATGAGTATTATTACCATCATGATTGTGCGCCCTGTGTATGAAACGCCTGTAAATCCCTACCTTCGCCCCACCAGAAACGGTAATGGTTTCAGTTATCCCGTCAGACCTGCGACAGGAACATGAGAATCAAGGAAAATACTGTACATCAGACATTTGCTTGCATCCTACCCCCGTATTTTATTTCTTCGCCTGGATCGGATTTCCGGATAGAGCGTTTAATCGCCCTTCCGTGTTTACGAAACGGGCGATGGAGCGGCTACAGAAACCTCGCCTACGTCGTATATTAGTTTTGGGGTCGATATTTGGCGGCTTGCGTGAGGAAGCCGGGGCCGAAATATTTGGTATATATTGTCCCAGCAGTCGATTGGTGATATGTTCTTTTGAATTATCTCTGCACCGTTGTCAGTTCTTGTCTTCTATTGTTTCGTTTCTCTCTTTCTCTTATCCAGCAGGCTGGTCCGTTCTTTTCGAGTTTGAAACTCTTTATTATTGTTGTATTTTTTATTTTTACTCGTCTTAAAGTCTCTTCAATTTGGATAATTCCAATCACCTTCCTTACGCAATCGCCATGAAGTTCCAAAGCTCCTCTGCAGCTGTAGTTCTGCTGCTTGGTCAGACTTTCGCCTTTCCTCTACCTCCTTCCAACGTGCTTCGTCGGGAGGTTCCCCAGGAGCATTCCCACGATCTTTTCCTCTCCATTACGAATGAAGCACTGGCCAAGAACAACCCCAAGGGTATCATTGATGCCGTTTTTGGCCTTCTTGGCAATGCGGCTGCTGCGGGTGGCGCTGGAAGCGTAACCAATTTGGACTGCCTCAAACAGGAGACAGCTGATCAGGCTTTTACCAATGGCAAGGCTGCTGGAGATATTCGGCTCATGGCCGGAGCATTGGTGTACCAGGCCTTGGAGAGAAATACCGGTAAAGTCGGACTCGCGAGCGTTGCTTGCACCGAGCAAGCCGTGAATCCGGAAATTCAGGCCGTAAAGCCCCACCAAGACCCGGCATCTGCCAATGCTGCTTCCATCAACAAGGGCATTACACTGGAGTTGGCGAAGCAGCTCAAGGCCATTGGAGCAGATCCCAACCTCGCCCTCCTCAGCGGCACCTTTGCCCCAGGTGATGTATGCTTGATGCTCTCTTATTTACATTATCTGGGATTACTGGTGATTAACAACTCATAGCTTAACGATGCCACAGCCAAGGGCAATACTTGCGACGATGTTGACCCCAAATTAGGGTGCATCTTCACAACAGGCAAGCTTGTTCTTGATGCCAGCCAGGAGGAAGTTGCTTCGGCTGTTGCCGCTGTGTCCCAGACCTTTACCGGTACTGGCGGTATTCAGGCCACAGACTTGGTCGACTTGAGTAAATTCTCCATAGCAAATGTTCAAGGAGGCGCCGCTGCCCCAACAGGTAGCAGCAATGTTGCGACGACCTCTCAGCCAGCGGCCCAAGCAACTCCCCCTCCAGCTGTCCAAGCATCTTCCACACAAGCTGCCGCTCCTCCTGCCCAAACTCAAGCCTCTAGTGGTAGTGAGCCTTCTACAGCCAGTGGAAGCAATGTTCAGACCTTCACCGGCACACTTGGCGGCCCTCCCCCGCCTGTCGTTTCAGGCACAGGAAACCGACCATTTTCCGTCAACGGAAATACCTTTGTCAACATCGGAGCCGCCCTTGGACGATCCTGCGATATTCAGCACAACTCATGTGCCGATGCAGCCAACTCTGGTCAGCTTTCCGGAGGAGTAGCCCAATGTGATGAGCAGAACAACCAGTGTAAAGCGGCCGCCACATCTGGTGCTTCCAGCAGCAGCAACAACAATAACAACAACGCTAACAGCAGTGGAGCGAGCAACACTAGCAGCGGGAGCAACGCTGATAATGTTAATGCCGGCAATGGAAATGGAGGAAGCACTACTACAGGCAATTTCGGCTCATGCTCCAACCCCAGCATCAAGTTCGCCAACGGTCTTGATGGCCGCAAAGAACCTGCATTTGCGCCGGTCAATGAAGTAGACTTCAACCATGGCTCGGCCTTGAATATCAAGGTCATTGCGGACTTCATCTGCGACAGACTCAATTCCAGCTGCAAGGCCGGTGCTGCAGTGGTTTCCACCTGCCAAAGTGCTTCTGCTGCTGCGTCTCAGCTGACAGGCCAGGCTGCAGCAGATGCTTTTAACAAGGCTTTGGGAGTTTCTGCAAATTAAAAAAGTTTCGCTGGGACAGGTCAATGTATGATAGTAGTGCATATTTATGTAGTTCGGGATATGAAGCCATCTTGAGCTGTAAGCTGGCACGCTAGTTATACAGATGAGTAGGAAAAAAACCAAATTACGAGAGACTTTGCAAAACGGTATCCATGTTTAAATGCGTCTGTGAAGAAAAAAAAATTACTTTTGGCTTGTCAAGCCCCCCCTTATAGTAAGATAGGGGGAACTTGGCTAATTATCCCTATACCTCTGGCTAATATTAAATATCGAATTTACAATGATACCTCGCTCGTGCTATTCATGCTTCGTGAACTGTCCACATGCACCCCCTTCGAAGCATCATCCTCTTGCCTCTTTACCAATCTAGACTCGTCTTCGTCGCTATACCGTACCTCAAACATGGTGTTGAGTTCAATCCCGCGATGCTCTGGGCGAGTTTGGGACTTCACAGCAGAAACCGAAGTCTGCGCTCGACTACTACCACCAATGTGATCTGACTTGACATAGTTGTCTGGATAGTTCTGGTAGCCACTGTTTTTATGCGAAGAGCCACCAAGGGTGGGAAACAGGCGGATCAAAAACAGGCGCAGAGAAGGCAGGCATGTGCAGACAATACCGGTATTGATCTCAATAGTCGACCAGATAGAGACATCGACTTGGTCATATGTGGGATTTGAGGAACTTCCAAGGTTCACAAGGAACTGGAGTCTGACGATGCTGACCACCGTTACACTAGGGTCATGTTAGACAAGAGCTTGTCGCCGCTGCGTGGGTTGTGCTTACAAGGTACCAACGAGGAGCATCACCGCCACACCAACTTTCTTCTTCCAATGGAGGTTGAGATTGCGAATCTGCCACATGGGGATTCCGATCATCCATATATCCAAGGCGATGCTGATAGCTGCGTTTGCCCATCCAACGGCATTACTGTTGAGACTGTATCTCAGTTAGACTTGACCTGGATAGAGAGCGAGGGCTGAGATTTCTACATACCATTTGCCTTTGTGCTCGCCGTCCCAGCCTTTCCAGAAAAAGCTTATGGGATGGCACTGGAAAACCGCGAGAAGCATAAACGTAACTCCGAAGATACCATTCACGAGAACGGTGCCCCACAACAGTTTCCGGGCTTTGCCTGGGAAAATGTTGAGATAGAAGAACAAGAGTGTCATCTTCAGAAGCATGACCTGAGCGAAATATAGAATCTCGAGGACGTAGAAGTACACTCCAAAACGAGTGATCGTATCGAACGGCAGCGTCCAGATATCCTTGCCTTCTCCATTTCCGCCAGTGCCTCGGACGTTCATCACTGAAGAAGGAATACCGCAGAAGAGTGTTACGATAATGGCATAGTCGTCCAGGGCGAAGTCCATCCTCATGAAAAGCTTGGAGCCGATACGCAGGAGGACAACTACGCCGGAGACGACACCGAGCACGATGGTGACATTGGCGAAGTCGGGAGTCCTATTACGGACGGGGACACCGCAGAGTGTATCTGTCGCATTTCTGGTGGCTAACGAGAAGTGTCAGGCAATATATCGCTTTTGGGGTGTTATAGAGAATGGGTCGTTGGTAGGCAACATACTTAGGGACTCTCGAACCGTGCAGGTGGTCGCAATGCAGATGGCCGAGGTTTCTTGAATAGACGAGCTTTCGCAGGTACATTTCACATCAGTCGGACTGCAGGTGGAATTCGCAACAGCTGATGCAAGGCATTTTTGCTGATCTTCTTAGTTCGAGCTCGGATCACACGTCTGAAGGAGGAAAGGGAAAAAAATGGATAGCATACCGCACAGGCCGGCAAGACCGAAAGAGGGTTGTTGGCGGGAGTAGTGTCTGCAAGCACTAGGGCCAACGTTCCCAGGAACGCCAGCAAGAGATGAAGAAGCAACTTCATTGTCTTTCCTGGACTCCGAAGTCGATTTCCGGGATCGAAGGAATCTTTTTCGGGCCGGCAATGTTGGAGATATCAATCATCACATAAGGGCAAGCTTTGAAAGTTGATCAACACTCGCGTGGGACGTCAATATACGGGCCGTCCTTGTACCTGCTTTAACTATGCATTTGCTACATGTAGATTATGGGCACGCCCCTTTATTTCAAGATGGGGGACAGCATGCTAGTTTGTTATTGCGGGCATTTGAAATACACTGTAGGAAAGGGCAAGAACCTAGTATAATTAATACGAAGCTATGGCGTTGATGAGTTAAGGAATGGGCCTAATTCGCACTTTGAGCAACCGCTCTGCGCTAGCATCCATCTCCTACGGCCCTTTGGTTCTAGAATATGGCTGTCTTGGGGAAATCCAGCATTGTACTACTTGTTCAGCTAAAGTGCCACTGACTCGTGAATCTGACTAGAAACCACGGCTCTTTGAGCCTAACCGTCTTGACGTTGCATTGCATTAGTGGTGCGTGCTGAATCTTTGGGGGATTGCGACGGGCAAGGGGGGGACGCTGGTCCATCGGGGAAAAGCTGAGGTGCTGGAACAATCCCCACAGCAAAGCAGGCCCCCCTTGACGAGCGGACAAGAGGGGGAAAAAAAAGAAAATTAAAAAAAATAAACAAATAAAAAAAATAAACCCTCGAAAAGAAACCAGGGAACCGGGATGCACTAACCGCCTCTCTAAGCTCATGTTGGCGTCCGCTTAGAATGGGCTTTAGACCTAGAGCCTTCGGCTGCCTCTACGTTGGACTAAAGAGATGCTAAACCCGTGGCAAGTCAGAGAAATGTTCCCCGTGAAACCTGGGTGGGGATTCGCAATCTGCAGCAGAGAGAGTAGACTGTGTTAGCTGAACCCCTTGAGGCCCTGGGATGTTTAGTTCGACTCCGGATAGCTACGCGAACAGCGAGCAAAGAGGGAGTTGCCGGATTCAGTTACTTGGAGCCGACTTGAAGCACCAAAGGTGCGGTTCAGCACGATACTGTAATGCGCGTGAGATTCCAGCTAAGTACAAATATGGTGCGATAGTCCGGGGTTTGGCCATCGCTTGGCTGTATGCCTAGAAGAAGTTCCTCGTGGTAGTTGCAAGACAGGGCGCAGAATCCAATAGATTACCCTGTGCAATACTACTGTACGTAATACAGTACTACTGTAGTTCAGGGCAACGACTGTAACGAGTACTCTACGGTACCCGTTAGAAAGGATTGATGTATGATAGAATGTTGGGCTGCGCTGTGTGATGGTTCCACACCTTGGCAATCCACTCTCCTTTAGCATCTTCTCTACAGTTCTCCATAAACCAACTACCGTAATACATTAGGTAAATATCTTAGTATGGTGTGTGTGTTTACCGGCCGGCAATTCCTTCTGCTTCTCAGTGTGCCATACAGTATGAATACCCGACGATTCATATCAGATTTCATGACGCTACTTGATAAAGCCCCTTACTTGTTGGACGGCTAGAAAATCTAGCTAGATCGTCCACTCACTAGGTCTTAGTGCCAATAGTATGCTCCTTTGGGTATGCAGAATGCAGAATGTGTACAGTAGTTCTAGATGGTAAAATAACTAACTGCTCCTGTGCCTCGAGAGACGAATGGCTTCCTCTTCTTCTCTTCTCTGCCCCTCTGTGATATCTCTACAAGCTCGGCTACAATTGGCGTTTTCATGCAAGTTCCTGCGTCGTGTCATAGTAGTGACCGGTCTGGAACGTTAATGATGTAGGTACCCCCAGATTACCCGGCATGTAATTTCGGTGAAGAGGGTCATTCATCTCTATTTACCAATGCTTATTAGTTGGTCATTCATCTCTCGCTAATGCCTAATTGTTCTGCGAGCCACAAACTCGAAGATTGGTTCGACTTCGTCCAAAACCTTCTCTCCTCTTACAATGCCCTCCCGTAGGTCCCTGAACTAGAGCAGAGGGGGGGCTGGAATCCTACAAGAACTCAGGGCCGGAGTCCTCTCCGTGGCTTCCGGGGCTTTTCTTCTTCCGTCTGCTAGGCTTTTTCACCAAGCGTCAACAAAACGCCACGAACCCATCCAAAGGCGAGGCTAACCGGGCCGCCATCGATAGTTTTCACCGTTAAGTACTATGTACTGTAAACCCGAATTCATTTCCACGCCTGATCGCGCTCCTCCGGATCATCAGACTGGCAAGCTGTTACAGTACTGCCACCATTAAGCTCCCGTGTCTTTACTAACCCCGGATCTTCATACACAGAGAAAGGGATCCGCAAAAGATTGGCGCTATGGTAACACGGTCCGTGATCTTCAAAAGTTTTCCCTCCCGCAGCACGCGGTGAATCACTATGCGATCGTCGGTCAAGTCCCTCCCACTCTCGGAAAAAAAAAAAACAATTGCATGTCGGCTTTGGTTCCGTTGACAATTGATGTGGACCTGAATGTGCATATTCTCCATCATATACTTTCGCTCCACGCTCATTCGTCCCGAGCCAGCCAATTGACAGCAATGCCTAATGCTGCTCCTGGCTTTCTCATGGATTGGTCGCGCCGTCGATATGCCCACTCACCTTAGTTCCCAACCGGCGCTGCCCTTAGTTTATCGCAAGCATCTGCTGCCGGCTAGACGGCCATATCCCGAATGCTGAGTTTTTTTTTTTTTTTTTTTTTTTTTTTAGGAGTGTCGCCGCAGCCGGAGTTGAGCTGGGAAAACGAAAGATAACAGGAGAGTGGAAACGAACTTGCCAGCCATCCAGAACCTTTGCCGAGTCGTAGCTCTTTGATACCATTGACGCGATTCCAGAGCCATGTATGCAAGACTTGAGAAAATCTTGCCAAGGCCATCCTTTTCTCCAACCCTCTTCTGTAGGCTAGTTCAGGTGAGTGGACATGCTGCAAGAGTCGTGTCCAGCTTTTCCGGCGAAATATCTCGCTCAACAAAGGACACAAATCCCAATTAACTTTCCATCTCCCCAGGCCGTTCATCCGGGGTAGCATGCCCTTTATATAGTTATTTGATGCCGTTCCTCTTGGTGACCAGCGACCCAACCTAGTCTTCGTTTAAGGAGATGTGCAATAGGAGAGTAGAAGTTCTGGACCGCCTCTGGAATGAATGATTGCTCTGGATTCGCTGATCCAGACCGAAATTGTAATTGTGCCACGTTTTTGATGGTTGATATCCACGTGGTGTTGTCGAGTCATTCATCAAAGAGGCCACAACTGATACCAGCAAGGTGGACCTCTATAAAATGGACGGAATCTTTCCCATACAAAAACAACCCTGTCCTGCCTGTTGAATGCTGTATACAGTAACTTATCCGCCATACCAGCCAGCAAACAATCCCTGTCGCCACGATTAGCGAGTGGACTCTCGTCTTATGGAGAAGCGCAATCTCCGCCAAGAATTATTCCAGTCTGTTGGGAAGAACTGCTTACGTACGTACGATTGCGAAATGTACGATGGCAAAATGCACGAGGTCTACCCCACACAGGAAGCACAGATACGGTGATGTTGTCTCCCGGCGGCGGGCTCAGTTTGGACAAACGGAAACTTGACCGATGTCTAGATTCATGCCTCGGCTGAGTGGAGCAACATGACATGGAATGGCAGTTCGCATTGCATTCACCGACACTTGAGATGCTGTAGCTTACCGGGGTTCCTCGGACATACTCCTAATCACAGTAAACCTGACCTGAGACCGGATCCGTGTTTAGTCCATCTTGGGCCAAGGCCGATCTACGATAATTCAATGCAGCTCCCAGGGGGTCAAACTCGGCTGGAAACCACGGTGAACGTCGACTCGTTTCTGAGAGCTCATTTGTCACTCTGAACATGGCGGAGCAACATCCTCCAGTAGCAGTTTGCCTCCTGGGTTCTTTGACATCTCTACTACATAGTAAACGTAGAAAGTCAGTCAATAGTTCATCTGTTGGATCCAACACAATGGAGTCAGTTTATGCCCTAAACTCTCCCAACCCCTTCGGACACGGCGACGTCACACTCGCCTGCTGTACGATCCGTGACAGTCTCCAATCTCCGCGTCTCCAACCTCCCCATAATTGGTGATACGACGTTACCTATCATGTGATTAATAATGGATCTTTTGGAGGAATATGTATATACAGTCTCGGACGACATCTTGATGTTTCTCCAAGTTTCACCAGTCCTTCATCTGCCTTTGAGAATAGAAAGATGAGGTCCTTCATCCATCTAGCGGCCACTGCCGCATTGTTGGCTTCTGTACGCGCTGACACGAATAATACGGCCACGGCTAATACGGTCACAACTGACACGGCTTCTCGCCCGCCGCCGCCGCCGCCATGCCGTTATCTTCCCGGCGATGCTAACTGGCCAAGCGCAGCTGCGTGGGCGTCACTCAACTCAACAGTCCATGGCCGACTTGTTGCGACTGTTCCCATCGGAACTCCGTGCCATGACCCCAAGTATAACCAGGCCGCTTGTGCGCAATTGCAAGCCAATTGGCCTCTGCCGCAAACACAGTTCGTTGCTACACCCTTTTCAACGGCACATATCTGACAGGATGTCACAGCTACACGACGTCGTCGTCAGTGATGCAGCCCTTCTTCGCCAACCAGAGCTGTGATCCCTTCACCCCCGAGTCTCAGCAGTGTGTTCTGGGCAACTACGTCAGCTATGCTGTCAACGTCGGGAGTGCCGCTGATGTCCAGGCCGCCCTGGCATTCGCAAACAAGAACAACATCCGCGTGGTTGTGCGCAACACCGGCCATGAGTATGCCGACACCACTCTGCAACATTTCATTGAAAGCATTGGCTGATTGCTTTTCTCTCGCTAGCTTTTTTGGCCGTTCTACCGGTGCCGGTGCCCTGGCCATCTGGACTCATAGCCTGAAGAATATCAGTGTCTCGACTTACACATGCAGCAACTACACTGGCCCTTCTATGAAGGTGGGTGCTGGAGTCCAAGGCTTTGAAATGCTCGAGGCTGCCCATACCTTTGGTTATGTTGCGGTATCTGGCGAGTGCCCAACCGTTGGTGTCGCCGGAGGTTATACGCAAGGCGGAGGCCATTCTGCTCTCAGCACCACCTTTGGTCTCGGCGCGGATCAGACACTGGAGTTCGAGGTTGTCACTGCGGCTGGCAATATCCTCACTGCTTCTCCCACCCAGAACAGCGACTTGTACTGGGCTCTGAGTGGTGGCGGCTCAGGATACGGTGTCGTTACGTCCATGACGGTCAAGCTTTATCCTGAAGCCACCATCGGCGGTGCTCAAGTAACAATCGCAGCCGCCACCACCACCCAGGACAACTTCAACAAGCTTGTTTCCGGTTTCCACGCCCTGCTGCCTGCCATGATCGATAAGGGCGCCATGGTGATTTACCTCGTCAATGACCAGATCTTCATGCTGAACCCGGTCACCGTCTACAACTCCACGGCGGACTACGTCCAGAACACTGTCCTGGCGGATTTCAACGCCCTGCTCAGCGAGCTTGGAATCAAACCCTTGGCCGCCAAGTACACCGAGCTTTCATACTATGACCACTACAGCACCTACATGGGTCCGCTGCCCTACGGAAACCTTGCTGTTGGAGACTACAACTACGGCAGCAGACTGATCCCACGCAGCGTTCTCGAAAACAACAGTGATGGTTTCTCGGCCGTCCTGCAAAACCTCACCGCACACGGCGTCCTGGCTGTTGGCAGTTCCGCATCGTATACTCGCCCGGCCGGCGTCAGCAACGCAGTTAACCCCGTGTGGCGAAGCACAACGGTGCATCTGCAGATTGGCACTCCTTGGAACGAGACTGCGCCGTGGTCGCAGATGCTCGCGGACCAGCAGACCATGACCAACGAGTTTGTGCCTCAGCTCACTGCTGTGACACCGGGCAGCGGCGCGTACATGAACGAGGGCGATTTCCAGCAGCCAAACTGGCAGCAGAACTTCTTCGGATCCAACTACAATACTCTTCTTTCTATTAAGAAGAAGTATGATCCTAATTCTGTCTTTTATGGCCTCCGCCTCGTCGGTAGTGAAGCCTGGACTGTCGGTAACGACGGAAGGATGTGCCGTGCCTAAATAGATAGATTTAATGTCGCCTTAAGTGGCTGAAGATAGATATATAATGCAGCATTGTTAGTTGTTTTTGCTTCCACTCTTGACAACGGACCCGTTGCCCACAAAGCAAATGAATCGCAACTCCGCCATCCGTTGCCGTATAATAGACTATCAGCATACTCCCACAATTCCTGTCCTGGCTTTGGTACTATCTTCCCTTCCCTGGGATAACCATCACTTATTTCAACCATGGATGATTACGAGTACTAATCTAAGGCAGTCAAGTATCGGCGAGAATGATCGACCTGTTCATTTAATACAAATCTTTCAGTAATTAAAACAGAGAAAGTTTAAGATATGCAATGAATTGTAAAAGAAACATTGCGTAGATGTACGGTTGGTTAATCGGCTGGATAGTTTGTCGTCTTCTCCCATAGTGCTTACGTGGATGTCACCAATTTGAATGAATCCAATACCCAGGGCCTCATCCACCATTTAAACATTTATCTCCAGCAATAAATTCCGTCCAATACATAATAAACTATCTATTAATAGTGTTTTATTCGTGGTAGCTGGTGGTGGTTGCTTATATATCCCCTGCTAGCGGCTCCTGGAGGAGATATTATGCGTAATATGCTGAACGCTGTTGGATATTACCAACCCAACAGATAGAAGGCTGGAGGACTGGTTACTCAAGAGTTGAATCGTACCACACAGGGCATGCTTAACAATTCACTCATCAATCCAACATGGCACAAGCCAGTGAAACACTCGAGAACTTACCGACGATAGTTACTGAGCTTACCACAACGCTCACAATCACCTTTTGAGCAAAGAACCTGCCTGAGTCATCATTTGACGATGCGCCCGGATCCTTACCCCTTGATTAAGATATCCAATTCTCCCGTACAAAACTTGTGAGATCCCTCATGGATATGCTGCACCTAGCCATGGGTCCAAACGAGTTTTCCATCACCCAAAGTATGTGGATGAGTACTGCAAAGTCACGCCTCTTATCAAATTTCGTCTTACTGACGTCAGAAATCATTCTCCGTTTCATTTAGCGAGCTTTGACAGCAAGTTAGTATCTCGTCCGATGTGAGAATTTCTCAACGTGGATGAGAAAGAGAGCAACCCAAAAGGCTACCGCGCTACTCGGTTTGCTGAAGGGTTGCAAGCCTTTGGTGGCATGGTTGCTACCGAGATCTATGTGGAAACATTTTGACTGGGAGAGCCTTGGAGAGCTTAGTGTTCTTGATATATGCATGTATCGTGCGACGTATAACACGAGAGCCCTGGTTGCTAATTAGCCTCGCAAGTCGGCGGCCCATGTAGTCATATCAGCGCAATAGTCGCAAAATCCCATCCGCGACACCGCTTCACAGTTCCAAGACCTCCCGGAGCTACAGCTAGATTTCGACGAAATCATAGCATCGGCCCCCTAGCTAGCTAGTCGCATATCATTCTAGGTTTACGACTTCTTTACGCCACAGCTTGTTTCCGCAAACGCATATCTCTTTGGCAACACCTTTCACGACTAGCCGCACAAGTGAGTTATGAAGATTCTCCCTCAGCCAGTTCCCGCTTTGACACCTGGGGTTCACACCGTGCTATTCGATGCCATGATGCTTCCAGACTATGATGAAGACCGGCGTCGAGCACCGCTACCCGTAAGAAAGATATAAAGTGCTTTTGACATGCAAATATTGGTTCTTTTAAATGCCGAGGAACGCACAGCAGAGATTGGTAGTGAGGATTTCGGACTGAATATAGGTCGACGGCCGAGGGTATGGGATTTGCATGATTAGTGATGATTTGAGATATGCTTAGCCGTCGTACTCTGTACTCAGTCTAAAGTTAATGGATGCCGTCATATCGGCTCATTACCCCATTTTTCGGGGATCCGACTGCATCTATATATTGCCCTTTTTGGATGATGGCCATATAGCGTGCAAACTAGGCATCGGCCCGGGATCGCCAAGGTTTTATAGCCAGATTCACGCATGCCAAGCAGCCGAGGAATCTAGAGCATGGTAACAACCCTTTATTCCGAGATTTACGTGACGACATGCCTTGGCACGCCGACTGTCCCGTTTGTGGTTAGCCAGCTCATGGGTGAACATTGAGTAAAAGAAATGCACAAATGAAGCACATCAAGTCTTCAAAGGATGCTTGTAGAAATAAGTTTTGATCATCACAAGTTTGACAGCCAATCTACATAAAAGCCTAGCCTAAGCTACAAACAAGGTATCACATGCATTATCAGATTAAAATGTTCATTAGAAGTTCAACATGTCGACAAAACTGAAAATAGATGCCTCAGCTGCAAGGGCATCAATAAAATCAGCCTTGGTAGCATTGGCATTGAAGAGTTCCATCTGAAGAGGGATATCTGGGATAGACGTCGGAGGCGGTATCAGCTGCGCCATGGGCGTTACGTCTTGTTCGGGAAGAGAAGGAGTTAGAGAAATATTGGCAGCATCGTCGGGGAAAAGCTGCTGTATGGCCTTGCCGAATATACCTCGGCACACGGAAGCGACTGAATACGTCTTTTGCAGCTCTTCCAAGATCATCATGCACATGTTTAGCATATTTAATCCCAGTCGCCTAGAAAGAGCGTCGCCGAATTTGCAATTGAGAAGGTAGACTTGCATTGCCGGGACCAAAAGCGTGGGCCTGCCGACTGCCGTTAGCATCTCTCTGTCAAACGCAGCCAGAAGACAATATCGGTTGAAATCTGGATTGAATGTAGTAATAACTCACGTCATTGGACCGGCGTAAGAAAAAAAGTTGCCCTGTGCGAGAGAGTAGACAATATTGCATGTCTTTGAGGCAGCAGACATTGCTTTCCCCTGCATTTCCTGCTGCCATTCTCTCTGGCGGTACGAAGGGAGATCCGAGGGGGACTCTACACTGCATGGTCGATAGAATGTGATCAAGATGGCCCTTTACCAGTCTGTTAGTAAAATTGAAATCACAAGATGAAGAAGAAGGAATAGTAAGAGAGGACTAACTGGTAGTGTAGCTGCAAATGATAGTAGTAAAATGTTGCCAATCGAGATAGAATCGGGTCTGGGTGTTCCGGCATATTAAAGCGCATCAGCTCAGCCTCTAGACTATCAATCTGGTTAATTGTTGGTTTTAGTCGTCGCAGCTGGTAGCATGTCAAAAGAATCTTGCCCAGCGATTTCGTCATTTGTATCAACTGAATCCAATATTCTGCCAATCGTGGCAGGTCCCTCGGAAAATACGCCGAGGTCACAGACTCTGGTATGCCCTCCAGGTCTACAGCAATGTCTGAGACCAGCGGATCGGGAGTGTCAGAATCATCAAGATTGATCCGTAAAGGCCTTCCAAGGGACACGGAAAGCCAACGGTCTCGCCAGAAGCACGTCCACCATAATCTCCGAAACACGGATCGCTGTCGTTCGGTTATAGATGTGTTGTATCCGATAGCGTCAATATCGCGGTGGAGGCCGAGAACATGACACAAGTTAATAGCTCGGCCACTCCACTGCCATGACTGCATGTGATCCTCTATATCTGAGTTCCAGAAGCCTAGTAGCAGCGCTCCCTGTAAAAGAATGAGGCTGTTCTTCTCACCACCATTGTTGTATACGCACTAAAGGCATGCAGTCGATTAGTTTATCGGATAAAGAGAAAAAAGAATTAGTTGACTTACGACGCCACGAGCAAACATCTCTGCTTTAAAGGCTTTTCGAGATGTAAAGCCTTCATTCTCGTAAATCTCCGCGGGTACATACTATGGACCGGATTTAGTCATTCCGTACACCAAAGGATCCAAGGGTGGGTGTGTTTACATTAGAGGAAATGGTGTAAAGACCCCATAATAGGATAAGGTTGTACTCCTGCAATCGTTTGGAGCGGTGATATTCCAAGAGCTTGTCCGCTTCCAGGATGGGCATGATTGGGTGGACATTGTGAAAATATGCCCGAATCAGACTATCATTTGCTGCATCTGATAAAAATGAATAGACCCCTTTGCGGCGGAGAAAAGTCCTTTCATCTTCGGTTAAGATAGTTTTCTTTGCTGCTGGCATGAGGAGATGTTTTGGTATGAGGTGGTCGGTTGTGCATATATGCATAGTGGAAGTAGGACCCCCAGTCTGCTCACCTGCGTGGATTTAGAGTTAAAATTGCTGCCGCATGGAATCAGGCATCTCGATGGTCTTTCTTGTAAACATACCGATGTAGTACGGGACTTGGCACTCTCTTCGTGGATGTCCCAAGGCCACTTCCACCATTTCAACACCGAGCTGCTCCTCATCAGCGGCACTTGGGTCACTAGCTGCAGCTGAAACTTTGGTATCAGGTGTGTCCAATGGCGTTTGTGAATCTTTTAGCGGTGCACCGTCGCCCTCAGGACTAGAATCTAGCGATGGAGGATTGGGGCCCCGATTGCTTTGGTTAGCAGCATCTCGCATTGCCGAGCTTTCAGCATAGTGACGGGGTGCCGGGAATACGGTAGTGTTCTGCCGATGGCTGTGGGACATGTGGCTTGCAATCAGTTATCCAGTTAGATGAGATAAACATCCCCTCCCCATGATTCATGGATATTTGTCTTACCGTTTGCCCTGTCTTGGCTTTAAGATGCATTCCGTTTGGTCCTGCTCGCAGCTAATGCACGGAACTCCCGTCATAGACACGCTACATCGAACCTTGCGCACCCGACAGGTTTGACAAGCGATGGCTGAACGATAGCGGCGAGTCGACATATTCACGCCCAGAGCCTTGGTGGTCTTTACCTTGACGCAGAGCTACCATAGAAAGGGTCTTTGCCTGTTGGGAAATAGAAACGAGGAGTTTCGATGCATGGAAACCTCGGAATCTTAAACCTCGGACTTGAATCCCACGTCATCCGAGGTTCAGCTTCTGATTGGCCGAGTGATACATATGACCCATTTATAATGATTTGATTCATGTCTCCCTGCCAGTACAATGCTTATATTTTATGATGAGTAATCGTTAACGCTTGAAGATGAGGATAAGGAGGCGTTGCTGCAAAAAGATACGTAAAATTACAAGGGCTATCAGATAACTTATGTTGCGATGGTTTGAATCTTGAGTCATGAGTCAAATATGAAAAGCGCTTTTTCATGATAGTTATTCGCAGATTAAGATCGTTAACTAGTCCGGGCAAAGTGGAAATCTACGGAGCGGCCGTACGGGATGCTCCGGAGTGCCGAGGAATCACTCCGTCGATACGACATGCTTGGCAAATCGGGATAAAAGTAGAGATTGTAGATCCAATGATGTCATATTTGGGCCATATCTGCATGACTAAAATTCCGGACCTCTCTGACGCTATAATTGGCCATTTTACGGGTATACAGGAGTTCTATGGGAAAAAAAGAAGAAAAGAGAAAAATTATGCCCTATATAGGAACGAAGAATTTAATTTATAGCTATGATCTTTTCTCATTTTAAGCCACGGAGCCCTTTAGGCAGCCGTCGAGATACCCTAGGAGGTATCACGTATCTTGATACTTCGTACCGGCGTCTGACAATCAACGGCTGTTGACGTCCTTTTTTTGAGCTACAGTATCACTTTGGATTAATGCATATTAATTATAGAGTAAATCCTTTTCATCATTCACTATGTTTTTAGAATGCAATGCTCTGCCAAGACAATATAACTACTCTATACTGTATGGGTCGAGCTTTGGCGAAGGAACTCCCGCTCAGTTATGGAGACGTCTAACCAATCAGGAGTTTAGATCTTCCGGTGTGAGTGGCCGTCCTCCGGCCCGGTATTCGGTGCTCCGGCCCGTATGGGACCCTCTCACACAACATAGGGACACGACATGACAGAAGATGTCTGTTGACTGACCTTTGAAAGAGTGAATTCCAGTGCTCCCAATAGAGAACTTGGCCACACATGACGGGCTGCCCTAAATAGCCGGCCCACACATGATTCTTTTTCGAAAACACCTCTTTGAAGCCTCTTAGCATCATTCCCTTTACAACGACAACTCTGAGCAGTCATAAATATGGAAATCTCAAAGAAACATCGGTTTGACATAACCAAGTGTGCGCGGCCGAACATTGTAGCTTTGTAGCCATACACTACACCGAAAGAGTACATGCATTCCTGGTTTGTTGAGAGTTGAATTACTTGGTGCTGACCCTTCTGCAGGGATTATGTCGATGACGATGCTGTGACTCTTCTTGATGCCAACGAGAATGTGTTTGGGCCTTGTATTCCATCCGGTGAAGTTGCCTCTCCTGTCGGTAATGGTGTAACCATTCAGTCTGCTCTCGACCCCCAGGCGCTCCGGCTTCACCGTTACCCCGACGCGTAAGTGAATCAAGACAGCCATAATCTACCGAGTTAACAGTGTTTCAGACATCAAAGAAAACCAAAGTAAATATTCTGCAATCTTCGCAATACTCGCCAAGATGCAACTGCACCCTTAACACCAGACAATGTCTGTCTCGGCATGGGCTCTGATGAATCTATTGATTGCATTATCCGCGCCTTTTGCGTGTCAGGTAAAGACAAGATCCTCATTTGCCCTCCAACATATGGCATGTATCAAGTGAGCGCCGATGTGAACGACGTTGGAGTCGTCCATGTCGACCTGGACAGTCAGAACGGTTTCGCGTTGCGTCCAGACGAAGTTAGCAAGCAACTTTCCAACGATGCATCCATAAAAGTTGTTTTTGTGTGTTCCCGGGCGAACCCAACTGGTAATATAATTTCCCGATCCTCCATTATGCAATTATTACAATATCCCACATAGAACGGCGTCGTGGTTGTCGATGAGGCATATATCGATTTTGCACCACACATCAGCTTTGTGGAAGAAGTCAACGAATGGTCCAACCTGATTGTGACGCACACTCTCAGCAAGGCATTCAGTCTTGCTGGTGTTCGGCTCGGCATCACCTACTCCTCGGTTCGAATCTCTCAGCTGTTGAACAACTTGAGAGGCCCGTACAACATGTCAGCGCCTACAGTGGCTCTGGCCGCTGCAGCTCTTCAACCGGAAGCACGAGCAAAACTAGAAGAATACCGATCGGGAATGAATGAGCAGCAAAATCGACTAAGACAAGAACTTCCTAAGATTCCCGGTGTCAGCAGGTTCCTTGGTGGATTCAATACCAATTTTATCATGTTCGAGGTCCTCAGCAAGCCGGCTGAGAAGGGCGGGGTTCCTGACAACGAAGTTGCGAAGGCTGTGTTGAATTTTCTGGCTATGAGATCAAAAATTCTGATTCGTTATCGTGGCAACGAGGCTGGTTGTGTTGGTAGTCTCAGGATTTCGGCGGGTAATGAGCCGCAGGTCACTGATCTTCTCGTGCAAATTCGGATGGCCCTCGAGGACGCGCATGGTCGTAAGGCCTAGCAGCAATAGAAACAAAATCGTAAATTGAAGCAGCATCGCTTGCGATATTAATTATCGCTCTGTGAGTGACGCCTTTTGGAGTCTGTTCTAGTCTAGAAACCGCTCCATGATTGATCGGTAAGAATCAATGCGAAGCGCAACTAGAACAATTGTACTCCGTACGGTATTAATAAGAATTGCAATGCTGTGTAAAAATGTTGAATAACTGGAATCTCAGTGGCACGTATGCAAGGGAGATCCCAACTGTTGTGCATGAAGTTCCACCAACGTGCGCAGGATTCGAGCGGCATGACCACATAAATTAAATCTGGTTCGCAAACCCCTCAATTCCTGCCGCTCAACAAGATTCAGCCTTCAACATCAAACTGGCTACAAAGCCGCTTCAACTGCATCAATCGAAATGGAGACTCTGATTACAGATACGGCCTTGCTTATGACGAGTCTGAGTCCCTTGTCCATTGGCATAGCTGTGGTTTCGATTTTTCTACTAAAGATCTTCCACGCACTGAGTACTGACCGCCTTGGACATATTCCAGGCCCTATCATCGCTCGTCTTACTCCAGTCTGGTACTGGTATCTTAGCTGGAAGGGCATCGAATGTACTGTTATTGCTGGTTTGCACAAGAAATACGGACCTGTGGTCCGCATTGCCCCCAATGAGATTGACATTTCCGACGGAGCAGCTGTCAACCCTATATATGTCGACAACGGCGGCTTTAAGAAGACTGCCGGATACAGAAACTTCGATATCGGCGGTTTTCCTACTATATTCTCGGTGATAGATCATACACACAGAGCAGTTCGAGCCAAGGCTGTGTCACCCTTGTTTGCGCAGCAAGCAATTACCAACAGCAAGCCGGCTATGCAGAGAATTATCGACACAACATTAGATGAACTAAAGCGCCGAAAATCTCTGGCAGGACGCAAACCAGTCGATTTAATAAACCTCTTTCGCTCCATGGCGATGGATACCATGACGGAGTATCTAATTGGGGAGTGCTTCGACAGTGTTGGCACAGAAAGACTTAGCGCAACCGCTTTCGTCGATAATTTCGCTGCGGGTGGTCGCTTCTTTTATCTTCCGAGCTGGATATTTAGTTTCGTGGACTACTGGGCTTCAAAGTTCGATAAGAACAAGGCGTCAATCACCATGAGCACGGATATTGTCCAGAAATTCTCCACCAAGGTTGTCGATGGCAGTATCGCTCGGGGAGACAAAGAAACGTATCAAGGACGGTTGCTCAATGCGAATCTCTCACGAGAAGAAACTATCGCACAGATAATGGACATCATGTTTGCAGGCACAGATGGAGATGCCAGGATTCTGGCCGTCTTCTGCTGGCATCTGGTCCAGACCCCTGATAAGTGAGTTGCAACTGAATCTACACATATGGATACCCTATTAAACCTTCTATAGGTATGAACGCATTTTAAACGAGATCATACAAAACCCTGATGTAGACGCTCGATCTCTCCCATATCTCTCAGGAGCTGTTAAAGAGGCTTGCCGTTTAGCTCTTGCCAATCCCACTCGTCTTCCTCGAATTGTCCCATCAGGCGGGCTAAAAGTTCCAGGTTTGCCCACTATTCCAGCTGGTACGAGCGTCGGAATTGGAGCGTACTCACTACATTTCAACTCTGAGGTGTTTCCAGAGCCATATGAATTCGTGCCAGAGCGTTGGCGGGAGTGTACGCCGGAGATGCTGCGAGATAGTTTTCACTTTGGCAAAGGCCCGCGGCAATGCATTGCGCGCAATTTTGCTTCTGCTATTGTGTGGTGGGCTGCTGAGGCTTTGGTTCGAAGTCGTGTGCTGGATGGTGCGAAACCAGTGCAAGATAAGCTTGAGATTGTAGAGTGGTTTAATAGTAAGCAAGTGGGTGGTAATATTGAGCTTAGCTGGGCATAGAATAGTAGAACTTCATGATCTATCTACACCAATATCAAATACCCACGCTCAACTTCCTTTGGCTGCTGGAGGATTCGTCATCGCCTCTTTCAATTCCTCGAAAGCCTTCAAAATATCCTCCTTGTTTTCTGTCATCCAAACCTCGCGCGATTTCTCCCCCGGCTCTCCCTTGTGCATAGCGGCGAAGATATCAGGTGTTTCGCCATTCTTTGCAAATACAAGCCGAGGCCGTGTAGGGCTAACACGAAGCTCTGTCCCCTCAAGTGAGATCTTGACCTGTTCCAGGGCATTCTTGCCACCCGTCATGCCGTAGCTTACGATGGCTGCTAGCTTCCATATCCACTCATTTCTCAGGTAATCAATCGCATTCTTTGTGCTTCCCGCCACACCGTAATTGTATTCGGGAATGACGGGAATGTAGGCGTCATATTTGGAGATCTTAGCACTCCAGCGGCGGCTGTGTTCGTTGGCATATGTTGCCTGAGAGGGAACTTGGTACGGAACAACGCTCTCGTCGTAGATTGGCAACTTGAATTCTGCAAAATCGACCAAAGAGAGGCTTGTCTCGTTTCCATTTTCTTTTTCGAGAATGCCTTTGAAAGTGTTGGCAATTTCCGGTCCAACCCTGACAGGTCTGGTGCTGGTAATGATAGCCACGTTGGACTGGTTAGATGGGGTCATTGTGATTTAGACTAAGAGATAATTATTTACGACAATACAATACGAAGCGTTGGAATGGATTGGTGGTGGGAACAGGATAACATTCACTGACTGGACTTTTTGAGCTTCTTATATCTTCAATCAGAGCTTCAATTCCGCTTTATCGGATCCAATATGTTTACGCAAAGTTCAAGCGGAGAATCATTCTCCGCCATCAAGATAATGATTACAAACACGCCAAACCAATATTATGGAGTTAAATGAAGATACCACATAATCCCGCGTGTTCCACCATAATCTTCCAGGCGTCCAATGTACCAGTACATGCCAGTAATACATCCAAAGATGATGTTATTCCCATTTTAGAAAGAGTACATGAGTATACGTAAGTTATTCCTATATCTAGGGTTGTTTAAGAACCTAATATATGATATCTAGAGGTTTTAGCCTTGGAGGTGCTCACGACTACGAGTACCGTACCGAAAGTAAAGCTGGGTGTGATTTCTCATACTAAACTTTCGAGATCCCACTTGTGGAGTTTTTAACATTTCCCCAAAGAAAATTCCGGTCAGTCAGATGGCTCTATGCCAATCAAGAAAGAGTACAAAGGTATGTACATTGATCTCGTCAAAATATTTTGTAAGCGGCGTCGGAATTCCAGTGATGGCATCACACACACACACGTACAATCAGTCGAGATTCAGAACCAGCAATTCCTCCGCAATACTTTGAATCATACTTCGCCATACTTTTTGATCTATCCATTACCTAGTATTTACCCCCATGCTAATACGTGAACCTCTGGGGCACAGTTAGCTCCGCATGACGGCCTCTCTCCTATAGCTAAACGAGGAGCAACTCCGGAGCGCTGCCACTAATGGAGAGCAAGCTTGAGTTCATACAGATTTCACATCCTTTGCAAAGGCCCTCTCCTAAGTTACAACGTCTCGCATATTCACATGCCGCTCGAGTATCTCATGCTAGAGTGAAGCATGCTCGCAAAGCAGCAAGCCAGGTCAACACTGGGGAGCCGAGCATTCTACATTCGAAGAAAGGTCAAACCGGTAAAGACACAAAGAGGAGAGACAACTGTTTGGTTGAAACTAGAAACGAGGCGTGTCCAATCGTGATTCCTGATCCCGTTGATCAATTCACATCTAGTGGTCGGGATCCTTTTGAATGCTTTGCGAGGCCGCTTTCGCAGCTGGAGCACTACCTCTTTGATCACTGTAAGTTGGTCCGTAGCTGCCCAATGGCGGCTAGGTAGAAATATGCATGCATATTCGCTGATTAACGGGCTCTATATATAACAATAGTTACTACTCAATATGGATCCAAGTGCATGATACTCAAAGATCCAAACATCTACCATCATGAGTTACGGGTACGCTGGATCCAGCTAGCCATATCCAATGTAGGCCTTTTTGGTAGTACTTTTCTATTCACTTGCCGTCATTTACACGAAGTCTATAAGAGAGTGGAATACGTTACTTTGGCGATGCAGTACAGAATCATCTGCATCCGCGCTATCAGAGAGGCCATTGGTGCTGGAAATTGCTCAGCAAGAGATTGGATAATTGCCACCGTCATAACCTTGACATTAGATGAGGTAATTACTCTTCATATTACTGATCTCACACTGAAGAAAGTGACAAAGCTGGGCCAATGCAAATATATAGATACAGGCTGGTAATATTGCAGCATCTAAGCAGCATGTACGTGGGCTTGCAGAAATAGTACACTACTCTGGAGGGCCACAAACGTTTAGTATGAATGGTTTGCTGAAGAATCTGTTTGAGGAATTGGCGTACGATATGGGTCTTCTCAAAGACGAAGAAGCAAGTTCAGCAAGGCTGATCGATTTTGTTGCTCGAGGCGGAATAAATATTCTAAGCACCCTAATCTAGAGGCAAGAAATAAACTTTCTTATAAAGATTATAAGGGGTTTTTTTCTTCCTCTTCTTCTTCTTTTTATTTTCGATAAGACTCATAATAATATCGATATTGACCGTAAGTCTTCCACAGTGTCTCTTAGTATCCGCATCGTGATGATTGGAAAGCTACCTGCCCCACCAGACTTCATCACGACTCCACAACAAATTGAACCCACAAAACTCATAAACACCAAGTGCAAAAAAGGAATTCGCTGCGTAATCTGGGAATCGAACCCAGGGCTCCCCGACGTTGCTCGGATGGCAACGGAGAATTTTACCACTAAACCAATTACGCTTGAATGAGAGTCATTGGAGTGATTTACCATATATGTACCCTCTCACCGTTTTTCGTCAACTCATAGCTACTGAAAACATGCAGACGATTTACCTGCAAGGCCAGATATGTAGCTACGGGTGCTTTATATAGCTATTCTAGCTAATTTAAAATGCACATTAAGAGCAATCTCATAGAATATAGACATCATGCTCAGCACCATATTATTTAGTATTCATCTATATTATATACTCAACTGCATCGTCGAGATGGCGAGAGAGCGGGCGTGTTGAGATGCGCTCTATATTAGCTCGCCAGAGCAAGCGAAGCAAGTTAAGTATTAAGCCCCAGAATATTCATTCATTAATTATAGCAAAATGCAAAGAAGCCCAACTAGATCCATTCCTCCTACCACATGGTCTATAACCTTCATTCAGTCTCCGAGCTTGGAAGCTCAGTGGACTGAATACCCCAGCTGTCAACCTTTGCCAGACTGCGGCGACTAGAAGCACGGCTCAGAATCCCAGGGAATATCATCGGGTCGTTTCCAGAAATGTGCGCATCTGCAGCTGAGCTGGGAGCCCTTCGAAGAGACGACGCTTCTGATGTCGGACTCGCAATGTTTGATGCAGCTTCTGTCGCGGCTGAAGAGGGAATGTTTCCGCTTGACGGCTTTGAGGCCGATTCAGCATTGATGCTCCTCTTTTCGGCATTTGGGTCAAACGCAGCATATCTGCTAAGCCTATATTATATAGTCATTTAGTAAATCTGATCAACAAATCTCTTCATCGCATCCAAATAAAAGAGAGAACGAAAAAAACACTTACACCTCCCTCTCCGTAAGCAGGGTATGATACCTAAACTCCTCTCTCCGGTCCGGAACATTAGTCTTGGCCATGGTATTTCCTTCTCTGCCCGGCTTGTCAAAGTTGGGTCCTAGCCACTGCTCCTTAACAGCCGCTTCGTAGCCGCTCTGCTTGACCGAATTCTTGGCCAACTCGCACATATCTGTCGGACTGAGCTTGTAGATCTGCGCGGCAACAGCGTATTCTTCCATTAGCGGTTCCTTTGTGAATGCAAACTGCAGCGGGTCATCCGTTGATAGAGATACATTGAGACCCCGCTTAAAGTATTGAGGGAATGGGTTGCGG
The DNA here is from genome assembly GCA_010015515.1 of Trichoderma sp. TW21990_1. Classification (NCBI taxonomy): domain Eukaryota; kingdom Fungi; phylum Ascomycota; class Sordariomycetes; order Hypocreales; family Hypocreaceae; genus Trichoderma; species Trichoderma sp. TW21990_1. Next base: position 2,146,653 of record ML974119.1, read on the forward strand.
TCGTATGATAGGAACAAGGCATTGTTGCTCAATGGCGACATGGCGACTCCAATTTGTTCCAGGTAAAACACATATTGCAGTAACGGAACCTTGCGGAGCAACACTCCATGGCTGATACTATGGCAGCAAAGCGTCGCGACAGCCAAATGCTCCGGGTCTCCAGCCTCGGCGCAGTGAGGTCGCAGGATAAGAGTGTTGAAGCCACGCTTCTTGCGCCAAGAGTTGAGAGATGACATATTGGAGAAGAGGTAGTAGATCCAGTAGTTGTACGGCGGATTTTGCTTCGTGTTCCACTCCTTCGGAACGGGAAACTTCCTGTACAGGCGCCTCTCAATCTTGCTCTCGTCATCAACGCTGTCGAGACCGACGACGCGCTGAAGGAAAATGTGCAGCTTCGGGTGGCTTGATGGGTCTTTTGTGACTTCAAATAGTGGCTGGAAAACGTTGGTGATGACTTGATCAAATGACTCCATCAAGCCGTTGTCCTTATAGACGTCATACAGCCGAGGAATCTGGATAAGCCAGCGGACGTTTTGCGAGAACAGCTTGTTGTCGACGACCCAGGCTGCGAGTTTATCCCATTCGTCGAGTGATTTGCCGTAGATGGATAGACGCCATTCGGCCATTTGGTATTTGCTGGCTTCGAGGTCGGAAATGACTTCTTTGGTAAGCTCGGCTAGATAGCGGCCCTTGATGAGGTTGTCCGTCTTTAAGAAGATCTCTCGCAGTCGGGATTCTCCAACGGGATTGTATTTAAGGTTGAATTTGTCAAATCGATGGAAGGAGTCTACATGGGCCTATTTCATAGTCAGTATAAACGATCCCTAGCAGATGAGGCGACAGGATAACATACGTGCATATCCAGCGTATCAATGCTCAAGTCATATGCCGTGAGGTTAATACTAGCAAACACCTCGGCAAGCGTCAAATGCTTCCCGTCACGAAACAAGACAATTTCATCAGGGTTCTTCTTCATCCTGCTCTTGATGAAGCGCAGCAAGTGTTTCTGGTTCATGGAAGCCGAGTGGTGCACGTGAGTATCTACTTTTCGGACATTATAAAAGTCTCTGTGAGGCACCTTTTTGCTGTCCGCAGTTTCTTGATACTCGTTGAGAAGTGCATATAAGTTGAATTTGCCTTCGAGGTATTGAAGGCGGCGGAAGGCGAAACTCTTGCTTGGTCCGTCTGACGAAGCGGTAAGGATGCTATCGAGGTCCATGTAAAACTGCCTGATGGTTGGGATCTGGAAAGCGGGTGTTTGAGAATCGGCACCCTCAAAAACTTCATAGATGCCCGCATCGCTCAGCTTGAATGTCATGTTGTCGTCCGCTGGAGGTAATGGCATGAAATGCTCCATGTCGAAGCTTTCTCCAGCCTTGTCCCCTGGGGGATAAATCTGCCAGTCGGTGCCATTTCTAGGATCATCACCATATCGCTGCAGCGAGAGGGCCATGTATTTGTGCCTCAGCGCGATAATGTCGTGGATGCTCTTGGAAATGGAGCTCAACTCTGCCGTCACCTGTGGCTGAGGGTCGAGAAAGTTGATATTGGAGATTCCCCGGGTAACTTCAGCTGCAAGTCTAGCGGTGTCAAGCCCAGGCATAGAAGCCTTGCCCAGCGACTCAGACAGTGCAGAATCGCCCTCATACTCGAGGCTGCTGCCTGATGCCAAAGCTGCAACAGGATCATTATACGAGCTTGACTGCACTTGATCCGAAGTACCAGAGCCGTCTAGTTGGCTTCGCTGGTAAAACAGCTTGGCATCAGTTTGGGACATTTGCCGCTCAACGACTGAGTCGTAAAAGGTGGTGCGGCGAGGAATATCTCTTGGAAGCACGTCATCCTGATCATTCTCGGGCGGCTGAGGGGTATTTTCTCTATCACTCTCTTCTCTGTGATGGGAACACATTTTGGGGGAAGACGGCCCAATCACCGCAGCCTTTTATTTCACGACTGAAAAGTGATGGAGCGAAATTTTTTCTTCTTCTCTAAAGAACTGGCGTTAATTAAACGTTTATTGGGTGCAATTACAACTATGGAACATGAATCGCAAAATTTGGGCGTCTGACATTCCTGAGGCATATATTTCGACGTATGACGACAACAAAAAAACAAGCTTTGGATAAAGCGGGAAAGCTCAATGAAATGAAAAACAAGAATAAAAAAAAAAAAAAGAAAAGAAAAGAAAACGCTCAACGTACCGGAGCAGACAATAGATGAATCAAAAGGAAAAAAAAAAAAAAGATATATCAAAAGTTCAGGGTAAAACAAAATAACAAGAGCAATAGCAGTAGCGTCAAAAGGAGCCGCCAGTTTGCGAAACCTTTTTTAAGTTTTGAAAATCTTTCCAAAGGAAAAGAGGCATCTCCCAGCTCTTTATACTCCGGACAGCCCTACTAAAAAAGCACGAGTCAAAACCATAAAAGCTAATGACACACAGAAGCCGCTCCGGGATCCGCTTCGGCCAGCCACCACCGAAGCCGCAGATGAGCCACGGAAGGTGCCTATAAGCGGGGATATGCATCAAGAGGAGGAATTTCGTATTAGTCGTATCTGCTTGATGAATCTCACTCCGCGTTGATGAAGTGAAATGAAGGGAATTGGGTTGAATTGAATCAAGAACCACATTTCAACATCAATTTCATCAATTGTAGCAACCATGTCCAGCACCAAAGTAGCAACCATAACAATAGAGTCACCTCAATCATCTTCAGCCCCCCTCGAGCTAGAGACTATCATCGATGAAGCTCAACCTGGACAATCTTCCAATGCCACAGATCCAGAAACAGGAGGAGAGACGCCCGAACCTCATCCCCCTCTACCAATCTTCAAGATTCTAGTCTCCGGATATTCATTCTTTTGTGCTGGCTTGGATTCAGCAACTCTCGGCCCGCTGGTACCTCACATTCTCGACGCGTTTTCCATTGGGACGGGCCACATCGCCATCATGTAAGTCATCCATTCATCTTCACTTCAACCAACCTCCATATAAACCCTTACCTAACACCCGCATTAGCTACGCCGCCATCTTCGCAGGCTGGCTCCTCGCTGCCCTCACAAACCCCTTCCTCGCAGCCCACCTCCATCTCGGCAAACTCCTCTTCATCGGCGCAATCTTCCAAGTTTTCGCCCAATGCCTGCGTCCATGGGCTCCTTACTCCCTCTTCTTCTCTACATTCTTTTTCCAAGCCCTGGGCATGGCCTTCCAGGACACGCACTCCAACACGTACGTCAGCGCTGTCCGGGATTCGCATCGCTGGCTGGGTTTCATCCACGCAATGTATGCGCTTGGGGGCCTCGTCGGGCCGCTCATCTCGACGGTTATCGCTTCTGCTGAGGAGACTCACGAGGGCGGTTGGAGAATGGTGTATTATGTGACGCTTGGGACTTCGGTTTTGAATCTAGTTGCGGTTGTCTTGGCTTTTGGGGATACGCTCTTCCTGATGAAATCTCAGTCGGCAGAGGCACAGCGTGAGACGAGACGAAACAAGGAGGCGTTGGAGGAAGTAGGACAACTACTTAAGCTGAAGAACGTGTGGCTGATGAGCGCCTTTTACTTTTTCCAGTCTGGTGCCTGGTCCACGTCAGGAGGTATGCATTCAGAACTGTTTGTTCATCTGTCTTCCCATCTTCCCATCTCCTCATCCCCCCTCATCCCCCCCCCCTATCCCATCCCACACAAACCACTACCCACATCAACTAACTCAACCTCAAACCTCACAACAGGCTGGGTCGTCGAATACCTCACCCAACACCGCCACGGCTCCCTCTCCAAAGTCGGCTACGTCCCCACCGGCTTCTGGGCCGGCGTCGTCCTCGGCCGCACCCTTCTCGCAGAGCCCACCTTCCGCTTCGGCGAGCAGCGCATGATTCTGCTCTACAGCATCGCCACCCTCGTCCTCCAGCTGCTCTTCTGGCTGCTCCCCAACCTCGTCGCCAGCGCCACCGCGTATGCCCTCATGGGCTTTTTCTTCGGGCCCTATTTTGCTACTGGTATGAGGGTGTCGGCCAAGATAATCCCTCGAAAGGTCCAATCTACCGGACTAGGTGAGCTTTTGCCCGTTCTTCTCCTTCAAGTGAATAAGATTCAAGTACGGTGCTTACGATTGACACGAATCAGGCCTCATCTTTGTACTGGCACAAGCTGGCGCCGCCATCTTCCCCTCGTTTACCGGCCTCATTGCAACGAGCGCTGGTGTTCAGGTCCTTCAGCCCATTGTTACTGCCTTGATTATCGGAGGAGGTGTTTGCTGGTGGCTTCTTCCAAACGTTACTCTGAAGGAATGAATGTGTTTTGAGTAGTGAAATGATTGGCATATTGTTTGGTGGTTGTTTATTATATTTCAGATGCAGGCGTGCACATTACTTTCTCAGATGAGTAATCCTAGTTGTATGCAGGCAGCACATCACAGTTTACACGGTAACATTAATCTTCATCACGGTATATTAGCAATGGTAAACTGGTATCGTATGCAAGTCTGGCCAAAATTCCCTTTCCAGCCTTCTTTTTAATCAATTCATCTCCATTGCCCTCGCATGTGCATTCAACAGGGAGTGAGCACACCTACTGCGAATATCCGTTGGTCTTGACCCAGTCTGCCACGTCCTGCCGGTCTCTCTCCAACCAGGAAATCTTAGATCTGATTGAATCCTTACTCTGTGCAAGAGACTGGTCGTAGCCGTTGTTGTTCTTGTCACTGAAGAACTTCTCGACACGCTCCAGCTGCTCTGGAGCGGTGAAGCCAGATGTCAGCAGCGACACCATCGAACCGAGCATTGGCAAGGTAGGTGGGTGTCGTTTATAGAGCTCATCCCAGTTCTCCGTCATCCAAGTGAACAGTGCTTCGATACCCTCAGCATGGGTGCGCAGTCCGGAAGCAGGCATGTAAATGTCTTGGTCTTTAACCTCGCCGTTCAATAACAAGGCCAGGGTCCTCTTGATAAGCTCGGCGTCCTTGGCTCGGCCTAGAGATCGGAGACAGGTGTTGCGCTCATCGCTGTTGGTCGAGGAATGATACAGTTTCATGATTTGATCATACTACGCGTACGTAATGTCAGTACAGGTCCATATCCATGCATGTCTTATTGTCTTTGGAGAGGAGGCCATTGAAGGGAGGATGGGAGAAAAAAAAAAAAAAAAACTTACTTCTTCTTTGCCACCAAACTTGAGGGCAATTGCAAACACACTCTTCCGAATGTTGGGGTGAATAGCCGACTTATCGCCGGCCATGAACTTGGTAAACATTTCCTTCGAGGCCGAAATGATTTTCTCGTCGCCGCTCAAGCCAGCGCTGCCAAAGAGCGTGGCCTTGAACTGCTGCTCAACATGACCATCTGAGTCGGAAAACTCCCACCCAAGCTGATGAGCCTTTGGGCTAACGAGATCTCTTAAGAATGTTCGGACACCGTCTCGAACTGCTTGGTCCTCAAACAGCCAGGCAGCTTGGATTGATCCGATTCGGGAGATGATTTCGTTCCACACAACAAACTCCGTCTCCGAGTCGAATCCCTTGAGGAGGTTAAGGACGCCAGACGTCTTTCCGTAGCCGGAGCTTGAGAGCGCAGCAGCATCTGCAATCATGCCGGCCCTGTCCTCGATGGACAAGAGACCTTCCTTTGCGGCTTGGCCTAGCTTCTCCAAGCGGCTGGGGGAGTAGAGTGTCCGGTAGATTCCAGTGTGGTTGGCATTGAGCTTGAAGAAGTCGGTGCTAGGTAGCTTGATTTCTTGCTCCCGCCACCTCAAGGCCACCGTCTCATCGACTCCCTCCTTAGTCTTGAGCCCCAAGAAAACGGGGTAGAGGACCTTGTCTTCCTCGGCCTTCACGTCGCCGGTGCGGAGGAAGCGGTTCTGCTTAACATGGATAGTACTCTCACCTTCCTTCTCGGTGACTGTGAGAACGGGGTATCCAACGCTCTTGGTCCAGGCTGTCATGATTTCGTGTACGGGCTTGCCACTGACATCGGCCAAAGAGTCCCATAGGTCGCTGGTCTGGGTGTTTCCATAGGCGTACTTGTTCAAGTACTTGCGGACACCCTCCAAGAACTTATCCTCTCCAAGGTATGTGGAGATCATGCGGAGCACGCAGGATCCCTTGGAGTAGGAAATGGCATCGAAAATTTGGTTGATCTCGTCTGCACGCTTCACAGGCACCTCAATCGGGTGACTGCTACGGAGGGAGTCGAGCGACAGAGCAGACTGCAAGTCGTCAGTGACGTACGTTTGCCAAACGCGCCACTCTGGGTAAAAGATGTTGCAGGAATACCACGAAGCCCAGGTGGCGAAGCCTTCGTTGAGCCAGAGGCCCTCCCACCAGTCCATGGTGACCAAGTTTCCGAACCACTGGTGTGCCAGCTCATGCTGGACAACCTCAGCCACGCGCTGCTTGGTGGCGGCGCCGCTTGCCTTTTCGTCCAGCATCAAATCGACAACTCGATAAGTGACAAGACCCCAGTTCTCCATGGCTCCCTGGGCGAAGTCAGGAATAGCGACTTGATCCATCTTGGGCAGAGGGAAGTCGACACCAAAGGCCTTTTCGTAGAAAGCAAGAGTCTTGGCAGCGAGGTCAACAGAGAAGCGCCCGTGCTGGATATCCTGGCCCGGAGGAGCATATACTCTGACGGGGACTCGGAAGTCTCGCGACTCAATGTAGTTGAGCTCGCCAACAACAAAGGCAACGAGATAGGTCGACATGAGGGGAGAGGGGTTGAAATGGACAGACTTCCGTGTTCCGCCGGTAATCTTAGACTCGACTTCGGTTTCGGAGGCAACATCCATGTTGCTCAAGCACGTCAAGTTCTTGTCAGCAATGAGCGTGACAGTGAACTTTGCCTTGAGGGCCGGCTCGTCAAAGCAGGGAAATGCTCTGCGAGCGTCGGTGGGCTCCATCTGCGTGCTCGCCAGGATGCCCTCGGTACCATCTGGTCTCTTGTATGTAGAGCGGTAGAAGCCCGCCATCTTATCGTTGAGCTTGCCGATGAAATCGATTTCCAACTGGACCTTGGTATCCTTTGCGAGAGTGTAGGAGGGGCCGAAATCGAACTTGGTCACTTGGGTGGCTGCATCGTAGGTGATGGCAGGCGTGGCACTATTCAGACAACAGCCATTACTGTTAGCGACTTTACTTATCCCGGTGGCGCATGAAAGCTGCGCAATGGCACAATGACAAGTTTCTCACCCAACAGCCTTTCCATCACAGGTGAGCTCTGCGTCAGTAATCTCCAGCTCGAGAGTGTGGAGGGAGATGGAGTTCGAGGTCTGGGCAACATCGAGTTCAATGACAACAGTGCCGTTGTATGTCAGATTCTCAAAGTTGGGCTCGACCGTCAGATGGTAATGGCGAGGCACCACGTTGTTGGGCAGAAGCTCGCGACCCTGGACAGAGGCTGAGGCTGAGCCCTCGACGCCAGCTCTGGATCGACACATGGCGGAGCAGAAGCGAGCAGAGGAGCGAGTCGGGGCAACAGGAGGGCGTCGATCAAGTCGAAGGCGCAGGAAGGGCGATGATGCTGGTGAGGCAGAAGAAGCAGAAGAAGTAGAAGAAGTAGAATAGCGAGGAGAAAGAGGAGAAAGAGAAGAAAGAGAAGAAATGGAGGAGAAGGAAGAAGAGCTGGAGAATGAAAGAGAAGAGAGCGGCCTCTTGCCAAGAGAAGGCGGTGACGGCGTATTATAAGAGGGAGAGGGAGACGAAGCAGCAGCAGAAGCAGCAGAAGCAGCAGTAGCAGAAGCACGGCAGGCGACACGCCAGCCCGAGAAGCTCCTGCTCCTGGAGAGCCCCTCCAGCTTGGATGGCGGGGTCGTCAGTGAGTGGTGGGGGGACCTTTTGGCGGCCCGGAGAGGCTGCAGCCACCCCATTCAGTGCTGTGTTATAGCTGGAGGGGTCAGTGAATCCAGGGGCATCGGCGCTGGGCGGTGATTCAGCGTCTGCGGGATGGATCGCGATTCGGGACCTTTATTTTTTTTTTTATTGACACCTGATAGGCGCCGAGCTCAATAGCAGCGACGTCACGTTTGCGCACGGTTATGCATGCGAACAGCAGCTTGCGCATCCATTTGTGCCGAAAATCTCAGTCGCGGGCTGGGGGCCGTGAGCCGAGGTTTAGCCACAACGCAAAAGATCCTGATCTGGTGGGGCAGCCTAGTCAAGCAAAACAGGCCACTTTTGCCGTGAGAGTAACCAGGACTTTCGGCCGTGCTGCTAAGAGAATACGTAAAGGGAAACGGGGTGAGACGAGGCTGACGGTCTTGATTCAATGACGATTACAATTACAATTACACATCGATTCAGGGCAGGTAGAGGCGAGGTGTCAATGTGTGCATTTGGTTCAACCAAGGATTATTAAGGCAGTGGACAAAACGCGTTCAACTATTCCAGTACAAAAGAAATGGCTGCATATATCTCCCGGGCCTTCATCAGTCAATCTCAACATGGCGCCCAAGTAATGCAGCCCGAGTCCAAACAATGACACAAACAATGCAGCAACGCCGACGCCAACAACCCATGCAATCAAAGAAAATAGCCAACCCGCAGTCTATGTATGTATATATGCTCAACTAGAAGACTCCATATCTGGAGACGCAGAAGAATTGTTCAGAGGAGTGGCATAAGCCGATGCCGTGTAATAAGATTCAGGAGTCTCATACGATGTCGAAACTGTCTGGGCATTATTCTCCTCGCCCGTGCAATGGAAACCCGTTGTAGCAGGCGCTACGTTAGTATAATCTCCCGAACCACCATGACCCTCTGGAGAATTATAAGTCTCCGAAGACGTGTAAAAAGTGGAAGCGGCATAAGTTGTAGGAATGGTGCAAGATAAAGGTGTATCATATCCCGTCGGAGCATTCAAATAGCTCCCAGGGCTTTCATAACTCTCCGGGGAGGTATATGAGGCAGGAGTAGCATAGGTCGAGGGCACATGAGATGCCGCGGCAGCACCATACACTGCAGAAGAACCATGAATCTCCGGTGCGATATACAGTCCAGCATCATGATACCCTGCCCAAGGAAGGTATGGCGTGGGAGTGCTGTAGGTCGCCATGTCCATAACAATAGTGGGAATAGGTGTAGAAGATAGCCCAGTAATGGGCTCAGTGTTCAGTGTAGATGCAGCTGCGAGATATTCAGACCCTGCGGACGGGCTATGTGTTGAAATGAATGCAGGATTAATATAAGCCGGCGTCGCTGTGCCATAAACCGGAGATGCGCCAGCAACATAGAATTCAGCATAGTCCGCAGCATCACCCAAAGAGGTACCAGCAACATAGCCCGACGGCGCATAGGAGACATGATTAGTCAGTACAGGTTCACCCAGTACAGGTTCAGCGTGAAAAGATGTAGTCTCAAGGTAGTTCGAAGATGCAGATGTAATATGGCCTGAAGACGGAGTTGCTACAAAGGTTGGAGATACAGCGGAAGCATAGTCTGACGATGGAACGGAAATTTGTCCAGGTAGTTCGGATTCAACATAAGTGGACGTAACTGCAGGCAATTGATAAGCCGTGGCCGCAGCATAGTTCGGAGATGTAGATGAAGAAGCAAAATGGAAAGTTGGAGGCGAGATGCAGTTCAGAGGTGCAGGTCCGGTATTGGTAGGTATTGCGTGTTCAGTATAGTCAAATGTCGTGGCTATAGCTGAAGTACCTTGAGAAGACGTAATTGTCTGGGGTTCAGAGGGCACACATGGCTCCACACACCCGGTATATCCTCCAGGTACCGTAACCGCATCAATGTTGTTGCAACTGGAGGCCCCAAGCGCAGTATCATGAACGGGCTGTAATTCAGTTCCAGCATCAGATTCCCCAGTTGGGGCCTCAGTAACTGGCTGATCCCATAATCCTGGGCCCACGGGATATTCATCATCAAGGTTTTGCACATTCATCAGCGCACCACTAGAGGCTTGATCTGGTGCAGCGGATAGAACTGGCCTCGCGTCATCGTAGTGTTGATCACCATCACCCTCCAGTGAGGCCAGGTACTCCTTCGGTGTCAAGCGAAATAAGTGCCTAACAACCCTTTGAACAATTCTGAACCCCACTTTGGCCGAGTCTGACAGGAAATAGAGCTTCCTCTGGAGCACCAGGGTAGTCTTGATGGCGCGATAGATGTCGTCTCGGCGAGGAAGTGTCATGGCTTCATCATTGAGCACCATGTTGCTCATTACAGTTGCGGCATCAACAAGGGAAAAGATGATAAAATGAAACCGCCCGTCCCGAAAGGTGAGGAATTTGAGCCAGTTGTCCAGGATTTGCACTATAAGCAGCGTCAAATCAACGGCAATCCTGCGAAGCTCCAGCTCCCCCTCTGAAGACTCTTCAGTATATGGCTGCGCCATATGCGGCCGGAATGGGTTAAGGACCATCATGTATCCCATGGTGTAATTGTAGTGGCGGTGATACTCGATCCAGGCCTGCTTCTTATCGTTTGACGTGTCCGGGTTTTCCAATGCAAATATGGGAGGGAAATTCTTCATCCATTCGTCAATCATGTCTTTGTATTCCATGATGTCGCTGCGCGTTGCGACTGAAGTCGGAGAATGAAAGCGCCTGGCCAATTTGTGAATCAGGTCTGACTGCATGTTCATATGCATCAAAGGAGAGAACTCTCCGTCTGGTTCCAACGTCAACGATGGGCGCTGAACACTGCACGTGCTGTGGTCGACCATAGTGTCACGAGAAAGCCCGGAAGCTATTTGCCTAGAAAAGCATTAGTCACAATGTCTCACTTGCATGTTCCGCGCGTGTAAATGCGGAGAGGGCTCCTAAAACTCACCAGTCCCACGAATCTATTACACACCAAGCTCTCCGCCGCATTTCGAGCTCAAAGTTTGGCATGCCATTCACATGTAATTCTGTATTGAATCCTGTCATGAATCAGATAAAACAGAGTCAGTGGCCATCACAAGAGACGAGTCGAGAGACGGGACGACATACCGAGTTCCTGGGCTTCGCGAACGGCTGTGTAGAAAACATGACAGGCCTCGGTAAACATGGCTTCGGCTTTGTACCAGTACGTCGAGTGCAAGAGCCACAAGACATTGTTCTTATGGTAACGACTGGCAGGCATAGCGCTGTAGAGATAGCGCGCCGAATAGTGAAAAGACTCAGTAGACTCCTGGCAACTGGCACCGAGCATTTTCTCAAGTTTCTTCTGTATATCAATGGGCAAATGCTGGCAGGCACACGCACAAATCATCAGTAATAGGCAGGTCCATGGAATAGGTAACGGTTCATTATCGTTCCTTTTCTTCCACCAACGATTGTATTCGCGGCCAAAGTCAGTTTTGTGAATCATGCCGTAGTGTGGGTTTACATTTTGAAAAAAGCTCAGTGTAAGTGCATCTAAGAATTGGTAATGTTAGCACCTGGTTAGCCGGAGGCGATAGAGTGCAAATGTCGGTAACCCTGAAAGCAGACATACCCACGTGCAGTCGGTTTTGTGGAAGAATGTCGAGTGCATTGCGGAGTTCGGGGCAATCTGCAGCTGATATATAGTACTGGTTGCTGCGTCGAGGTCTGGGTTGTTTTATCTAGAAAAATAATCTACAGGTAAGTATATGGTTTTTCTTCCACCGGTAAATCAAGAACTTTACCCTTTCATCAGAGGAAGGCTGCGTCAGCCCGTCATTAGACTGCCCAGGCACAAGGCGGCCCGAGTTATCTGAGACCACGGCAACGTCATTCTGTCCAACGGAACCAAGCCCGGCATTGTTAATATCGACGTCAGGTTCAGGGTCGAAATCAGAGTCGCTTTCGCAGCTGAAGTCGTCGCTGTTGCCTCGAGGCCGCTTTCTGCTCGTTCCTTTGCCTTTCCCCCCGGCTCCGGCGGCTGTCCCACTTGCAGAAGCACTGCTCGCCTCGGATGGTTGACTCGCTGCCTTGTATGGTCTTTCTTTAAAGTGACATTCCCGTTGGACCCCCCGAATCTTGCAGTGTAAACAGGGGTATATCTTATTGCACTGGGTTGCAGAGAAGGTCAGCACAGCATTTCCAAAACTGCTAGACAATGTGGTATCTTGATTGGCGGCATACCTTTTGCTTCCTCCTTTGGCATTCAGTGCACGCATACTTGAACCGCTGGATAGTGACGGACTGGTCCATATTAGCGGCTCTTCTTTAGCGCTGTGACACTCTCTGGCTGTCTCTTGTCTCTTGTGCTCTGTACAATGGCGATGGCGAAAGCGAAAGCGAAAGCGAGAGAGAGAGAGAGAGAGAGAGAGGACTGCAGTGAGGTTAAATACACAGATACGCAAACCCAGAGTCGAAATCCGACGAGAATCGAGTGAGAGAAGAGGGGAAAAGAGGAGAGGAGGAGCAACAAGTTCTACGATAAAACGCCCTTTTCGTTGCTTGCAGCTGCCAAGGCGACGATCCAACGGTGCAGAAGGCCGAGCTGCTGCGATCTCAAAACGGCAGCGAGAGACAACGGCGTTGGTGGGGCACACAGCTGGGAGCTTTCCAAAGAGGAATAGGGCCATCACGTGAAACTCTAGCGGCGATTTCTCAGTGGATTCCAGGATCGTAATTGGCGGGGGCTGGCCCAAGACGGCTTAGTGGCTGTTAGGTGGGATTCGCAGACGGTTTTTAGCGCACGTGCGCAGGGAGATAGTCGTACTGTGTACAAGCACCAGATCCAGGAACCTGGAATATTGGCCTGACAGTAAACAATGGGCATCTCATCTCACGCTGCAGATTGGCATCGTAGAGATGATTCAGCATGTTCCCTGGAGTTATGAACTGGGATTTACCAAGGTATTTGAGCTGCCATAGGCTAGAAGCTGGATTTTGGGAGACCCATTGGCGGTAAAATCCCGAGAAGGCATCTGCTCCCAATCACAGCGTCTTGAGATAATACTGCATGTACTCAGTAGAACCAACCGTTGTGATGTAACGCACCAATTACCTGTTAGTGCGTCACACGTTGGAATTCTGTACAGTACGTACTGAGCTGAAAAGCACGAGTCAGGGGGCATCCAAAAAGGCATCCAAGAAGGCACCCAAGAAGGCATCTAAGACATACATCTTGGCAACCCATCTGCCTCACTCGTTGGTGGCCAACCCGTGGGAGAAACAATTGAAGCCAGATCCCGACCCTTGCCAAGTATACAGTAGAAATGCCACCCCTGCTTTCAGCCGCAGCCTCTCCGGTTTACAGTAGTATTTGTTTCTTTGCATTGTTGGCCATACCCGCACTAAATCTCCTACCCGACGGGAGGGTCACAACGGTTAGACTGAGATTGGCGATGCTGCTGCTGTGGTATCGTGAACCTGTGCATCCCGTGGTGCGGCGCGTACTCGTCTGTGTACCAGTTACAAAGGGGGTGTAATTACAAGTCTGTACTGGACTGTTTCTACAAGAGCCCTCATCATCTGTGCTCCCAGTACGTGGATTCGTATGCCACACGTATTACTACTACATGTATACACCGTTTTTAAAACGTCGAGCCAGGAATTAGGTTGCTCTGCCGGAATCTCTCTTGCCCCCAAGAAATCCCAACCCGCGTCATACAACATGCAGTAGCAACTTCATTTTAATCTGCAGTGCTGGTGTCACTGAAAGCCCGGCAGTTGTGGCTGTCATTCTCGCAGCTGGGGTTGTCGTGCAAACGTGACGAAAAGGAAGTGAGCTTTTTTTGAAACAGGAGCAACAAGTCATGGGGGAACTTTGGTGGGCCAATCGTGAGCCTTCTCGTCGACGTTTTCCTTTTTTTCCAGCCTCACTTTTCCAAAGTGCAGCATCCCTGCCCTGAGCTGCAGTAGCCTGTTTGCAGGGTTTTGCATTGTGACCGGCAACCTTTTCAATACCCGATGGCCGCTGCTCAAAGGCAAGAAAACACGGAAGCGAAAATGATGGATAGTTTCTGACTCGTAGTCTCGTCAGCTAATCGAATCCCGTCTCGTTACTCCGTATTACTACTATACTTGTGATACCATCTGTGATACTACCCAGGCGCTTTCATGCTTCCCCGCCCTATTCCTCATTGGAAAGTCACTGCATCCTGCGTGCGTAGTCTCATCTCGCATGTACATGGATCAATCAGATCAACACTCTCACCGTCACTCTGACAATAGCCAGCCAGGGTCTATCACTGAACCTGGAACCGTCATAGCCTCTAGCTCGGGGGCCAAAAGCACATCCCCTAGCGTAACGTTGAAGCCGTCATTAGTAGGCATAGACGGCCACTCTGGTGTTACATCCGATCGCACATCACCCTGGTCCCGGCCCTGGTCCTGGACTTGTTCCGCAGATGGCACCTGGATGTTGCCCAGGTCGATAATTAAGATTACCTCCAAGTCATTAATCACCCGACGTGACACATTAGCTGGTCCCTGCTGCTTTTCTTGGCCAGGAGGTTCCGGCTGCTGCACCGGCTGCTGTCTCTGGCAGTTTTTCATATCTCCGAGAGAGAGCAAGACATCGGCCAGCGCGTTGAGCGCCATCTGGGGAATGGCGAATCCTTCTGTTCCTGCTGCCTGCTTGAAGAATTTCTCCGTCTGCTTAGCGTAGAACATGAGTGCCAGCGCCCCCTCGTTCACAAACTCGGACAGGTAGCCCCGTTGATGGCATACCGACTTCCACACTGTGATAATCTCCTGCAGCGCGTAAAGAGCCCGGACACTGGTGACGGTGGGACAGCGGCGATAGGTTGCAATGTCAAAAAGCACCAGGGTGTCCAGAGCTGAATGACTAGACTGTATGAGAGACATGATGGCTCGGATATAGGCCATGTCCCTAGCAGCTGCCAAGGCCGGTGGCTGCGTCTCCGTGTGTGTTGCTGACCACGTCGGACTACATGTGACGGCCAGCTCGTAAAACTTGATGCGGCAGTAAAAGAAATGCATCCGGAGTGAGCCTATCAAGTGTGTGCTCGTTAGCTGGAAGAAAACAAGCCACCCCAGGCAGCAGGAACTACGTATGAAGCAGAGCCCCTTACCGTTCAGCATAGGTTGAGCAGCATCCCTCCATCTTCCAAAGCGGCTCTCTAGTGACGATACGGTGTGCTGATCGACAAGACTTGCAGCAGCAGCTCCAGGCTGCGCCAATGACACCCTGATTCTCAGTGTTTCGACGCCTTCTGCTATCATTTGCAGCCGCACCCATGCAACCAATCGTTTGTCGTCGTCCTGCATACTGTTCTTGTCAAAGGCATCCAGACCCTTCCGCATGCTTTCAGTCCAAAGCATCGACATGGGTCGGCGAAGGCTGACGGCGGCGCTACCCTCAAGTCAGTAGTCATTCTAGGTTGGCTCAGTTGAGGCGAAGGAACAAAGCAAAATGGAGAGGGGAAAAAAAAAGGAAAGGAAAGGAAAGGAAAAAGCATGTAACAAGTCGCTTACATCGACATGGTCAGATAGACGGCGAATAACGTTCGCCATTCAGTAGCAGTATACTCCGCCGGTAAATTCTCCTCGCTCCACGGCCAGAGGCCCAGCTCCCGCACCATGAGGCCTGCAACCTGAATCCATGTGTAAAAGTTCAAATGTCTCATGTCGTCGGGCGTGTCGTACCACTCAACCATTACCAGGATGGCCTGGACCAGCTCAACAGACTTGTTCCCACGGACCATGACCTGCTCTGATAGGTCACCTCGTAATTTGAAATGAAGCTTTCGAAAGAGGCCTGGGTCAGACGCTCTGCATGCAGCAGTGATGGCGGCAAGGAGCAACGTAGGCTGGCGATCCCTTAGCCATCCAAAGGTTTCATGACCGGAAAACGCCACGATTGGATACTGGGGGAGAACATTATTGATGAAGTCGTTGAATAGAGCTATGGCGACGCCTGTTGACAGTAGACTCGAGGCAAGCAGCGTCTCCAATGACGACTGTGAGCGGCAATCATCTGCCAGTTTCTCCCCTTGTTCTGGAGGCAGCCACTTTCTTTCTTCAACTAGCGCTGCAGTTTCGCTAGCATATGCACCATTGACAGCTTGAGATATAGGCAGCGGTGGTTGGACAATTCTGCTGGCTGTGGTCCGCTCTATGCCATCGCCATACTGTCTCGACCTTTGCGAGTCTATTAAGGCCTGTAGCTCAGCCAGACGCTTCTCTACGGCTGTGACGCGTGTGTCGGTGCGCTTCCTCCGTTGCCTTGGCGCAACGGTCCTGAAAACACATTCGTTGTTGGTGGTGAAGCAGCGCTTACACTTGTTATGCTCGGCAAATGTATCCAGCGAGCAACGAAGCTTGGATGTACGGCATGAGAGGCAAGCATTCTTCTGCATCTTGAAGGAACGAGTGCTCGTGTTTATCAAGGAAAATTCGGCCAGTGTAATACTTCTTCGGGTGTTAAAAGACAGGTTGCCTTATGCGCCTCAGTCTCTCAAGAGCCTCCTAGCCAGACCACCAATCATCTCAAGAGTCCAAGATCCGCACAAGACCCTGGATCCCAACCAACCTTGCACCGGTATATCGAGCAGAGAAACTTTCCCTGAGTAAGAGTGCTTGGGTGGTTAAGGGAAGCTAAATTTCGTGCGACTAACTGAGTTTGGCGAATGATCCATATCAGGGTCTCGTCGTGGTGTACGGGATTCTGCAGTCTATGGTGGAGTGACTTGGTGTCGATGCCACCGGTTTTCCGGTTGGTCAACTCAGCTCCTGCAAGATTCCACCTGTTCTTGATGATAATATTGATGATAATCATGATGAAAGCGATTTTACGGGTCAAATTGGGAAAATAATATATGCCTTGTATATCCGCATTAGGTCGGATATAGGTGTTGAAGGCAGCGAAAATGACCTCAGTACTGCCTCTATAGCGTCAAAGCGGACATCTCGCACTTCCGAAGGGAATTTCTTGACCAATAAGAGAAAGCGTCAAATGGATGATTTCGACGCTAATTTGCCTGAAAGGAATCTTTCGGTATCCGCCTATATACGGAGTAAGCACCGTAAACATACATGTAGGTACTTGGGCCCCAGCATTTTTGGTGAATGCTTACTCGCTCACAAATCTCTATGACCCAACCCTTAATGAGCTTGTTGATGGAAGCCTCAGTGTCTTGTGTCTTCACGCAAACAAACCCGTAGACTTTGCTCATTGCATTTCTTGCATACAGATAGACTACATACATGTTTACAGATAATGAACAAGAGAAGAACCGGCATATTTATTCTTCCACCTGCCTCTCTCGCAACGGACAGATATTAATGGATATTTACTCTATGTACTCCATAATAGCACCGATACCTTTCCAGTGATGGGGGTCTCAATGGTAGACGGTGCCATGCTAAAGGCCGCGACGACCGCTTAGTCCAAGTCATTTTTCCCGCTTACTAAGGTGTTACCATGGGATCTACTACTAGTAGTATATTGATGGAATTGTGAAGCTTCACAAGTTGTGGTGTTTAATTTGATGCCCTAGGCCTTAAACAAAAACACCCAAAAAGCGAGGAGAAAGGTTTCTCTTTACGTATAGCAAAGAAGGAGTTCTTATTCTACATACTCTAGTAATCAGTAGAATTTTTATGCTATCAATACTGAATAACATTATGTGTACTATGCTGGGTTATATCGGTCGTTTATTTTCTGATATCATTGTTTTACGAAACATGTAACAAAGCTCACATTAAGAATAACATGAAAGGCAACTAGCCAATGCTAACCCAAACAACTTAATTCCCGAAAACACCAATTTCGATGCATCTCCATAACAGCTTCATATTCACCAAAATCCCAATAAGCTGCACGTGACGAAAGTGAATCCACCTGTTTCGCCCTTTGGTTGACATTTGACATATTGGGCGAGCTTAGCGTCGGCACATATATCCCACTAGAGCCAGGGCCAAATGTATACTCATGCCTGTAGTATCTTGAACTCGTAAGTAGATTGTATTTAATACTTTGCTCTCTTTGTTACTCACTGCAGTCCTTACCAGTCTTTCCAACATGACAATAGTTGTGCGCGAGTCCACCGTGGAAGATCTCCCTGCTATTGCTCGCATAGCATCGGCAGCCTTTCATCCGGAAACGGATGCCATTGCGGCCCGGCTATTCCCTGCTCGACTTGCTGGAGATGGCGAGGCTTACATGATTTCATGGCGATATGCTAGAAAGGCATCACGCTTGAGTTCCACAGACGCCGTCATGGTCGTAGCTGTCGACGACTCCCTAAACAACCAAGTGGTGGGATTTGGCCTGTGGGATGTATACGGGCGATCACAATCCGAACAGGCGGCCAATCAACCCCAGTCTGCCGTTCAACAACCGCCGCCACCCTCGTTTGACCAGGAGGCTTATGCAGAGCTGCGCGCTATTGCTTCAGCCGACCACCAGGAGATGTTCGGAGAAAGAGGCATCAAGGATGTCTGGCGTAAGTTTTCTGCCTCCCTGGAAATTCTCCACGCCCTTTTCCGAAATAATCCAAAACGGGTAGCTAACAGGAGCTCCCGGCTCACAAGATCTTGATTACCTCGGGGTGGATCCGCAGCAGCAGCGGAGGGGGATCGGGAAGATCCTCCTTGACTGGGGCATCAGCCGGGCAGCAAACGAAGGAAAGGACTGCTACCTGCTGGCGACGCCTGCTGGCAAGAGACTGTATAAGAAGATGGGCTTCGAGGAGGTGAGGACAGTGCCAATATTTGGTGTCTTACACACCTCCATGATACTTAGACACGGCAAATGATGATCTGCACGAAAGACTGTACGAGTAGGGGGGGTACGATAAGTAGCAACAAATATTCCATCCGACCTCTCACAAGACATGCTGTAGTGCGAAGGGACACGGAATTATTCCCCTGGTCAGTTTTCGCATTTGGATCGCAGTCGGCACTGGGCGGCGCTAGGATACATCGTTCGAATCTGTCGGCCGAAAGCTTGGGGCTGTCGTCGGCATATTCATACACCCATGTCCGAGTTGGCCGAGCCTCGCTTTTTCAGTCTCGACATTTCATCCCCCTTACATCACCATGTCTCAATATTCCCTTGCATTGGCCGATCCAAATGCTGTATCCCTTGATGTAACTTCAACCCACCACCCGATATTTTCTTTTCGCAATACCGCTGAGACACTCCCAAGCCATGGACCAACAGCATGAACCTTACCGCCGCCGGAGACCTGCGCTCTCATGTCTTGAATGTCGGAGGCGCAAGCTCAAGTGTGACCGAAGTAACCCTTGCGGCCGCTGCGTCTCGACCGAGACACAGTGCAATTACAGGATCCATCAGGAGAAACACGGAGCCAGTCTTCGGCAAACTCGCCAGATATCCAGGCCCTCGACGCCAAGCCCGCCAGCTGTCCATCCAGCCTCGCCTCCATCACAAGTCGACCCAATCAGGCGTGCTTGTAATACCACTAAGAGTAATGGAGCAGCATCAGATAATGGGGGCCGAGAAAATGAGACACGCGGTGCCGTGGCATCGACACTCGGACCAAATGGCTCGTCGCATACACCAGCTGCAACTGAGATCCAAAATCCGAATCGCCCCCAATTCGTGGATCCCGAGCTCCGTCATCTCAGGGAGCGGGTACAGAGGCTTGAGCGATCCCTTGTACATGTACCCGTACACGATTTATCCCAGGCTGGCAGAGATGTTCTCGCTGGTGAGTCGGGCATGCCGGATGCCCGTATCATCTTGAATAAAACCAGAATCATGAGATGGAGCCATTGGGTAGGCATAGCTAGAGAGGTACAGTCTACTTCGTATAGCTTGCATATTGCACAACTTTGGGATGCTCACATTTGTGATACAGTTTGCCCCCATCATCGCCTGCTACGGTTCTATTTGCGGCTATGGCGACATCAGTTCGTTCCAGAGCGCGGAAGCCAGAGCTCTTATTGTTGAGACCAGCGGCTTGCTCCAGAAATGCAAAAACGTAGCTAGAAATCTCAAGGTTGGGCGACCCAGCAGATGCCTTTCGTCGCTGAGTTTTGATCTTACGCCCCCTCTTCGTGAGGTGGCAGACAAGATGACAGCCTTGTATTTCCAGTCATTCGAGTCAACACACCGGATTCTTCATCAGCCGACCTTTTGGAAAGTATACAATAGATTCTGGAGTAACCACGATAGTGCTTCAGCCAAGCTACGTCTCCAAGTGCTTCTCGTCATTGCTATAGGGTCCAGTTTAGCTCCGCATGTGGAATCCGATGCCGGACCTCGCCATGCGGTGCATCAATGGATATATGCAGCTGAAGCCTGGCTCTCTGGGCCCCTGGAAAAGGATCGTCTCGATATAGCCGGACTACAGATACACTGTTTAGTGATGCTGGCTCGGCAAATCTTTTCCATTGGAGGGGATCTCGTCTGGGTATCGTCTGGGTCGCTCATCCACCGGGCGATGCAGATTGGTTTGCATCGGGACCCTAAGAATCTGCCCCCTATGTCTGTGTTACAGGCGCAGCTGCGTAGAAGATTATGGGCCACGATACTCGAACTAGTCCTTCAATCGTCTCTCGACTCAGCATTACCGCCGAGGATCTCTTTCGATGAATTTGATACAGAGCCGCCTGCTAATAGTAATGACAATGAGATAGGGGAGTCGGCGACTGAACTGAAGCCTCACCCCAGAGAAACTTTCACTGGAACATCTATGCAGCTCATCCTCCTTGATTCGCTGCCAACGCGTCTTCGAGTTCTGAGCCTCCTGAATGGTCTGAACTCCGAGTTGTCCTATCTAGACGTACTTGACTTGAGCGCAGACATTCTCCAAACTTGTCGTCAGTGGAATGCTTTTGCAAGAGAAAATAAAGCATCGGGTGTAACCTCATTTCATCAAAATTTGCTCGACTACCTGTTGCGTCGTTTTCTGATCCCTCTCCATTGCCCCTTTGCTAACAAAGCGCGAATGAACCCGCTGTTTCATTATTCACTCAAGGTTAGCATAGATACCGCCATAACCATAGTCTCCCCTGAGCCAGATGAAGGATTCTCTAATCTTTTGGCGGTTGGGGGAGGACTATTTAGAGAGGGTCTTCGATATGCGACGAGCATCATTAGTCTCGAGCTTCTCGCTCAAGTCGAAGCCCAGTATCTTGATGGGACACTACACCGCAACTCGCATTATGTGAATCTGCTTAAGAAAATTATAGACGGAATGACTTCCCTATCATTAGAGCGGATCCGCCAAGGCGAGACGAATGTCAAGAGCCACATGTTTCTATGCATGATCATGGCACAAGCGGAAGCCACGGAAGAAGGTGTATCCAGCGAAGGGCGTATTGCGAAGAGTGCGAGGGATAGTATTTCATTGTGCCTGGAACTGCTGCAGAATCGCCTTGGTACTGCGTCTTTATCAAGACCTACGCCAGATATTGAATCAACAAGCATTGATGAAAGAGAGGATTACACATATGGATTGGATTTTGACATGGACTTCTTCTTGGCGGATGCAGGATTTACATGAGTTGATAGATGCCTCCAAAACTAAGGACTTGGTATGGTCAACTTGGTCTGTTACGAACATGCCAATGTATATTTCGACCGAAAGTTGTATAGATTCCTGAATCTTTGTTCAAAACTAATGGTCGCGTGATACCTCCATGTCTATTACGCACATATAACGCAGCGGTTATAATTATCATTTTGAGAGATCAAATGCAACGCATTTCATGCAAGGCTTAACCCACACGCATTAATGACGCGTCCGCGAGAGATTCTATATATGATATTTAAAGGGGCCAATAAAGGATGATTATGCAATGCTCCAGTTGCGCGGTGATCGCCACCCTCGGCCGAAACGACAGCGGCGGACATATCGCTCGGCAATGTTTTGCGGCTTCAATACACCGAGACAACGGTTATAGGTAGATGAGCAAGACATATATAACCCTGGTATATCGCTCTCGTCTGCTGTTTAACTCAACAGGTTTGTTAGCATCGTTCTCATCTAAACCTTAGTCTCTTCCATACAACTCTTCCTCTTCGCTGATTCGACAGGCGTGTCCAAGTCAGACTCACACAGCTCCGACTTCAGCATCATCTTATAAATACCAATGGCACGAATGAAAGTGTTAATCAGCGGTGCAGGCATCACTGGAAATGCCCTCGCTTACTGGCTCTCCAAGTTGGGCCACGATGTCACTGTCATTGAACGCTTCCCTGAACTTCGAACCACTGGTCTTCAAGTCGATCTCCGAGGTCCTGGTGTTGAGGTTCTGAAACTCATGGGCCTTGATCAAGTTTTCCGGGCCAATTCGGTGCCGGAACAGGGAATTCTCATTGTCGATAGCTCCAACAGACGACGGGCCTATTTTGGGGTGAATAAATCAGGCAAGGGACTGCAGAGTTTCACCACGGAGTATGAGATCATGAGGGGTGATTTTTGCCGTCTCATGTACGATGTCATAAAGGACAAGGTCACTTTCCACTTCGGAGTCTCGATTGACAGCTTCAATCAAAAGAACAATGGGGTAGAAGTTCATTTCACTGATGGTAAAACGGATCATTTCGACTTCTTGGTTGGCGCTGATGGCATGGGCTCAAACACGCGCAAACTCATGTTGGGCCCTGGGGTCCAAGACGCTTTACGTCCAGTCAAGGGTGCCTATACGGCATATTTTACCATTCCCCGTCCCATTCAAAAAGACGAAGAGTACAACTCGACGTTTTACTTGTCAACTGGCAGGCGAGCCATCATGACGCGAAGGCACAATCCACAGGAGATGCAGGTATACCTCTCTTGCAACACGACATCTGATCGAATGAAGAAGGCCCACCGAGACGGAGTAGAAGAGCAAAAGAAGGCGCTGGCAGAAGTCTTTAATGATGCAGGATGGGAGGCAAAGGATATTCTGCGAGACATGCATAACTCGGGGAACTTCTACTGCGAGCGTCTGGGTCTTGTCAAGCTCGATTCTTGGTTCAACGGCAATGTTGCCCTTGTTGGTGATGCTGCGTACTGCCCTTCACCGCTCACCGGCATGGGAACAACTTCTGGTCTCGTAGGAGCCTACGTCCTCGCTGGAGAGATTAGCCGTCACTGTGGAAAAGCAAACGGAGCAGTCAATCCTACTGATGGTCTTGACGTGGCGTTCAAGAGCTATGATGACAAGTTCCGGCCATTCATCGATCAGGTAACACACGGAGTGGGCGACGACACTGTCTTTTGGAACAAAATGCCATCATCAGCATTTGCTGTTGCGCTCGTCAACTTGATTCTGGGGATAGCTGCATTCTTAAGGCTGAATGTTGTCGGAAACTGGATTCTGAAGGAGAACGTGAAATGGACACTTCCCAACTACGACAAACTAATGAGAAGTGATTGACCGACTGTTTTTATTAAATACCGGCAATGCAAAGCATACGATGGTGTTCTTTACAAAGACAACACACCAGTATGGCACCCTTACCTAGTACTTAGTAGTATCTCTATATCTTACTTTATTTTTCTTATACTAATAGCGCGCGTCGATGTCCATCCGCTATAAGTGCCCTCCAAGCTCTCGCCTTCTAATTCAGTGATGCATTCCAAAGAAAAACACATTCTATGAACAAATGAATAACGTAATACTAATTTCTCATTCGCCCTTGAACTCCTTGTCAAACAAAACAACCTGAAGCTGATCGTAGATTGACAGGGCGCCAGCTCCAGCTACACCACGAAGGATGTTTGCCCCAGCGCCATTGAAGAGAGCTCGTACCCCATTCTTCGCAATAAATTGCCTGCCTGCATCAAATGAGCTCTTATACTTGACTGCCTCTCCCGAGGTCATCATCGTGCGTCGGATAATTGAGTAGAAAGAGCCATTAGGAATATTGTAAGTAAACTTGATATAGTGAGTGTAGAAAGCAAATTTGAACATAATTGACAGAGAGAATAAAACCGAGTAAAGCGACACCATATAGAGCGAATACGGTATCAATACGTATGTTTTATAGAAAACTATCGATGCGTCACCGATCCTCAAAACATCTTTTCTGTCCCCCCTTATTTTGGAGCAGGCAACCGAAGATATGGCGTGTCCGTATCGGCACTCCGGATCTCTTTATACGCTCCGGACTCCGGATCCTCGGACGGCGAAATGGGTCAACACGACTATAGATATCCTTTTACATGTCCTTAACAAGAACTTGGGGACAGGCTACAACAAATCGGAATTGCTGCCACACTATCAAGGTTTCAAGGTTCTATCATTTTGCTCTTTCGTCCAGCCGTACTGTTGAATGGGTGCAACATGTCTTAATTCGCCTCTATTCGTTGTATCATCCATTCATTACGACGCCGACGGCTGCAGTTCGCTTGTGCAGTTCGCCTGTCCGCAGTGGAAAATAACGCTCATGCTGCGTAATGGGATCATCTTCAAAATTGCTTCATGCGAGAGTCGTAATGAGATAGTTGTCTCTTAGCGTGTTGAGCTTCTGAGTAGCAGTGAGATCGACACCATTCTTTTTGCGCATTCAGCTTACCTAGAAAACTAGTCAGCGAGTGAGTCGTTTCTATCGTCGTGGCAACTACACTCATGCAAGCGGTGGAAGTCTCTCTGCACCCTTTATTCAGTTTGTAGTCCATCCCAAGAACTGAAATGGGCGGAGATCGATGGTAGCATCTTTGGCGAAACAATAATAGGTCCCCGTCGGCATGACCTAGCCCGTCGGCATATCGCAGAATGTCCGTAATGCAACCCATAGTAATTTATTGAAGCTTTTGCCAGTCAATTAGGCTCGAGAGAAGCAGACGGAAGCATCCTTGCTCTTTACCACTACACAGTTCGCGTCTAAGAAAATCCCCGCTACTCCGGGTGAGTTGTTACATAGCGTTGTTCATTAAACTTGCGGTGGGTGCATATTTGGATTAAAATGCCCCAGTGATTGTCCAGCCAAGCCCAAGATAGTTCTCCGTCTAAACACGAAGTGGCGTCTAACAATGGACACTCGACCTCACGGCCATGCACATGCAATGTTTTTACAGCACAAGGTACCCCAGCAGGCAGAGGGTATGACTAGTTCTGCGGTGTGAGCCCAGCGTTTTAGTGCACCCTTGACGTTCAGATCGAGTCCGTCAACAAACAAGGGCACGAGTGGTACGAGGAGGAGTATCCATGTGTCAGTCGTGACGCCACCCCGGGAGAAGGGAGTGAAGGGCGTGAGAATATCATTATCCACATGGTAATATGGATCAAAGCTTCGGAGATACCACCATCCACCGATCGTCAATCATGGTTCTTCGTCATCAAATCTATCATGTACTATAATACCTATCCTCGCTTCTCGTAACTTTCAATCGTCTTGCCAGAAACTCAGACTTAAGCCACTGACTTGAGCCACGTCTTCAAGCTGAAAGACAAACGCGGTCAACCATGAAACCGAACGCCGAGTCGAACCGAACGCCGAAGCCGAGAGCCGCTATTCCTTCAGCTCACTCCTCACATCACAGGCATTCGGCTTTCAGTCTTCACTTATTCATGAGGCGATTCAACTGGGACACCGGCGGTGGTGGACCCATATATCACTTTCACAATGAACGGCGCCTCTCCCAACTTCGCCGTTCCCTCTGAAATCCCCCGGAGACGGAATGGCCGTCCACAGGCCTGCGAGCCGTGCCGTCGGCGCAAGGTCGCGTGTGACCACCGGCTTCCCATTTGCTCGCGTTGCATCCGCAAAAGTACTCCCCAAAGCTGCCGATACCTCATCCAGGGGCAGCTCGTAACACCAACTTTGCCCTCAGGTGTGGATAGAAGCCAATCGGGCGAGTTGCTTAATGAGCGGCAATCCAGAGAACCGACGAGGCCAAATCCGACTACGTTAACGCCGTCGACATTGGAAGATCTCTCACCTCCGGATGAAAATGTTGGATATCTAGGGGCAACCAGCTTCCCGGAATTCTTTCGCGAGACTCAAAAGCACCTCGATTATGTAGCTGGCCCCGAGCCAACCCGTGATGGTCTAGCTGGTAAAAACGAAAACAACGTGCCGTTGACCAAGATGGGCCCAGATGCAGCCGCATTCGAGGCTGCCTTTGCGGTACTCCGGATCATTCCAACTAAAGAGGCAGCACAATTTCTGCTTCGGCGGAATGTGAATCCCAACGATGCCTGGTGCCGCCTTGCTTTGGACCGTCTTCACGCCTCTCTGTGGTCGACACTAGGCCACTTCCTCGAGGGCGAGAGAAGCAACGAAACAATGTCACAACTGGCACTGCTGCTTTTCCAGAACAGCTCCAAACCCCTTAAGGAAGACTTTTCGGATCCAGACCAGTGGTTTGACGCCTTCTCAGGTGTTAATTTCCGGTGGGAAGGTCTGGGCATCCTATTCACGTTTTGGATGTTTGGATCCGCCTCCCTCACAGAGAACGGCACCGTCGAGCAGCGCAAGTGGCTTGGACACTACAATCGTAGGAATCTCATGCAAATGTACAAGAATGGTGCCACAAAAAGCGTTGACATTTGCCGCCTGACGAGCTGCAACAACACGATGATGGTGTATCTCTTGCACATGCATAGTCTCACTGAGTCCCTCATCACGGGTGATACGGGTAGGTGTCTTTAAATCTCGTATTCGTCTCAGCAGTGTTTAAGCTATATCTGCTGTCCTCCGGTGACTAACCATTCTACCCAGGTGCGGAATTTTGGCGGCATCATGCAGAAGCAGTCGCCTTGGCCACCTTTCTTGGCCTCCACACAGCTCAGCCGAATAATTCAGTGCCGGAGGGGTCAATAGCTGTCCAGGTGAAACGGAGACTCTTCTGTTCCGTTTTCAACATTGACATGGTGGTTTCTACTTTGACCGGCCGGCCTCCGTTAGTCAGTAGCAAGCTTTGCTCGACGCCGTTGCCTCTCGACGTGAGCGATGAATCATTACTAAACCTCAAAGTTCGGCCGCACCGGCTGGACAAGAACGGATGGAACATGGAAGAGAAGAATCATCCAGTGACGTTTCTACGAGCGGCCTATATAATTGCTGGGATAAGAAGTGAAATTCTTGAGATTGTGCTCCAGGCACCCCATGTTAACACCCAGCATAACTTTGAGTAAGTTGATGCCATCACGCCTGGTCCAAGAGACTTCTCCGCTGACATACCAATAGTGCTTTGCGTAAACGAGAAATGAATGTTTTCTCTCTATTCCCAGCCGGACTGCAATTCAACAACGATGATTTTACCAATCCCTCCGTCGATGCTCCTACTCTTTACATCAGGCTGTTGACGCGACTTGAGCATCTTAGTAATCTATTTTTCATTGAGCGGCTCTCATACAGAGGAAACAGCTTATACAGCCCTCAAATGCTTGAAATCAGCCTGGAAATGATATCTCTTACCCTCTCTTTCTGGACGCAGCAAAATCGTCTCGAAGGCCTGCAAGGAGACTACGAGTGGCTTGTCATGCTACACGCCGCGCCTGCAGCAGGTATTTTGTGCATGGAGCTATTGAAACAGCCTTCTGGCACGGAACCACCAACAATCACTACGATCACAAAGCCCATGATCATAAAGCAGCTCAGTTTACTCATTGGCTTCCTTGAATGGATTGGACCGGGAGCACCGGGCGCTCATTTGTGCAATAGCATCAAGAATGTGGTTGAGCGAGTGATGGAGCAAGCTCTGAATCCTACGATTCCAAGACCCGTAACACAACAAGAGTTTGACATGACGTGGGATACGAGTTTACTGGAAGATATGAACGATTTCAATTACGGATTATTAGACACGTTTGACTGGCTGAGGCTTCCTCCGAATACAATCTAGGCTGCTTGGAACTAGAGGCATTACCCGCTGATCTGGTTTCTTTCTTCTTCTTTGCGTTTGTCTTGCATTATATACGCTCTTTGGATCGAGACGTTGGAAACAGTATGCTTTTAGTGCGGCAGTTCATTTGTGCGGATCGAACGAATTGTGTCTGTATGACTGGAGCGGAATTAATAATTTTCTGGATCGGAACGAAATGATATAACAAATTGACACGCCAGATGAGAATGGAACGATAAATTGTACGACTAATTTTAGGACTAACTAGTATGAATACATGGCTTCCAATGATACGTGCGCCATTCTACTTCAAGCTCCCTTACCACGGCTCAGTTCCGTCAATATTGGTAAAAGTCCCCGTAGGGCCATCTTTGTCGAGAGTAGCCAATGCTACAGCCCTCACAGCTCCCTCTTCCACGTCCATGGCAACAGACAGGTGGTTGTTGAATGCCGTTCTGCGGAGTCCGGGACAGCAGCAGTTGACCTTCCAGCCTTTCTTCTCAAACAACGTCGAATAGCATGCCCCAATCATGTTTGCGGCCGCTTTGCTGGATTTGTACGGTATCGAGGTATTATGCTGGTAGTACTTCCACGATGAGTTGAGCGTATTGCCAAATGAACCCATCTCCGAGGTAATAAACACAATTCTTGGGACTGAACCTTGGTCTGCGGCCTTTTGTAACAAAGGAATAACAGCGTCTGTCATCTCCAGGGTACCAAACACATTGACATCAAACAATGCGGCCATCTTGGCCCGGAGGCTGGGCAAATCCTCCACTGCATGTCTTCCAATGCCAGCATTGTTGATTAAAACGTCGAGCTTGCCATACTCGCGCTCGATTTGCGCTGCACAAGCCGAAATTGAATCGTTTGAAGTAATGTCAACTTCGATTGGAGAAACCGAGCCAGCAAGCTTCTCAATCTTTGATATGGCTTCTACTCCTCTCGAGAGAGCTCGACAACCAAGAAGGACATGGTAAGTGGGCTGCTCCGCCACAAGCTTCTTCACAATCTCATAGCCGATGCCTTGGTTGCCTCCGGTGACAAGCACAACTTGCTTGTTTGCGGGGTTGTCGGCCATTGAAAGCGATTGGAGTATCCCACCGGAAGTCCGCCTCCACTGTACTGCTAGGTTGCGAGACTCAAAACAGGGTTGCTTATGGGTGGCTGTCAGTGTACTTAATAATGGTGGCGAGCGAGTATGTGGTAAAGATTCCAAAGATTGGCATCAGGATGTGACCAGAAAAAGCTCTGTAGCAAGCTTGATGCAGTCGTATTTATTGCTCAGCAGCTCAATCATCTCCACAATGCCTCTCAATTACTGCAAGCTCGCTTGGTATCGGGATTTTTGCCCACGGTCCAGAATAGGCTCGCGCTAAACTCGCGATCCGCTCTGGAGTTTTTGGTGTCTGCACGGGAGAAATAGGCTTAGCACAAGCCTGAAATCGTCTTTCGTCAATGCAGAATAGCGACAAATACTGCGTAGTTACTAATTGGCTTGTTGAGATGCCAAGTTACAGGGATCTCGTAACAACAGGGCTGCAGTAAACGCGTATAGATCTCGGCCATTATACTCATTCTGAGGATACGTAAAATATGGTAGGTATCATTAGGTAGGCATCGACAATTACCTATATTCTATTTCTTATATATAGGATCTGCTTCCGGAATGGCAATGTGAATCATCACCAGCGCAGTATCATTGTACATACAAGCTTTAAGAGTAACAGAAAGAAAGCCAATCAAGGAAAGAGAGCTTCCCTATTATTCAGCACTCGCCATGACAGACTTCAGTTATCTCGCCGGTCCCTCAGAGGAATGGACAGCATACATACTATACCTAGGGTTGACGTATTATCAACCGAATTTCGCCGCGTCCACAACGCTCAACGGTATGCTGCTAGAGATGCAGCCATGAAAGCCCTCGGCGACCATCAAATCACATAGGAAACAAGAACAATACCGACAGCAGATAGTCTCCAAATCCCAATTCGAATCTTTCGCTCACCCACCCGCAAGAAACGAGTCTCTGTCTTGATCTACTACCATGACGGTGGATTCTTTTCAGGCACAGTCTCAACCGAGGATCCATTTTGCATATCTTTGGCTCAGAGCACTGGGTTTATGGTCATTAGCGTGGGCTATCGTGTAATACCTGAAGGGAAAGCTCCAACGCAATTTAGTGATGCCTGGGATGCTCGCAGTTATGTGATAAACAACGCAGCGGAGTTGGGATTCCCACAAGACTTTGATCTGTACGTCGCAGGCATTGGAGCTAGTGCTTTTCTTGCGGTGAGTATTGATCAAAGAGAAATACAGGTATGTTTTGGCAACATCTTTGCCTTGATGCAAGCTGCGGGACATAGCTGACACTCAAATCATAGCTAGTGGACCTAATCATACATCAAAGGCCAATGCCTCGCCGCGCCTTGGCTCTATCTCCCGGAAAACTTTCCCTTTGACCCAGCGTCGGTGGCAAAACCTCACACATTCAATGGCGCGATGCGAGTTTTCTCCCTCAGTCCCACATTGAGCAATTCCGTACTATGATGGATGTGCCAGACGAATGTCGCGATAGCTTAGTCTTGAATCCGCTCCTACTTGATGAAAAGAGCGACGTTAAGAATTTGCCTCCTACGCATGTCGTGGCCTGTGGCGACGACTCTTTGCGGGATCAAGGCATGATCTATCAACAGAAGCTCGATCGCATCGGGTAAGTCATAATGATACCGTCTTTATTCAGGTGAGTATAAGTTCACGGACGAGTTCATGCTAACGAGAATATTTTTACCGTTCCAATAAAACTGAATACATATGCAGGGTATCCTCATATCTTTTAGTCATTCTCAGGCCTTACCATGAGTCAGACATGGTACCGTGATCTATTAGAAGGCCTCCAGTGGCTGACCGGGAAGCAAATAGATATTCGCAACTAGCACATGTAAATAGACAAAGGTAGCATGTTGCTCATAAATGTTCATTTCTTCATTCTTCGTTTACCAATTCGCGGTAATATCTACAAACAATGGCATATCTTAATGACCGCTCTGTCCCAGATAAGCAGCCATGACACCACCATGGCTCTGCCAGCCACCCGCATTCGCGGTATCTACGACCTCTGCCACACTCTTCCCCTTCTCTGACTCTAGCACCATGGTTCGTACATTATGCGTGCTAACACCATAGCTGTACAGCTTCTGGTTGTCAGCATAGATGACGGCGTTCTGCTGGCATTCGGCAGAGCAGCCATTGCGGTGAATACCGTTGAAGAAGACCCAGTATCCGCCTCCGTAGGCATTGATGTTGCTTGAATCGTGGATGTACTGGAAAATAGCCATACGGCACTGAGCGTCGTCGGGAGCGCACCAAGTAAAGTCTGGGTCGCTGGCCAGCAGGGAGTCAGTCCATGGCAGAGGCGTCAGAAGGCCAGAGTTGTTTCCTTGCCAGTACGGCGTCTCGCTCTGTTGAAAGCCCAAGAAAACGTTCTGTGCCTTGTAGATGTTGATCTGGTACAGCGAATTGTGCTCGCTACCGATACCAAGCATCCAAGTGGCCCTGACTGATTCAACCAGGAAACCACCAGCCGTCGATGGGTTAGCACCGAAATCATCATCAAGATCGTGATCGGCACTCCAGCACCAGCTATTCTCCCAGTACGAGGACGAAAAAGTCGTGAGATGAGCGCAAACCCGCGCCGCCTTGCACGTTGCGGGATCGTTGCAGTTGTTCTGAACCTTGGATCCTCGAGCTCCTCCAATGCGGAAGTGAGTGTTGAAGAAGCCCACATCTCCAGCCTTCAAGCCGGCCATGTTCACCTCTACAAGCTTGCAGCCGGGAAGAATGTCTGCAACCGTGAAGAGCATGTCGACAAACTGAGCAACGCCGAGCTGGCCTGGCTTTCCGACCTGAACCATCGCAGTCGGCTTGTTGGCATTCTTGAACTTGTCGCCGGTGGCGCTAATCTCAGACCAAACCTCTCCGTGGAAGCTAAACTCCCGTTAGTCTCTATTCATGCCTTTATGTCCAATGCTGAATCAATTCCATTGGGAGGTTCCTGACTTACCGGCTTCCAGGGGGAACCACAATGGTGTCACTGACGAGATACGTTCCATGAGGGAAGAAAATAACTTTTTTGCCGGCAGCCTGGTTAATAATTTTCTGAAGATTCTTGGTGCTATAGGCCGTGTAAGTCTGAGTTCACGAGGCAATCATTAAATGGACCAAGATCAGAACTTACTCGTCTGTAACACCATCACCAGCGACTGGCAGTCCGTGAACTGCCTTGACATTGATCACCTGGTCCACGCTATACTCCTTGAATGTTGGCGGAGGGACAGCGTGGTAGGCTCCAGTGATATCTACAAGTGCCGCAGGGCGAGATGCAGGGAAGAATTTGCCTTGGGCACGTTGACCGCTTGAGGGCCCATAAACGTTGCCCCAGATCCACGACTGGCCAGGCTTGACAGAACCCTTGAGGACATTGATTCCTCCGGCGGTGACAGTCTAAGAAGGGTGTCAGTCTCTCATTTATTAGACCTGTTCGGTGTAAAAAGATGGACTCACAGAACCGACACTCCTGTCTACTTGGACGTTCTCAAGCACCATTGATCCTTGGGCTGTGGGAGAGGCTGCAGCGTTCCACAAAATGCCGACGTTCTTGGCCGTCGAATCGATGAGGGCAAAGAATCCGGTGTTGTTGTTTGTCGTCTCAATACCAACCTTGCATGACTCAAAGTGCAAACCTTGGCCAGTTCCTTCGAAGAGTTTGTCAAGTTTCAGGCCAATGTCTTGGTCTACACAGATCGATTTGTTAGCAAATTTGAAGTACCGTCATACGAAGGGACATTGTATATCACTTACTCTTGAAGGTTATTCCCTTGAAATGATACTGCTGCTCGTTCATGCGAATGCCAACGGATCCGCCCTGGAATACAACATCGTTGATCATCAGAGGAGAGCCACCCTGAGGCATCGACAATCCAGTGTGTGCTACACCCCCATTGGGCATGTTAAACAGAACATTGGTAAGCTGCACAGCTTGGCTCACGGCCCAGTTGAGAAGAGTAATGTTGTGAGCAAGGGGCACATTGGTAGAGTCCAAGACAACATTCTTCAGTCCAATGTAGAAGTTTATGGTGGAGTCATAGCCGGGGTCAAAGCCCAGGTAGAGGAAGGGCGCGGTAAAGTCGGAAGAGGCTTGTAGCACCGGTCTATTGATAGGATCGCCCATAACCACAGTGTCTACATAAGACTGAAGAGGCTTGCTCAGACGGTATGTGCCAGCTGGGATGTAAACAAGAGCCGGAGCGCCGGTCGTACCCCAGGCACCCGAGCTGCGACCCTCTGTGGCATTGGCATAGTCAAAGGCCGCTTGGATGGCAGCCCAGTCGTCAGTGACACCGTCTCCCTTGGCACCAAAGTCCGTCTTGACGTTGCGGAAGACTTTCCAGTTCTTGCCATCAGGGATAAATGGGCTGATGCCATTGTGCTGGATATGCTCATACCAGTAGCCTGAGGAATGTCTGGCCTCGACGCCTTCAGCCGGTAGAGAACTACCAGCTGCGACGGCGGCCAGGCCGAGGAAGAATGGCGCAAATCGCATCTTTCCAGAGGGATAGCAGGCGAGATCAGTCCCAACCCTGCTGTTTCTTAGTTCCCCTGGGTCTCAATTGGATTGCTGGAAGAGCCAGGTTCTTCCTCTATGGCCGCCAAGAGGCCTTTCCATGCCCCTTTATACTTGTTGCATGGTCATCTCATCATCTGTTCTCACCCCAGAAGCCCTGCTGGAAGAATCGGCAAACGGCCGGACGGACATTCCAAGCCTGGCAACATTTGCAGAGCATTACAAGGCCTGATGTCTGCAGAATCTCCAATCCAACCCATGCCTGTGGGCCACTGTTTGCGGAGAAGGGCAGCAAACAAGCATGTCATGGTCGACCCATTCGGCATATTCGCCTCGACCTGCCAACCCCCTGTCGCGTCCGGGGGAATCTCATCTCATCGTTTGTGCCGACAAGGCTAGGCCAGCCGAAGTTCATGAAGGGGGAAAAAATGATATCTCGGCCCTTTTCCTGCTGGCGTGCGGGGGAAGCTCAAGCTAGCAATGGATGAAGCAGGGGAACAACGGCATATCCCCTGATGCTTCTCCACGCAACGCGGATACGTACTACTATGTACTACTTTCCGCCGTCATCGCAAGGGGAACCTGATGTTGATTCCAGGGATTCTGTCGGCCGACGGCACAGGTTGCGCCTCACGTTCGCAGCTCTGGGCCTGCGATTCCGGATTAATGTCCGTCAATTGGACTCCGCCTTGCCAGCAGTAAGCAAAGAATGCACCAATTGCTAAAGACCCCACGTATAGAAGCAGCTGCATGGCATGGTAGCATCGCGAAGCTGATCTTCTTTTGTAGCATCTCGTGTAGCAACGTTCAAAGTGGTATTCGTTAAGGTTATCCGAATGTAACACAGCGGCGGATGGGAAACGAGAACCACAGCTATCCTAATGCAGATTGAATACGATGTAAGAGGGGTTATTCCAGTGGCCTGACTCTTTGTATAAGACTTGTGTTTCCTTCAATTCTATACACACGTAGCGTTTGAAACAGAGATGGTGTTTGCATACTTGATGTTTAATGCCTTATTACTATGCTTGTTAATAAACGAGTAGCGAGTTACACGAAATCGGCCAATCGGCCCCAAAATGTTCAAATCCAAAAGGACCATACAAACAAACAAATAGAAAATTGAAACAGCTCCATGCTTTCTGGACCTTACAAATCTCTCGTCGTGGTGTGGATACTTCAAAATCTCACTCTGCATGGCCGTCCATTTTTTTTCTCCGCCGCCCCCCCGGATCTCCAGACTTGGCCGCTCCGGCAAAAAGAGAAATATTACATAGTAGTACTTGCAAAATATTATTTCCGTAGCCCTCGTTCAAAGGCTGTGCACTAATTCGACTAGCTTCTGCGACAAAAGTTCTACGTCGCCGGGGAATCTCGCCGTCATGTAGTTGAAGTTGTCGTCCTCAACGACAAAGCTAGAAGAGACATATTAGCCGGCATATTCTAACTTGAGAATCGACCTTTTTCGCCTCGGCGATACTCACGCTGATGGCCCAATGCTATTCTTGAATTGTTCCGGACTCGCCAGCACTTTGCGCACCTATCACTCTAGCGTCAGCATTTCGCCTCATTTCCAGATAAAATTTTGCCAGAATCTCACCGAGTCCGCGACATTTTCACTCCCCGCTCCATACGTCTTGTAATAATCTCCCAGGAAGGGGCGGGTACCCCAGAAAGCCATCTGCTCGAATCGCGCCGGCAGCGTAGTCGTCACGCAGTCGCGAATAACGCTGCTCCCGTCCGGGTACTTGGACTCTGAGAGCACCATGACGCCGTGACATACCGCCCCGACGGCCTTCTTCCCGGGCTTCTTTGTTTTGGGGAAGAAGTCGGCTAGCAGCTGGTGAACTCTCTCCGAATCGATGACTTGAGCCACACCCTTGTCGTGTCCTCCAGGCAGAAACACGAGATCGAACGCATCCAGAGTGAAGTTCTTGTCAGTCCATGACAAAGGATTTTTCCATTCTTCTGATTCTGCCATGACGTGATGATTCTTCACAATAGTTGAAGATGCGCCCTATCATTCCAGTTAGATTCATCTCAGATGACGCGCTTTCATACACAGAGACACACTAAAAGACGTTGTGTGAGGCCCTCCAGCATCTTGGTATCGCATCGGGGAGATTTGCCTGTTTCAGTAGCGAAACTGACATCGAATCCAGCGGCCTTGAAAGCCGTGTATGGCCCACAGGTTTCTAGACAAACGACATCGTGAGCATTGACACCACGATAAGGATCTCTGGTTGCCTACCTGTGGGATCATGGCCATAGTCGGCCATCAAGAAGATAATCTTTGCCATTGAAGCGATTGCTTTACACAAATCGTAAAAAAATAGAATCGATGTCTGATCCTGTTCAGGTGTTTGATGGAATCTGGAAATCAGCCTTGATATAGGTAGACAGCGATGACATCACGACACCAAAACAGGCAATTGGTACCCTGGGAGCCCAGATAAGCAGAATTACGTAGCACAAGCATCAAAGCGAGAAATGGTGTGCTTACAATTCAAGAGGCATTTTTAGCACCGCCACATTGGAGAGGCAACTTCGATAAAAGGGTTATTTGCAATACAGCGATACCAATAAACTCATCAAACTTGTTAATTGTACATACAAACTATTCGTTCATTTCCAGCACATTCTGATGATAATCATTATTCCTTTCGTAAAATCATACTTCTCACACAGATAGAAACAGCCTCAGACAGCATTATTTCTTCTTCTCATTCTTGCCAGTCAGGGCGTCAGTGATACTACCCAGTCCAAGATTGTCAAGCACTTTGTTCAACCCAAGAGTGCCGAGGAGATTGTCGACCAATCCACCAAGGCCCAAGCCGCTCAGCTGTGGATCATGTCAGCACTGATCTCTTATCAAGGTATCGAGAGTATATACTCACCAGTTTACCGACGAGACCCAGGACGCCGTTCAGCAATAATCCAACAGCGGCAATAATCTGGAACAATGGCTCCGACAAGAGACCCCAGAGCGGGTTAAGCTCTTTCTTTGCGTGCGGCATGCCCTCAATCTTGCTCTTTGCATTGTCGATAGTCTGGGTCACGGTGCCAGTAAGCTGTAGTTTGCATGTTATGTTAGCCAACAAACCTCTCCAGAGATAAAACATGTAGAATGGAAAATAGTCACCTCCTTGAGCACATCTGCCAGATGATACTCCTCTGGTGATGCCTCCTTCGTGCCCGCCTTGTGCTTTGCGTTTCGCTGGATACGGCCATCGGGATCAAGCCCACGGATGGTGCCGTTGGTCTCGGTCAAGATCTTGCCTCCCTCTTCAATCAGCGGCTTCACCTCTCTCACCAACTGCTCCTCGTCGAGCTCCTCCTTGGGTGTCCTCTCAGCCGTGTTGATCTTATCCGTAATCATCTTGCAGATGGGACGGATCTTGTCCAAAGACTGCTCGATACAACCAGCCAGTTTCGAAGCCAACTTGCGATCGTTTTCAGCCTCTTCACGCTTCTTGATGTCTTCCTCGGTTTCTTTAGGAATGTCTTCAAGCAGAGCGACATGTCCAACTGTATTTCCCTTGTAGTTGACCACATCGCCGTCCTCATCAACCTCTTTGCCGGAACAGGCAGCAATGTCGCCGCTAACCAGCTTCGCAATGAGGTTTCCTTCTTCATCAAGGACATTGCCCTCGCGGTTCACCTTGCGGCCCGCATAGGGGGCCTTCTTCTTCTCTACCTCTTCCTCCTGCCAACGCTCAGCTTTGCCGAGGACGTTTCCGTTGCTATCAACAACGTCACCATCTTCGTCTACGGGGCGGCCAAATAGCTTCTTAGGGTCTCCCTCAGTAAGTCTTCCGACAACATCCCCTGATGGTGTAACAACTGTACCATCTTTAGCAACGGTGCACCCGGAAAGCTCAGCAAACGGCCCTTCTTTCATGCCCTCTCTCTCACCCTCGCCGACAATCTCGGCCTTGCCAATAATATCTCCAGATTCACTCAGGACATTACCCTCCTTGTCGCACATGCGTCCAACCAGGGCTTTGACGTTGCCCTCAACGACTCTGCCATAGATGGCACCTGATCCATCGACGACGTTACCAGCCTTGTTGACTCTCTTGCCCGCCAGCGAAGATTTGTCGATGACAGCCTCTGGTTCGGCCTCGGGTTCATCCCAGGCCTCTGCTTTGCCAACAACATTGCCTCGTCGGTCCAAGATGTCACCATCTTCATCGACATGGCTACCTTTGAGGTGCTTCGAGTCACCCTCAACGACAATGCCGACCTGCTGGCCGTTGGACATGACACGACCATCAGCCTCCACAATGGCATCAGGGAAGTTTTCGAAGGGAGCAAACTCCTTTTCATCGCCACGCTCCGAGTGAGACAGTGGCTCGGCTTTGCCAATGACTTTGCCCGAGTCATTCCAGATGTTTCCATTCTCATCTGCTCTCTTGCCGATGAGCTGCTTAGGGTCACCTTCAACTAGGCGTCCAATAATATCACCGTTCTTATTGACCAGATTGCCAGTTTTGTTGACCTTGGTTCCCTTGAGCTCCGAGAAGTCGATTGGCTCGTCTTCTTCCACCTTGTCTTTTACAAGGTCTTCGGTTTCTTTTACGCCGGCCGCCGCTTCGTCAGGCTTCTCCTGCAAATCACCAGCAGTCTCCTCAGTGCCTTCTTTGGCAAGTGCTTCATCTTCCATTGGCTTGGGGACTTGCTCCTGGAGCTTGTCTTCGTCTTCGATGTCTGGCGCCTGTTCCTGAAGTTTTTCCTGGAACTCTTGTTCCTTGGTATCCACGCCCTCTTCCTGAGGTGGCATGTCCACATCTTTGCCATAATCTTTTCCCATCTCTTCTTTGACGTCTTCCGATTTATCTTCCATCGAGATGGGGGCTTCGTCTTGCTTTCCAGTAGCTTTTTCGAGTTGTTCTTCGCCCTCAATTTCTTTTTCGAGTGATTTTTCTTGTCCCTCCACCTCTTCCAGGCGCTGTTTGTTGTCCCCTTGGCTCACCTGGATCGAGGAGTCAGTGGGTGAGCTCTGTTCGTCCTCGCTGGGTTTCTGTAGCCTACTAACCAGGTCCAGTCCTTGAGAAACGGGCTTTTGGAGATTGCTAGCTGTCTGGTAGGCCGACTTTCCCTTTCCCATCAGATCCCAGCCGCCGCCACCGGATTTTTGGTCCTCTTTTTGATCCTCTTTTTGATCCTCTTTTTGATCCTCTTTTTGATCCTCTTTTTGATCCTTCAGGTCCTGCAGGTCCTTCTGGACAGGTTCAGTTGTATATTCGCCCTCGTCATCGTTGAGAGTGGCTTTGGCGAGGACATTTCCGGACGAATCCAGGATATCTCCCGAGGCTGTGACTGCGTTTCCAACAAGCTGACCAGGGTCTCCCGACTCGGTAAGCCTTCCAATCGGCTTGCCGGATCGATCCAGGATATCACCAGAATCTGTCACGACGCCAGCGGCAGACCGAGGAACAGATCGCATATCAACTATTTGTAAAACCTGTTAGACATCTGGTTGCGAATAACTGAAGACCCCAAAAGACGTATTGTCACCAACCTGGATTTCCCTGCTCTTGGGATGGGCTCTCCTTTTGCCAGCCCCCCTGCACAGCGACTGGCTTTGGGAACGGCATTTTGAATCCAACACTCTAATTCACAAATGGTTAAATTGGGGTGCTGCAGTTGAATAACATGTACGTGGCCAAGTGAACTAGTTTGTAGTTAACTCAATTCAACATCAATCTTTCTTGACACGTATATATATACATAGATATTCACATGAAAGGTGACAGGAAATAAAGTTGCGGCTTTCCATCATCAACTTCCAAAAGGCGGCACAAACACAGGTTTGGCTGTCAACATGCAAATCTCAAATTATTCGACAGCGTCACCGCGACAATGTACGATCTCGATGAATACGCATCTAATGCAACCCGTCCAGCACGGCATGACGCACATGAACCAA
This sequence comes from Trichoderma sp. TW21990_1, assembly GCA_010015515.1. Taxonomy (NCBI): domain Eukaryota; kingdom Fungi; phylum Ascomycota; class Sordariomycetes; order Hypocreales; family Hypocreaceae; genus Trichoderma; species Trichoderma sp. TW21990_1. The sequence goes on from ML974119.1 coordinate 2,185,817, forward strand.
CCCCAATTACGTCTTTATAACATGGATAATCCTCTATAAAGGCACGATGGCTGAACATGGACACGCTTAACAAGGGGATACCATATCACAATGATATCAGACAGAGCCACTGGTCTCCCATTGAGCTTCCGTACAGGGTGAGAAGCTCCTTGAAACTTACGGTAGCGCGGTCCCGAAACAGGGATTTCCTCCCCAGCGAGGCCCGAGATTCGATCTTCTTGTCGCAGGCAAGCCACACTCGCCACAAGCTAAACTGGATGGGTGTCGTATTCATTTATCATGTGGCGCTGGATCTCTCACGATCAAACAGGTTTTGATAGGGAGTCTGGATAGAAGGAGTGTGGCGGTGAAATTATACACCACTTGATTAGTTGTTGTATTGGAGGGGAAGAATTAAAGCTTTGTTGTCTAGGGTTGGCTATGACGCATGGGCTGTATTTGCAGGTGTTGATATGTGAAAATCTCGGATATTATGTGAAATTAGTAATTAAGAGCCTCTACTAGTTCCCTGCAGAATAGAATCGTGGAGTGGACGATGCTATCGCCAGATTGACAACGGACAGCACCAAACAACACCTGAACTGCCCCTACCCACCACTTGTGTATAAGTAAAGCATCTATTTGGTTAAGGGTTTCATTTGTCATTTTTAAAAATGGTGGGTATCTTGATAATAAGCTGGATGCCGTCGTGTGTTGACTTGACATCCAGATACACCTCTGACGGGCTTGGTGTTGCGGCATTCGCCTTGCCCGTATCCTGCGATGTTCTGCCCTGATCCGCCTCCTGTCGTCCAGACGTCTCTCCCTCCTCCGTAGTTGGCCTATTCATCTTGCCGACAATATCGCCGTCCTTGTTGTAAATGTTTCCCGCCCCGTCAATCTTCAAACCGCCCTCCAGATCGCTCAGAGTCGGCCTCGTGTGATTCTCAGACACATATCCCACAACATCTCCTGCATTATCCAGGATCTCGCCGGATTCAGATACAGGCCGTCCCACCATGGAGGGAAGATCCCCTTCTACCGACCCCAGCACGGTGCCGTCCCAATCCAGAATGTTGCCGAATTCATCGACAAACTTGCCCACCAGGCCCTGGGCGCGGGATGCCAGCGGCTCGCCTTGCTCAATAGGCTGTATCCGCGGGATTTTGATGTCCGGATTCTTGTTCTTGGTGTTGCTACTGCTACTGCTATTGCTATTGTGAGACTCTCTCTTGTCTTCTGGTCGAGGTAGCATGACGAGTCTGTGGCTAGATGAGGGTCGTCGTTCCTGTCGATCTCTGTCGCACGACGGCAACGGCGGGCTCTTGGAAGGGGACTGCATATGTGGTGGCATCATGACAGAACAGCAAGAAGTATTGTAAGTTGAGGGAAAGATATGGTATGGGGGAAAGAATACCCCTGGATTTGTGCGTAGGCTGTGGACAGCAACTCAACAAAGAGCCGGACTTGCATTGATGTAATGCCCTTTCTAGACACAGCACCGGCCCCCAGCAGCTGAACCTTTTCACTCTCACCTTTAGCCAGAAACATCCAAGCAAATGCGTCATCATGTGCGAAAATACAAAAATAGGCGCCTCGAGATGATGACATGGTCCTACATCATCTACATGCCGATCACCCCCCGTAATATCACGGGCTACTAGTACAAGGGTTTCTCCACGAATTACGCACATGTCTGCGCCGTGAATTTCTGCTTTTTTTAATTCCAGTGGAGAAAGGCACAACATCGATCCTCCGTACTATTCACGATGCCGGTTTCTGCAGCTTCATCCAAGCTAAGCTGCCGTCTGGACCGTTTCTTCCGCCCCAGCTTTTAGTTCTCGCGACGCTTCTAAATCCATCCAAAGTCAGCAGCCACGGTGACGGTCGACAATGCTGTGGCACCGAGGCGTGGCTTGTTCCTAGCAGCATTGTGGCTCGTAGCTTGTGGCTGAGTCGCTGCGGCTGGACTTATCGTAACCTCTTCATCATCAAATTAAATGTAGAATCATCTCATGTCATGTGTAGTATTAACCAGAGACTGGAGCAGAGAGCTCTACTTCCATCCCCCATCTTTATGCGACAACTACATACATACGTGTGACAATCGTAATAGTCCACCGTAAAAACAGGGGCAATCTTCACCCTCCCGCGCTCCAATTGGCTCACTCCCATCCACTAACCGAATCGCCTCATCTGCAGATCTCATCTCTCACCCACCCAAAAAGGAAAAAAAAGAAACAGAGAGGCTTCATGTTGTGTAACAAATTAAAAACAAAATTAAGAGACCAGAAAACCATCCACCCAAAATCCCGAACGCGCTCGAAATTGAATCCATCAGGTCACTCCCGTCATAAACAGAGTGCCCAGCCCGGGGTTTGTCGTCGTTTCATTCGTTGTCTTCTCAGTTCCTGGTGATGTGAACAAGAGCGCAACGCCATTAGCCGACTTCGTCCAGTTATTTTTCTCTATTGGTGGTTATATTTTTTTTAAAGCCTCATAACTAGCCAGTCCTGAAGAGAGATGCGGGTGCCGCACTTGTAAGATAATGTGATACCCAGTAGGACGGATGTAGATGAAGGACGAGTAATAACAAAGAGGACCGTCTGGGCTGTGGGAAAGGGGGAAATTGGTAAAGAAAGTAACAAGAGGAGAAGAAGAAAAGGGGGAGTGTCATGACTTACAACAACGCCAGCTCCAAATCTCCGTGAATCTTAGCCTTGAGCTGAATCTCGATATCCAAGTTCAAGTCCAGCCTCAGCCTCAGCGTGTCGCTCTTCCCGCCGTCGCCTTTCTGGTCGACGGCATTGTTCGTCACGCTGCCCAGCGTGTTTGTCACGCCTCCCAGCACTCCGTTGGCCGCTTGTCCGACTTGCCCCAACTCGCCGCCAACGGGGAGCTGGTCTAGAGGCCCGGTTCTAGTCTGTCCGCGTCGCTGCGTCCTCTGCATTTGTCTTCGCTCGCGGCGCGGAGGCACGGATTCCGGGGCCGAGTCAGAGCCGTATTCCTCGGCTGAGTCGATGCGCTCCTTTTCCGCTGAGGGATTTGACATGTTTGCTGTTGTTGGTGTTGATGTTGATGCCTATCCTATATCCTCCAGAGGGGAGAGTATGCGAATCAAGTGAAAATGAGATGAGATTCGTCGAGTCGAAAGAGAGAGAAAAGAACCCGCGAGAGTAAATAGAAGGATGGATTCTGTCTGTATCAGAAAATATGAACAGCTTTTCTTTGGCCTTTTGCGTTTCTACTATATCCGACATCCCACCATCCAATCCCCGGGGCATCATAATGATATAGCCCATCATTCTCCACCCTCCGATCGTCAGCCTCTTCAACCCTGCTCTTCAACCCTGCTCTTCAACATTTCTCTTTCTCATTTTTTTTTCTCTTTTCACACGCCTCACCTCTACATAACCCCCATGAAGTCATCATGAGGCAATCCACTCGTGGTTAATTCTTCCTACATGACCCTTTCAAAAATACGGACATGGATCAGCATCCTGATGATATTATGGGCCTTCGGCCGTTTTTCCCGACGACGGCCACTACTCCATATCTTAGCCTCTTTTTGCTCCGTACACTGGTCACTCCAGCAGCCACCTCATCGAGATGAGGCAATCGACCCCTGTCCACGCATCTCCATCAAGGCACACTCCGTTTTTTTTACTTCCTCGTCATTTTCTAGTCTCTCACATACTTACTATCCATGCCCAGTAAAAGCCTCCTCCTCAGCCTCAGCGGCTTGCACTCCTCCACATCAGCCGTGGCTAGTATCTCATTATCCGGATCCCAGTGCACCACCCATCGCGACTTTCCATCCTCGTCTCGCTCCAGCTTCGCCACAAAACACTCATCCTTGCCCTGCATGGTCAAGAAGGACTCGTCCTCGCTCCATCCCCAGGGCCCAATGACGTGGCCGAGGGTATCTTTGCGGCCGCCATACTCCACCGCGTGCGTGTCCTTGTTGATGTATATCCAGTTGAGCATGGGCGGATCGTCAGAGATGGTGCTCACTAGCCCCAGGTGCTGCTCCTCGCTGGGGTACATGAAGTAGTAGCCGCAAAATGCGTACCCAGGGAACTCGGTATCAAGCGGGATGTTGACATTCAACTGTACAGCACTCGTCAGCCATTGTCGTCAGCCGCTAAGAGAAACCTGTCTGCGTGGCCTACATACCTTTCCATCTTTGAGCACGCAGAAATCCGTCTCGTAGTCTTCATCCTCCTCCCCGCCCTCGACAAATGCCGTCAGGCGAAACTTTTCCTTTTCCTTATTCGCTGCGTTTGCCTTCTTCTGGGCACTGACGGCTTGGCCCACACCCGTAACGGTGGGAATCGCCGTGATGGCAAGAAGCCCAATGACCATTGTGTAAGCGTCGGCTGAGTAGCTTTGGCATAAAGAAGCAATGTCCCAGAGTCCATGGGGGCTCCCGTGTAATGACGTTTTTTTATGGACGGGCCGTGTGAGTCCATCTCCATGTGTAGATGCTGTTCCATATGACCCCATATCCATGGAGGGGGGGCCTTGCATGAGGCGATCGAGATCCCGCGCCGCAACTGTGGGGGCAGAAGTTCTATCCCGGTCACAGTTCCAGGATGGGCCATCTGATGACTTCACCAGACATGAATTGACGCCCATGGTGTGTCTTGGGGTTTTTACAGATGACATCCTTTCCCAGGACTTGGATGTATGATCACAAATTCGCACGTCATAGACGCCACCCATATGACAGGAGGGGAGTGAGAAAGAGCTTGGCTACACCTCAGACTCTGTTGTCCAGGTTTATTGTGTTGTTGTTTTTTTAGCCTCGTCAAAGGACAATGAGACACATCGCTGTTGCGTCACTCGATATCAAGCCAAAGCTAGAGTGGGACCTTGATCCAAATGTTGCTCCAGGGCCACAAAAGCCAGCCGTCGCGGGCCTACGCCGAATTTCGACGTGCAGAAAGAATTGAATAACTCAAGACGACGATATTTTGCGTTGCCCAAAGCCTCAATTGATCAAAAGTCTCAATTGTTTTGTTGTTTGGTTTGTCCTCACTTGCTTGGCAACCATACTACTTGTTCACAACGCGATAATTCCAAAATTCATCAACCATGTCTTCATATGAGGTTTGTCTCCAAGAGATCGTGACCATCCCTATAGGGCTATGAACAGCCATACCAGCTAACCTTCCCTCCAGAAACCTAAAGACCTGGACACCAGCTCCCCGCCCAAAGAAGAGCTTGGTCACCAAGAGGAGCACGAGGGCAACGAGGGCGCTGGCGGCGAGCACGACAACGCATCGGGAGACCAGCAGCAGGACGGGCAGCAAAGCGGCAGAATGGGAGAGCTGAGCGATGACAACTCAGACGATCAGGAGGACAATGAGCCGGCGACACCACCCCAGCAAGAACGTCGGTCAAGTGGTAGCCGCGACAAGGAGCAAGCTCAGACCAAGACCCAGTCTCGCCGGAGGAGAAGGGCCCCCTTCCAGCGCCAGGTGGAAGACGACTATGACGAGAGAGGGCAGGGAATGGTGCCCCATCGGCAGCGGCGGCAGCAGCAGCAAATGTATCAACCGCAGCAGCAGGTGCAGATGCAACAGCCGCAGGGTGGCAAGAAGGACGACGGCAAGAACCCCCTCAAGCTGCGGCTCGACCTAAATCTAGACATCCAGATCGAGTTGAAGGCAAAGATCCACGGAGACTTGACGCTGGCTTTACTGTAAGAGATGCCCCCTGAGTGTTCTCCCCTCGCAGAGATGTGTCGCCATCGCTAACAATTGACGCCCACAGCGATATGGACTAAATGGTTGGATTGCGACCAATTGATCTGGTCGCCTCTTTTCGTTGAAATCGTGCCACACCTTTGACTAGGTGGTGTTGTTTCTCTCATTGCTTTCTGCGTTTGTTCCCTCGCCTAGTATAATGACTGAGGCCCCTCGTTGGGGCGTGTCGTTTATCCTGTACATAATAAATGCGTATCGTTCCCATTACCATGAATATTACGTGAAAAAAATTATGAGCTGCTTCCTGAGCAGACGTCTATCCGAAAATCCGGTTCCACACGGATTTGTACCATACATTGTGTTTTACCCCGTGTTCTATCCGTCCCGTCTCGTCGACCAGCGGCATGCACTGGAAGGCGTCGGCAAAAACGTTGAGACACTTGCTGCGTGCCTCCATGTGGCCTGGGTGTCTGCTGATGCCACCTGAAGGATCCAGGTTGACATACTGGCCGCTCGCACGAACCAAAAGGGGGCCTGAGCCGGTCAACATTGAGGCGACAAAGTTGAGGCCAATGTCCTCGCAGTTGAAGGCCTCGTCGACATATGTGCGGATCTTGGTGGCGGCAGGGTCATCGGAAAAGTAAAAGTCGAGAAAGGCAATGTGGGTGAATGCCAGATTGGTCAATATGAGGGCGTAGACGTCTTCATGCTCCTTTTGGGAGCAAAAGTTGTAGTCCCACTGGCCAGAGGGAAGAGCCGAAGCGCAGCGCGCAAGAGCGCCGGTCATTCTGTCTCTACCGAACCTGCGCCACATTTGGAATACAAACTCGAGATCGTCGGGGCGGTAGTAGACGTCGTCGTCAGACAGGAGAATGGCCTGGGTTTTATACTTGGGATCGGGCCAAAGCTTCTCGTTGAGACTATCGCGGGTTGGCTTGCGGTATCGCACCACGACTCCGTGCTCGGAAACGAAACTGTCGGGCTCCTCTTGGTCAAAGTTGTTCCAAATAACGACGATTTCGTGCAGCGATGGAATCTTGGTGGACAGGAGAGTGTTGAGGGTGCGGTGGAGCTCCCTCGGGCGATGGAACGTGGACATGGCAATCCTACGCGTTTTGCCGTCAGCATATAGGTAGTTGGGTATACATGACTACCTAGTAGGTATGATAGAACGTCAACCTTGTACATACGTAAACTTGTCGTCCATCAGCCCGCCAAACTTGGCTTCGGCCGCCTCCCGCCATGATTCCAATGGCCAGGTGACGTTGTGCTCTGTGCGATCGCTGCAGCGAGGATATCGGGTTCCCAGCGCCTCAGACACTGGCTTTGCGTGTCCAATGGCCGTCAGATCGGACGAAGGATTCACCAGCAGCACGATGGTGACGATGCTGAGAACCAGGGCGGAAAAGATGGTGGTGCTTCTCCTGAACCGGGGCGCCTGCAGCCAGCTGAGGCAAGACGCCATGGAGGCGAACATCTGGGCCGAGACGCTGGATTTGATAGATGTTTCAAGGCCGTTGAGATTCCGCTGCTATCTCGGGCGGCTCTGCAGCTACAAACATGCGTGAATAGCCTCGAACCAGCATCTTGAAGGGAAGCTTTCAGCTGCAATTGCTTGTGATCGCCAACGAGACACCGGGAGAAGGTGATCACGTGCCGAGTGTGATTTCTCCCTGAAAGAGAAAGAGCACAGGCACGGAGTTTAACGTGCCGTTAGCGCCATCCACGGCGGACGCGGATCCAGAATGACGTAACCCCAGCACTTGGGCGAGCTTAGCTCAGGGCCGTGCAAATTGCATCTCACGTGCCGCCAGGAGACTGTGCCAGACTTGTGATTTCTGATTATCAACAAATACCCGTTCGCTCGATTCGAGCCGGAAGACTCCGTAATTCAGGTCTGGCCACGACTTTGAAGCATATCGCCTGATGCCACTTTGCGGAGCTGCCCGGCCGAGGCAACTTTAATTCATCCCAAAAACCGGACAACTGGGCCCTTTGCCGCGGACTCTTCTAGAATGAATCGGGCATGGAAACCTCGGATCCGAGTTCGAGGCCGTTGGAAATTTTGCCTCTGCACGCGTATCTGGGCTCCGAGGACATTACTATACTTGGCAATTCCAACGTGCCACGGGGAGTAAGCAGACTATTTCTCTGCGAGGACGGAAGCTGTGTGTTGCCCAGCAAGGATCCGCTGATATAAGCGGAAGGGAGGCGAATCACACCATGTTCTATCCGCGGATAGTTGGAGTGAGTGAGTGTGATTGCTCCGTTTCCTTCTTCTTCTTCTTCTTTGTCTCGTCCTCGCTCATGTCCTCCGGTTGTTTCCACAAGCTAGAACCAGAACTAGCACAAGACATCAGGCTACTGTCGCATCGTCAAGCTGTAAAATCGGACTTCGCTAAAGTCCACGCCCCCGTGTCTCGTGCCATGGCGCCTGTGCTCCGTCCGCAAGTCTATTCGTGTCCATCGGGCCAAGAAGGCAACCCGAAGCCCGGGGCTGGTGCCTCAGACAATCAATCCCTCCGGGTGCTAAAACCCTCCGGTGGTATAGTACATAGGTAGTACTATGTAGTATCCAGTACAGTACTCCGTACTTTGTGAACGATAGTGTCCATAGCCTTTGGGAGAGCACGGCCAAGCCTTGGGAGACGCCCAGCACCCGCTCAGCACCGCTCAGCACCGCACAGTTCGCAACGCTGCCAAGCAACTCGCCCACAACGGACAGGGGCCAGCTTGGACCGTGATCCGCCCATGGATTTCCGCCCAATCGCCAGCCTCTCCGCCCGTCACCCTGCAGCCGCGGTTGGCTGTAGGGCCTTGGTGGCGCTGCCGTGAAGCCGCTTCAGGTCCTTTGCGCCAGGCCGTTTCCAGCGCTTCGCATCTGACGGACAGCGTCATCAAATCGTGAGCCACGCCAAGGAAGCTTGCCTAGCCCCGAGTCCGCCTTTTTATTTGCCGGGTCCGAGGTGTCGCAGAGCTACGGACTGCCGCAGGTAGACGGTACTTGCAGACGGACCTGAGTACATGTGACAGCAGCGTTGCAGCCGTGAATCCTTGTCAGGCCAGGTACCAGCCAGGTACCATCTGGGTAGTCTAGGTATGCGATACCCCCCCTCGTCCGCAGCTGCTCGCCGGGCAAGGAGACGACTAGGGGACAAGGGATAGACAGACATTTTCCTTGGACAAGCCACCAGCTAAATTGCGTTTGAAGGCGTTCCATTCGAACTCTGTGATTCCATGGCAGAGTGGGAAAAAAAAGGGGGGGTGTGGCCAGTCCCATAATTGTACTAGCAGTGCGTAAAAATCATTGATTACCACTTTCAAGTCGGAAATGCTATTTCTTTTCTCTTGCGCCTCGTTTGCCCGGCCCAAAGCTTTGCAACAAAACCAAGCGGGCACCAAATTCCATCATCCGTATCCATACCTAACCTTACATTCTCCGTACGAGGAGCAAGATTGATTATTGAAAAAAGAAAAGGATAGAGGGCCACTATAGGAGACGATTAATAAAGGAGCCGGGATAGACACAACATTAGGGGGAACAAAGGGAACTCAGCTGGCCCAGGATCTGCGCTTTACGAGCCGCTCTTATCTTGTCTCATTCTTACGTATCTTTTCTATCCGCCTGCTCCCTCCTCGCCTCGTCTCTTCTTTGCCCTCTCTTGTTGTCTCTTCTTGCTATTCTAGATCTGCTTGATCGCCTTCTCCTTCTCCGTCTGCTTCTCGTCGTCTCGCCGTCTTAACCCCCCACGATGCGGACCCGAAACATCGTGGCCCTGGCGGCCATCGCCGTCTTCTGGATCACCATCTTCTTCCGCCGGCACATCCATGAGTTGGGCGAAATCGCCCTAACGTACAGCACATTCTACCCGCTGCTGCACCACCACCCAGACATTCTTTATCGGCATCCGGAGAACGCCTCGTTCGTGCCCGATCTCGAGTCGTCGCCTCTCGATCCTGTCGTCGTGCCCAAAATCATCCACCAGATCGCCTTAGGCAACGCCAGCGTCTCCAAGTACCAGGCCGCCATCGCGAGCTGCACCGAACTGCATCCCGACTGGAAGCACCAGCTCTGGACCGACGTCAATGCCACGGCCTTCATCGCCGAGTTCTACCCCGATATTCTGCCTCACTACACCAGCTATGCCCAGAACATCCAGCGCGCCAACATCTTGCGCTATGCCCTGCTGCATCACTCCGGCGGCATCTACGTCGACCTCGACGTCACCTGTCGCGTGCCTCTCGACTCGACGCCCATTGTGCGCCTGCCGTATGTCTCTCCCGGCGCTCATCCTGCTGGTGTCAACAATGCCTTTATCGCGACAGAGCCCGGCCATCCTTTCCTGACGCAGCTGCTGGAGAACGTGCCCAGCCATGACCTGCATTGGGCGCTGCCGATGCGCATTCCGTACGTCGAGAACATGCTCAGCACCGGCTGCATGTTTTACTCCAACCAGTGGATGTCATACGTCCGCAACCTGATGGCGGGCCGCGAGAGCCGCCGGGTCTACATCTTGTCCGACGAGCACGGCGATATGGCGCCTCACATGCTCCGCGGCAAGGTCACAACGCCCATCTTCATCCACGGCGGTGCCAGCAGTTGGCACGGCTGGGATGCCGCCTTGTTCCTGACGATTGGCGAGCACTACACCTTTTACCTGGGCCTGCTCTTTGTGGCCTTTTCCGTTTTCTTTGGCGCTGCCTACTTCTTCACCACGTCAAGGAGATCGTACCGCCGAAGATGCCGCCTCTTCCCCTTTGGCGGCGTCGCATCCCGGAGCAGCTGGTCGCCGACGAGACAGCGCAAGCCCAGCATCAGCCAATCCATGGTATAGAGCGAGACCCCACAATCTTGCTTGAAAAGTGACGGCATCACCACCTTGCTAGTCGCCCTGGCTTCTCTCTCCCTCTCTCTCTCTCTCTCTCTCTCTCTCCGCACACTGTCTCTACAATATCATCTTACTCGCATTTTACTCTTAATTCAACTATTCCACCAGTAGTACTCGACATTACTACCCTTTCTTAGAAAGAGAAAGATACCCGCTTTGCGTTTTATTGTTTGAAAAAAATTTCGGTCGACTTACACCATGGGCTGCATGCGATGAGGGGCGCACAGGAATACGCTGGCGATGCTTTGCCCGCTCGATTTTAACGATTCCCTTTTCGCTGGGTTTTTTTTTCCCCTTTTTTTTTTTTTTTCCTTTTTTTCTTTATCCACAGCGGTTCCAGGAGGACCAACGATACGAAACGGGATGGCAACTGTGGGGTGACATGTTGGCTTTTGGCTACCAGCTCGGCGTCATTGGATGGGATCTATAGGGTTTATGAAGCATTCTATCCTATAGCAGAAGCGGGGACAACCGCATCACAGAGTTGTAACGATAGAGAATACCAAGAATATCCACCTTTCGAGGTTGATGATATACTCTGTAATTGCTTGTGTTTCATTGTCTACTGCGTGAATATTTGGGTATTGCTATCGGACCGGTCTTTGGCCTCTGCTCCAACTGCAGCCTGTCGAGGCCGGGGCTGTTGGTTCATGCTGATACTAGCCTTGAATGCATCTCACTGTTGATTTGCCTCGCTACGATCCAGCCAGCGCCGCTGAATTGATCTCCACCCCCGCCCACATAGTCGGCCGGGAGTAAAAAGTATGAAAAAAAAAAAAATTGAAAAAAAAAATTTTTTTAAAATAAAATAAAATAAAATAAACTCGGGCGGCTCCAAGCCCAGTTTACAGTACAAATTACGTAGCGCTCGCACATCATGATTTCCGCACCTGGTGGCTGCTATCAGCCAAACAACATCAACGGGGATTAGAGTGGTATCGCCAAGCCAAAAGAATGCTGCGACAATATCCGAAACGGCTGGTGCGTTTTTTCGCGCCAACAGGAGATGTGTGTGAGTGCCATCTGAAGAACAATACTCCGTAATGTGCTCCGTGCAGCCCGCCCCTCAGGCTTCCCACAAGGTGTTTTCGGATGTTTTTTTTTTTAAAAAGAAACGTTTCTTTTTTTTTATCCGTACCGTGTGATTTTGAGTTTTGTTTGCGCGGGCTGGACGTACATAGTGTGAGAGATCCTTTTTTTTTTTTTTTTTTTTTGCTTACAGCGCTGCTTTGCCTTGACTGCGTCTACCTACCAAGGCCGCTCTGCTGTCATCTTCGTGGGCATGGAGCAAGTAATCTATCCGTGTCTCAATCAAAAGGCGTCATAGTTACCCATCCCCAAGACGCTATTACACCCAGATCATGCAAGCTGTGGGGGCTTGGCCGAAATAGCGGGCAGGAAAACACAGAAAATAGTACTACTACTATACTACTGCGTACAGTAAGGATTGTGGCACAAATAAAATACTATGTAGTACAAGGGGGGGGGGCTGTGCCTGAAGGGCGAGCGAGCAAGACGCCACCGTGTTTGATTTGCTGGCTTATTTTTAACTTTCGGATGAATTACTGAGTCAGATTACGTGTAGAGACGTGGAGTTGTACGTGAGATTGACTGGCTCTTTTTGGTGTTTGCTGCGTCGAGGCGGATTCGGTTGTAGATACTGTGTGGTGTGTTATCCGATGATGTGCCGGCGGCAAAGTCGGTGGCTTCTGATGGGATCAAGTTTTGGGGGGGGAGACTATTACCCTAGATTTGTCGAAAATAAGGTATCATGGCTCAACTCTAAATTGAGTGGGTGCTCGTGCTATTGCTGACATGGGAGTAGTATGTATTTGCTTTCACATCGAGCCATTATTAGAGCATCCGAACCAGGGTGCTGTTTCCCCTCACGCCAGGCATTCGGTTAGGTTAGTCGGCCTGTTAAGGGTTAGGAGAGGAATGCGTTTAACAGCGGCAGCTAACAAGAACTCAATTCGGAGCCACGGTTGGGACATACATTCCAGCTCATATCACGTACAGACAGGCAATAAACTCTATTCATCTCAGCGGTTTGATTATTGTTAATTTATTATCTTTCTCGAGGTTGTACTCTCGAGGTTGTACACTTCCACTTGAATAGTGGACGTGCCAGATGTATTGGCACAGCGAGGAGAGTGGTCAAGTCAGAAAAGGTTGAACAGTTGGTTATTCTTGCAGCTACGTATCCAATAGAGACTAGGTTTCTCTTTGTTCCTGTTTAACTAAGAGGTACAATGCATTTTCTTTCATTTAGTCTTGTTTAAGCCACAAGGGCTAGCTTGAACTTTGATGCTTCCTTTGACCCATCCAGCTTCGAGGCCCTGACAGAGAGCTACACACACATATCCACACTTTATAGTGTATATAAGATCATCTACCCCATCCAAACCTAATATCTTCATGTGATTTGAGAACCAGACAATACGGCTGTTTCTCACCGGCCGCATATGAGTGACACAAGCTCCGTAAACAAGATGCACAATCGCATTTTTGGCGATGGTAACTGAACAATAGTGAAAATACGAGTTTAATTAGTCAAACACATCAAGGTAATGAGCTGGAAAATCAGAAATAAGTGCAGTCGAAGAACTCCCTAGGTAATGAAGAGGGTGGCTGTCAAACAGCAGTGCACACTTGATTATCACGATGAACCGTCCCTATCAGCATCTCTTGGAGCTTTGCATAGTATTCTAGCAAGCAGGGCTTTTGATCCCACGCTGAATGAAACACACAAGAAGACGCCGTCGAACCTTGCATCTCATTGAGCCGCTCATTCATAACGGCGCAGTTAGCAACGCAATCTGTCCGAGTACGACCTAGGGACCGAGAAATGTCTTGCATCAATGGGAATAGGGGCGTGTTAGAAACTGATAAACTGGGATGAGAAGAGTACAGGTACACAGCAAAAAACGCTTCAAACCGTCAGCCCGCTCATTTCCGTCAACAAAGCCAAATACAAAAGCCAGAGGTATCTCCACGCAAAGTTCTAACAACCAACAAATAGGAAACCAACGTTCTACTGCTGCCACGGGACAGCCACATCAAGATCTCGCGCCACCCGCATCGCCGATACGATGCATCCCTCCAGCAGCACCATGCCGTCCCAGCACCAAGATCCCACAATCCACACGCCGTCCTTTCCATTCACCCACACGCCCGTCTCTGCAAGACTTGATTTGTCCGTCCCCAAGACCCTCTGCACCATGCCTCTGCTTTCCGTCGTGCGCAACGTCCGTGTGAACCTCGACGTGTCCAGCGCCCCCTTCAACTCAGGCGCATCTCCAACAGGGCTCGTCCTGACCATCAGTCCGTCGGACAAGTAGTGTAAAGATTCAGTCTGGACGACGCTCTCGGAAAAGGTCGTCCTAAAGGCCATGACTTGAGCATCTCCACGACGATACGAGCACTGTCCAGACGGAACGTGAGTCTTCTCGTGCACAACGGATAGTCCCGAAGAGAGAGGAGCAACAACTGTGCTTGTGACGGGGACCGTGGGGATAACGCTCAGCATCGGCTTGGACGGGTTGAAGATTGCGGCCGCGACATTGGGCGATACGGCGAGCACCACGCGATCAAACGTCTCCTCGGAGGCAGAGCGTGTGGCGTCCTGCGTGCTCTCATAGCGTATCAAGACACCCCCGTCAACTCGGTCCACCTTTGTAACTCGGGTTTCCAGCCGGACGTCCTGGATTCCCTCGGCCAGCGTCGCCTGGACTCGGTTGATGCCACCGCTGGCAACATATGTCTTTTGCAAAAAGGATCCCTTCATGAATTCGGTCACGTCTCTGGCGGGGAAATCCAGCATCTCGGCGTGCGAGCAACTGCAGATGATGCTTAGTACAGGTAGCAGGTAATACAGCACGTAACTCTGCGGCAGCCGGATCCGATCAAGATACTGCCGAAACGACTCGCAACTGGCAACATCCTTGGTGGCCGACTTGACATCCAAATACGCCTCGGGCTTAATCGACAGCGGGCTCAGCAAGAAACAAGCCGCAAAGAACCAGATATGGCAAATCGCCAGGTAAAACGTCTGCAGGATGTTCTGCATCGACCCGCGCCAAAAGTGCGGCGAGACGAGAAGCATCTCGTGCAGCCGCTTGCCGTAGACAAAGTAGCTGCCGGGCATCGTCTCGGCGGCTTCATGGCTCGGGACCTGCGTCTGGGCGGCGGCAGAGACCTTGGCAAAGACCCAGATGAGCTGGATTCGCTGGAAGGGCACGCCGAGGTGGTCGTACATGCGGCAGAGGTTTTCATAGTAGCCTCTGCAGAAGCTGCGGGGCGGGATGTCGATGCGTTCGAGGGTGCCCGTCTTCTCGTTCTTGATGGTGACGGAGGCGGCATCGAGCGAGAATTTGGGTGCCTGAGAGTGAGAGTGAGATGAGATGCGGGTTGAGGTGATAACCGAGACTTTGGATATCAGCAGCGTTATCAAAGACGTACCTGTTCAAAGAGTGTCACTTGGTAGCGTTTCTGCTTGTCGTGATGCAGTAGATACGCCGTCGTTAATCCCGCCAGTCCAGTGCCGATGATGGCGACTCGAGTCTTGCCCTTGCCATTTTCCTGATGCCGCTGCATGTCTTTGGTCGCCTTCTTGTATGGTCAAAGCTCAGTGCAATGCAATAACAATCAATGATGGCCCTATCTAGCTGGCCCTAAAAGAGCAGGGTGATGAATAGAAAAGCCTCAAATATTCAGCAGCCGTCTATATAAATGCACAGACCTTTTACCTCGAGGAATACCAAAGCGGCCCGAGTATAAGGAGCTCGGATTCACATGCACACGGTAATGCAGTTTGGCAAGAACACCACCATCTCGGAAGAGTCTGATGACAACATCCGCATCTTGGCAGAAAATCATGGGCATGAGACCCCCAACAAACCTGCAAGCTGATTTTGACTGGTCCGGGCAGGGCGTTTCAGACTCTCCGCCGGACGCCCACAAGGGCCGAGCCAGGGGGGTTTTTTTTTCTCCCAATTCTTTTTGCCTCTTTCCGCCCCTTTTTTTTTCCATACTAAGAAGATATATGGAGAATGGAGTTGGTACGTGCTAACCCACTGGAGTTGGTTTAATGTTTAGTCAAAGCCAGACTAACATGCCTCTTTGATCATTATTCAAGATTATTTCGCATTCGCATCTGCGTCACTGCGGGTGGCTTAAATCGAAGGCTTCTAGTGTCGTGGTGGCAAGGATGATGGCGATATACAAAGTACGGAACACAAACTCTGATTCCTAATTGGACCGGCACTTTTATTCCCAGATCTAGATACTGTTTTTGTGACGTGACCCAAAGGATTGGATGCCACCGGGCCCCGCTAAAATTCAGCTTGGATTATTTCCATCTGGGAGCTTCACTTTGATCGCAAGCAATCGACATCGCAATCGTCCAGACCGCCCAAATGTCCTGGTCATTCTCCGCCAGCGAGTTTATCATCGGCTTCATAGCCGGATGCCTGACCGTAATTGTCCTGCTGGCTCTCGTGGCCTTTTCGCTGACCCGGACCGGCGACATTTACGGACTGGGCCATTGGAAGCTCAACTTGAGGACCCCGTTTCCATCCATGTGGATGAACCTGGGCTTCTGGTGAGTGTTTTCATTCTACAACTATTTCTCTTGTCAATAGCTGATTACTGTGATTCAATCTGTAAAGGACCCAAGATGACGGCAAACCGATCCACCACTTTGACGAGGCTGCGCGAACTATGCTCAAGAAGCTCTTACAAGCCGCAGGCCTTATATCCAACGCAAAGGCGCAACACTCCGTCGCCGTCCTAGACGTAGGCTTTGGGTGCGGCGACCAGACCGTCGCACTCGCTGAACTCATCCACGCCTCATCACGGCCCCAGTTCCGCTACGTCGGACTTACTCTGAACGCCATGCAGCTCCAAGCAGCGCAGCAGAGGCTCGACGCCGCACTCGCCGTCCAAGAGGGAGGCAGCAGCAGCGCCCTCGGCCTCTCCGAAAGCTCCTTCAAGCTGTTCCAGGCAGACGCAGCCAAGCCCGAGTCCTGGAGCAGCGTCGTCTGCGCTTCCGTCGACGGCTTAGCAGACGAGGCGTTCCGCGAGCGCTGGCTCATGGGCCTGGACTGTCTCTACCACTTCTCGCCGTCTAGGAAGCCCATCTTTAAGCGCGCTTCGCAGACGTTAAACGCAAATGTTATGGCCTTTGACCTGATCCTGAGCGACAGGGCATCGGCGTGGCAAGTCCTGGCCGTCCGGCTCTTGGGCTTCATCCTGCTGTGTCCGTGGCGCACGTTCTTGACCGAGGAGCAGTACCGGGACCAGCTCGTCGAGTGCGGCTACGACAGGGCGTGCGTCGAGATTCGGGACATTTCAGACCATGTGTTTGGGGGATTGGCGGGCCACCTGCGGAAACAAGATGCTGCGTTGAGTCCGTACGGCATCTCGCTGTCGGGGTACACGATGGTGGGGAGGATATATGAGTGGTTTGATCGGACGAGGGTGTTGAAGGCTGCGATTGTCGTTGGGAGAATAAAGAGCAAAAGCCAATAGTAACATGGTACCTTGCGAAGCCCAGCAGTATCTTGTGAAGAAGCCCTCAGGTTGTGAAATTGAATTTGGCCGTCATGCCATCTACACTTATAGAGGCACCTCGCCAACCGCCAATCTCCTGATATCGCTATTATAGACGAGTAGAAATTGGCCCGAGAACTCACTACCCACTCCATCAAATGACATGCCGCCCAAGCTATGGAATGCATCGACAGCGGCCCGTGCAATATACTTTGCAGCTAAAAAAAAACAAAAAAACAACCTTGATCCAACGCAGCCATGGAGTATGTACCTGACGACTCGACAACGACTTCGAACACAATCACACCTTCATTCTCACGCCTGAATCTGTCCAAAACTCCAGCTCCGCTG
Organism: Trichoderma sp. TW21990_1; assembly: GCA_010015515.1. NCBI lineage: Eukaryota > Fungi > Ascomycota > Sordariomycetes > Hypocreales > Hypocreaceae > Trichoderma > Trichoderma sp. TW21990_1. Next base: position 2,203,299 of record ML974119.1, read on the forward strand.
GCGTACTTTATTCTTGTATAATACAATATCTTAAAATGCCCTGCGCCATTCACCAGTCATACCCCCAAACTCGATCGACAAAACCCATGTCAAATCAAGCACAGCCACACATCGCCAAATCCCCTCTGGAAAAAAAAAAAAAAAAAAACCAACAACCGGCATACCCGGACCCGGCACACGACTGTGGGGTCATTGAATCCTAAAACCATGACATCCCCGCATCGTGAACTGACCTCGCGTGTCGTAATCTGCATTCCAGTCCTAATCACATCCCAGTCAAGCCAAGAACAACTACGCAGAAACACAAGAGGGAAAAGAAAGTGGTTTGTACGGAGTAGGTTTGTCTCTATTGGTATCTTTTCATATACATCTAGCTCTATTTGATCTTTTCTTTTTTTAATATCTGACTGGCTTGACCAAGTCTAAAGATCCTTGCAGAGATGATGGCTCACGCGACGCATCAAGCTCCGCGACCCGTGATTCCATTGGGCTAACAAAAAAGGAAGTCATTTCAAGCCAGCCATAACCAAAACAAAGGTCTACCTTTTTGCTGTAGTTGACCACTCGCACACACAAACGCAAACACGCAAGATTCTAATGGTTTTTTTTCTTCTCCCTTTCCATGCCGTCGAATTCTTACTCGGGCTTGGGCAGGACCATGGGCTTGGTTCCCAGACCGTTGCGGTTGCGGAAGAACAAGACGCCCTTTCCAGGACCCTTGGCCTCGGCGCTGTGCTCAACCCAGTGGCACATGCGAGCGCTCCTCCACAGGGCACGGATGAAGCCAACAGCACCGTCCTTGGTGTCGGCGCGGTAGTGCTCGCCCATGATGGGGCGAATGGCATCAGTGGCCTCATCGGCGTTGTAGAAGGGAATCGTGGCCACATAGTGGTGCAGGACGTGGGTCTCGATGATACCGTGCAGCAGTTGACGGCCGATGAAGCCCATCTCACGATCGATGGTAGCGGCAGCGCCACGGACAAAGTTCCACTCCTCGGCAGTGTAGTGAGGCAGCGAGGGGTCGGTGTGCTGCAGGAAAGTAATGGCAACTGTGGGAGAGACGAACAAAGGTCAGTCAGTGGGAACTTTTGCAACTGTTTCAGACATATGATGGTAGACTAACCGAGCCAGTGGTTGACCCAGAGGTACGGGATAAAGTACCAGATGGCCATGTTGTACCAGCCAAAGGTGTTACCGAGGTAGTACAGGGCGCTGAAGGTGATAATCAGGCCAATGTCACTGAGGACGATGAGCTTGGCATCCTTGGCCTCGTACAGCGGGCTGGACGGATCAAAGTGGTTGACGCCGCCGCCCAGGCCGTTGCGCTTGCCCTTGCCACGGCCCTCACGCTGGCGCTCGTGGTAGTTGTGGCCGGTGATGTTGGTGATGAGGTAGTTGGGCCATCCGACAAGCTGCTGCATGACCAGCATGAAGAGCGTGTAGGCGGGCGTCTCCTCGGTCAGCTCCGACAGCTCGTGGACCATCTTGCCGATGCGAGTGGCATGCTGCTCACGAGTGCGGGGGACGAAGACCATGTCGCGCTCCATGTTGCCGGTGGCAGCGTGGTGCTTGCGGTGGGAGATTTGCCAGCTGAAGTAGGGCACCAGCAGGGACGAGTGGAGGACCCAGCCGGTGATGTCGTTGATGAGGCGCGAGTCGGAGAAGGCGCCGTGGCCACACTCGTGGGCAATGACCCAGATGCCGGTGCCGAAGAGGCCCTGCAGGATGGTGTAGACGGCCCAGAGAGCGCCGCGGGCGGGAGTCGAGGGGATGTTCTCCGGGGTCACGTAGTTGTGGAAGACATAAAAGGTGGTGGCCAGGCAGATTATGTCGCGGATGATGTACATGTATCCCTTGAGGGCGGATCGCTGGAAGCAGTGCTTGGGGATGGCATCGCGAATGTCCTTGATGGTGAAGTCGGGCACCTTGAACTCGTTGCCATATGTGTCGACCAGACGACCAAAGTCGGCGATCTTGACTGCGCCATTGGCGTTGACGTCGACCGACGACAGAGACGACAGAGACGTCGACGACGCCGACGGTCTGGGAGAGTCCATGGGGGACACGGCAGCAGAGGACTCAGTTGAGTCGGTCACATTGCGCCGGAGAGAGGCCGTTGCAGGCAGGGGCACAGCAGTTGAAGCCATGGCGAAGCTCTCTTTAGGGGGGAGATGCTCAAGTTCTCGCAGAGACTCGAAGCAGAGGGGAGTTGAGGGGAAGAAAGGAAGAAGAAGAAAAGAACAGAAAAGAAAAAGAGGTGACGAGAGCACAGCTCGCTATCAGATAAGATAGTAGGCGTGTGGTGGACGGGGCCTCCAGGGGACGAGGAGAGAGGACAGCGAACTGGGGGGGGCGGCGTCGCTTTTGTTTTGTGCTGGGAGGACGAGGGCAACGAGGAGAATAGGGGACCTGCAACGGATTGGGATCTGATAGGTCCGTTTCACCGGCCAAAGAGGAATGGAACAAGGCAAATCGGGATAAAAGAAAAAAAAAAAAAAAAAAAAAAAAAAGCCCAATTCACTCACACTCCAGCCCAAGGCTCAAGCCCAAGTCCTGTCCAGGCAAAAACCGCCGCCAGAGTGACTTGGACCCCCCTTTGCCCATTGGCCTCCCCCCCACTGGTCCGGTACGGTACGGTACTTCGTACATGCAGAGCAGATGCAATGGCATGGCCGTCTGGGAGATATTTTTTTTTTGTTGGGGCGGGAGGAGACGAGGAGAAAAAAAGGGCTCCAGAATGGCCAGGCGTGTGGGCCGGGGGCCAAAAGATGACAGGTACATACATGTATACAGCATCAATGGTTCTTGTACTGTACTGTACTGCATTCCTTGGTGCACTGCATCTGTAGTGATTCCATTCTATCTACTCTACTGCTGTTTTTTTTGCTCGTGCTCTTCTCAATTGAGTGATCCTGCCAGATGATACCAACAAAAAAAAAAAGGGACTCTGCTAAACCACGATAGCCCCTGGAAAAAAAAAATAAAGAGGAGAAAAAAAATTCGTACCAATTGGAGGCGAGCTTGACGCCAGATCTGGGCCCGAAAAGAATAAACTGGACCCTTGAACGGATGGATGTACAGTTACAGCCCCTAGCCTGAGTACCCCCCCGTATCTGTCTGTGCCTCTTCTCTGTACCGCGAACCAGGGAATCAATTCCTCGCACCGCGAAGCGAAGCACTCGGCGCTACTGAACAATTGCCATCGCCTCGTCTCATTACTTTGCCATCTTTGTCGCCTTTCTCAATAGACATTCTCCTTGTGTAGACTCAGAGGCGGCGTCGCCGTGACCGTCACATGAAAAATCCATTGTCCAGGGAACTAACACAAGCCATGTCCGATTCTCTCTCAACATGGCGCACTTGGCTGACTCAAAAACCTCTCTCCCATAAAAAAAAAAGAAGAAGAAAAAAAAAAAATACAAACAGAAAATGCTGCATTGTGTCCTCGCATCTTTCAGGCATGCCTGTAAAGTGTCGGAACGTCGTATTCCCGCATAGCCTGATACAAATGGGAAGGCATGGACACACACCCCTTGGGTGAGATACTTAATCCTCCGCACGGAGATAAATCACTGCTACACCAACTCGCTCCCAGAAAGACCACGTAGTGCGCCGCCGTTCGCCGGTAAAAGCAAATCCAAAACCCTGCATGAGGGGCGCGGACGTGCCGGGGGGGCTGGGCTGGGCTGAAGGGGCCTAAAACAAGATAGGCGATCGTTGAACAAAACCGCAGCTCAGATAGGAGCAGGAAGAGACATGTGAAGCCGAGTTTCTCTTCTGCTAGAGGGCGCCAAAAGCTGATGGTGTGCTCTGGACCAATGTACAAGTACAAGCTGGTTATACGACTCGATGCTATAGTACTAGGTAGACCGTCTACGCCCGATTCGTGCGTCGAGCTAATACCACTGTGACCAACTAATCATCCATCAAACAATACTTTGTAGATGCTCATCACCGTTTCGGTCTTTGATGCCTTCTCCCCGACCCCAGCTGCTTTCATGCAAAAGGCTCTCGCTTCACATCAAACCAAGCGGCTTACTCTAATACCGCCCCCCCAGCGTTTTCTTCTCTTCTCTCCTACGTACGTTCCTGTAAACCGGTTAAAGAAACAAGCCTCGGAACATGTGAAATCTCGAATATCTCCCCCCCTCCCCTCTCCGCTGTTCACCACCTCTCCTCATGCTGTCTTCCGCCTGGCCCGCTTCGGCATCTCACAGTGCCGTCTGGTGTCATTCTTCATGTCACGCAACAAGATCAGATCATCAAGACCAACAAAAAAAAAAAGAAGGGCAGATGCTATGGCTCTCTATCTAGACGGAGCAGCAGAGAGACGAGCAGTTCATGAGCAAGTATTTTCCCCCTCCCGACTCGTTCTTTTTCCATTGGGCCGTGGAAGTGGTACATGGAGGCAACGCATGTGGCGAGGCAATTCGCTTACTACTTCATGTACATGCATGTCCCTGGGCAGTGAATCTCCATGTACTGCAGTCTTTTTTTTTTTTTTTTTTTTTGCCTCTTGCAGCATATCCTCCATGCCTTCCCATTGCCTCCTCTCTCTTCTCCGTCTCGCGTCCAGCATTCTCCCCAGAACCAACTGCCAGCGCAAAAACCTGCAGCCATCTGGCCATCTCCTCATTCTACACACAAACAACATCCCCCAAGTTCCCCTCGCGAGGTACTACCTGTACTACTACTGTATGTACGTAGCACAACGTCTCTCCCCCACATCTGTTGGGAATTTTGTTGAGGGGCCACCAAAACGCCAAGGGTCCCCTTTCCCTGCCCGTCGATCTGGCGTGGGGACCCGATTCGCCGCAAAAAAACCCACGTGCTTTTGCCGCTTTGGATCCCCTTCATGCCGCCGACCTTAGTAATTGAGGCTGTTGTCATTGGTGGGATTTTCGATTGATAAGTGCACCGTGTGGATGGATGACCATTTGTTATCTGGTTGTACTGTGTTGCTATTCTTTTCTCGCCAATGGCTTCCTGTGTAAGCAACTATTTGCTAGATACTATGTGCATGTGCACGTACGCGAACGAAGGATGCATCAGGTGTTCTAGATTAGGCTCCGGGATACCACATCGTATGTTGCCGCCTAATGTAGCACATAACCGAGTCTCTTGATCAATTGCCTAGAAGAGAAGGTGGAGGGAAGACATGCAGTCTGACCAATGCTGCGTATATATGATATACTGGTTTGAGCACGTGTAGTAGATTGATGCCTTTTGAAAGTCGACGACATATGCCTCGCACTGCTTCTGTTATTGCATGATGCCATGGAGGATAGTCCATATGATAGTAGCAGCTTCATAAGGTGCAGCCTTCAAACCACTACTAATACCCCCAGACCTGGACAGAGCCGCTTCGTTGATATTCGGCAGAGAAGATACGAAAACAGCCTAATTTGATCGCTTTCAATAAAAAGGTGAAGCTTCAGTCCTCGTATTCTCCAAAAACCAACCTGTGTAATCCCAAGCCCAATCAGCTAGCCCATTGTCATACCCGTAATGCGTCTTCTCATCTTGAACCTCGATCATCAGCCTACTGGCCAATGATACCAACCCCGTACGCCATGCCAAGTGATAAACAGCATGAATCAAATCAAATCAAACAAATAAAGCCAGAAAGAAACGCTTCAAAAATCACCGCATGAAAAAAAAAAAAAATTCAACATCCCCCAATCCGCCATTCCGAGCTCTGCCCAGGGAACCACAAATCCGAAGCCCCGAGCCCAATCCGAGCAACAAGAAGAGGGCGAAAACACTCAGCTTTCGATACACACAGTCTCCGTTCACCACGACACCATCCGGCCATCAAGTTCCACCACCAGCTGCAACCGCTGCGGCATCGCATCCACCCACAGATTCACCCTCTCCTGACTCAGTCCCGCCCACGCCTCCCTGGCCGCCTTCTTCAGCGTCTCGTCCTCCCAGTCCTTGAGAAGCTCCGACGTCCACTGCTTATTCGGCGGCCACAACGACTCCAGCGGGCTCAGGTCAGGGCTCTCGCCACAGCTAAACGTGCACCGCAGCCCGTGCGTGTCCTTCCACTGCTGGGCAAGGTTGATCTTGCTCGCGCTGCCGTGGGCAAACACATCCGCATCCTCCTCCAGCACAAACGACAGGGGCCCCGACGCCGAGAGCCACGGCTTGACCACCTTGTCGAGCACCTTGTCGCAGTAGTCGGCCATGGACATGGCGCCACTTCCTTTGGGGCTGGTGGATGCGTCGTAAAACACCAGCTCGCTCTTGAAGCCGTAGCCAACCGCAGCCCACGCGTGCAGTCGCCTGATGTCCCGCGGCCACACGTTGCCCGGCTCCTGCCCGCACCCGCCGCACAGCTTCTCGCCGCTTCTCGGGGCCAGGCGCATCCTGCCGTCGAGCCCAAAGCCAAAGTGCAGCTCGCCGCTGAACCGGATGCGGCGCCAGTCCTCCTTGAGAGGATACGTCCGCAGGGCCTTTCTGGCAAAGTCGCAGCGCTTCTCGCGATGCCGCTTGTGCGTGTGAGTCCGCCCGCAGACAAGACACCGGCGATAGCCCAGCGTTCCCATGGCTCGGTGCAGCGTCCGCCGGTTGCAGTTCACCTCCAGACCGGCCTCTTTGGCTAAGCCGCTCCAGTTGAGGTTCACATCCTCGTACTTTTCGTCCCAGAGGATCTGCTCCATCTTCTGTAGGTCCGAGTCGGTGATTTTGCTGGGCCGCCCTCGCGTCTCTCCCCATTCCGGGTCGTCACTCTTGGGCGTCGGCGACGCATTGAGAGCCGCGTAGCCTTGGGATCGAGACAAGTCAAAGTGGCGGAAGATGGCAGACTTGTTCACCGGCAGCCCCTGGGATTCGAGATACGAAATGGTGCCTCGCACCATAGCCTTTGCCGGAGTATCACCATGTTTGTACCCGGATGGCATGGAGCAGTTGTCAGTACCGAGTTGCTGCTGGAATTTGCTTGCCAATGCTTTGTATAAGACACCTAACGCCAGAAGGAGAGAAAACGGTGAGGCGGATGTTGTCAGTCCAATGTGTTGGGCTATTTTTGTCCAGTCCCAGCTATCGTGACGCCAATTTATGGCGGTTGATGGAGCATTGACGTAAAATTGCCCACACATCCCGTGCACGTGACCCTGGTTTCGTCAACCTCGCCTCATCATGTCCCATCGTCTGCACAAGAGCTCAAGCATAAAAATGAGCATATCTGGATTTGTGAATGTCTCATATCATATACCTTATTAGTAAATACAGAGTACAGACAGAGGGTGTGAAAACGAGACGAAGCACAAAACACCAGACTGCAAACCGAAAGTCCTTCAATTTTGTCCGCTTTTCTAAAGCACGACTGAATAGACACTAGTAATTTAGGATTAAGATTGGCCAGCTCCAGTCATGCCCATATGATAAATCCCTTGCTTGCTCAAGCCTTGATGTAAATTTCACGCCAATTTTCTTTCTCGAAAACAACAGTAATAATAAGAAACGAGGATGCGAAGAGAAAACGCAACAAATAAAAGAGAAACGTGCTCAGCGTTGCTCAACCAGGGCTCCCAAATGTGTAACCTGACCAACGCCCAACCTCACGTAGCCAACCCTTATCTCCGTTTCTATGTCTTGATATACATTACCACCGGGAATCAGACCAAAAATGTCGTGGGCATCAATATGTCTGGGGGGAGGTGAGGCCCCTAGATAGCGAATTGATATGCAAAATAACGTGAAAAAAAGGAAAGAAGCCCACTGCTTCGCTATGTCTTTATGAAAAGAAAAGAAGAAAAAATGGAAGCGATCGTTTAGTGTTTTCCGGCATCGCGCACGCTTTGCATGAATCGATCCTCGGCGCCCACTTCGCTCAATGCCCGCGTCGATGAGGCGCCTGCACTGGTCCTGGACAGAACGGCCTTGACTTCTTCGGCAGTCTTGCTTCCCATCAAATCCATTTCTCGGTTGAGAAGAATAGCAACGGCCGCCCGAACCAGGAGTGTATCGCCCTCAAAGACGTAAACATCCCAGAGTCTTGCTGCTTCGTCAATGGCCAAATGCGCGGTAAACAGGTTGGTGAAGATGTTGGCAAGGTACTGGTCCAGTTGGACGCCATGTACCGTCTTGGTCAGATGCTCGTAAAGGGAAATGGATTTGATCTTGAGCGTGTCATACACGAGGTTGAATGCTGATGCTTGCGCGCCGCGATCAAAAGTGTAAAATGACAAGGGTAGTGGCCGGTTGAGGACGTTGGCCAGCGCGATAAATGTAGATTCGGGGTTTGGTAGATTCAGCAAGAGCAAAGCGGCTATGGTCTGTTGGTCATATAAATTAGCAATTCGGACTTAGGTTCAAAAAGAAAAGGGGAGATGGCATCACCCACGTTACATCCCGACACATAGCCAATGTCGTTCCTGTACATGGCATATGCTCTCAGCACATCTACCAGGCCCTGGTGGAGCGGGCCAGTCACTTCAAATATACGAAGCTCCCTCCACGTCTTCTCGGCGACATCTTTGCGGATTTGCTCAAACCACTTGACTCGCCTCAAGTCCTCTGCGTCACCCCTGTCCGTCTTGACCCTCTGCTCCAGCTCTTCTGATCGGGTCAGGGCCGCTCGGAAAGATGCTTCCGTCAGGCCAAGTTCATTTCCAATGGCCTTGGCCCATACGGATCGCCGACTGCGCGGTGCCACTCCCTTCCACCATAGCTCTCTCGTCTTCTTCTCGCGTATAGCTTGGTTCCACCGAGGAAGAATATCGTCCTCCCAGATGTGCATGGCCTTATCCGCATTATTATCCCTAGCGTCAACCTTGTTCTTTCGCGCTGCTTCTCGGCGCTCCTCCGCCTTGACACTGGCTATCATCATCTTCTGATACTCGCGTAGGTGGCGTCGTTCTTCAGCGGGATCCTTGGGTGGCAGCCACGACGGTCGAGTGCGGCTCAGGACGGCCTCCTTCTCCTTGGAAATGGGCAGCGGGTCAATCATGATGTTGGAGCGGCGCAGCGGCGGAAGCTCTGCAAAGGACGATTTGACTCGCAATTTCTTCTGGTCGTAATCCACCTTTGCCGACTGGTTCGGGGTCCATGTATTGGGCCGTGCACCGTGTTTTTTGGCTTCGATTTCATGCATCTCGTCGGCGTGCTCCTCCAGCTTTTCCACAAGGTTTTTTGTATCAGCGTTCAAGTCTGCAAGTGCAATGGTCCAGCTGCGGGCTTTGCCTCTGAGGGGGCTCGGGGGTGGTCTATCGCCGTCGGTTTTCCAGCTTGGCGATCGCAATGAGCCCTGCGCTTGGGCGACGGGAGGCGTGCCATTGCCAACACTGCGGACTCGGTTGTTGCGCCGGCGGTCAGGCGATGGCGACACAGATTTGATAGACGCCGGCCGGCTGGCAGGTCGCTCACTTGGTGGGCGCGGGGAAATGGGCACGTTGTCGAGAAACAGGCCGTCGGGGATGTCGTCGTCATCGTCGTCGTCGTCGCACTCCTGCTCAAGCTCCGAAATGGACTTGCGGTCGCGGCTGACCTGCCAGCTGCCCCGTCGCGGCCTGCCAGCGAGGCTTGGATCGCGAGGATCCGGCGTCAGGCCCGGGCTGGTGCTGCGGTGGCGGCGAGACTGGGGGACGGATGATGTCGAGTATCCCTTGGTCAGAGTCGCTGGTCGCGGATCGGCCAGCGACGAGAAAGTCGTGCTCCGCGGATTCGATCCCGCCGCAGCGCCGTTGAGGTTCGGGAACGACCGCTTCGAGCGCGGCGCTCGCTTGGCCGAGGCAAGGTCTCGAGGCCCGCGAGATTTGTGCGACGCAGCCTTTGGCGTGACACCGTCGTCGTTCAGGCCAATGTCTTCAAAGTGGCCGACGTCGGCCAGAACGCTGGCATCGTCGCTGTTCAACGAATGGAACGAAGACGACTTGGAGCTCTTGGACGTCGTCATGCCGGGGGGCGAGTCCGGACTTGCGTGGCCGTGGATTGTGGCGTGGTTAGCGGCGGTTTCCAAGCCACCGTTGATGATGCCAATTCCAACGCCATGATCACGAATCATTGCTGCATCAACAAGGCAACCAGTTGCCCCGAGTCTGTCTCGTCTTCGGGTAGAGGCTCAAGAGGGGGGAGTGGGGATGGTAGAAAGGGATGATGGAGATCGTGATTGTTTGTTTACGCCGTGTGGTGCGACAGAATTGACTCTCTTTGGTGGGTGTATCGGTAATTCAACAGGAGATGTCTCGAGGTTTGAAACAACGTTGGATCCTCGCAGGGTCGAGAGGCTGGGCTGTGAAGTTGTGAATTGAGCAAGAAACAACAGACGGAGAAAAGAGTGTGAGAAGAAGAGAATGAAGGGGAAAAAAAAAAAAAAGTAAAGAATAGTCGAGGCAAAACGACTGAAAGCTCTCAGCTTCAATGTTTGTTCTAACGAGTGTGGAAATGGGATACAGAAAAAGAAGCTCAAGAAGGAATCTAGAAAAAAAAAAGGACGAGAGAGAAGATGCAGAATTGCGGAGGATCGAAGGAATGACGAGCCAAGGAGGCGCCAATCGATGCTTCAAACAAGGAGGGAATTGGTGCAGTACATGTGCAATTATCTGGGAGCCGGTACAGGGTACCTGGCAGTGGGCATCTGGCAAGGCTAGGGCCCCCCTTCTCGGTGCTGGACTGCTGTATTTTCGCTGCATCCAGGCGCTGGATTGTGTCTGTGCCTTGGTCGCTGAGCGCTAACTGCTAAGCCCGTCTCCAATTGTGCTTGTAGCCGATACAAGCACGCCTTGTACTTGGTTGTGCTCAGGGCGGAGTCGCTTGGAACGGCTGCTGTAGACGAACTAAGCCAGGACCCGGTGATGCTGCAGTCATACTGGATGTATTCATCATATAAGCCAGTCAGACTGCGTGCGTGTATCTGACGTTGGCTTTATCTACAGCCCGAAGCAAGTACCGAGCGGGATGGTGTGGTCATGCTTGTATTTCCCGAAGAGAAACAGCATGGATGTGATGCTACTACAGTCTGTATTACTACCTACTCTACTCTGTATTCTGTGCTGCGTTGCACCATCACAGGAGCTTGTCTTCCTAGCACATGGCTAAATAGTAGTAACATTGAGAGCATCAACCCTTAGTACCTAACCCACCTACAGCGTCTGCAATGTATCTGATACGCACAATCAAGCACTCCCATCCTCTCAAACAGCCGGGGGCCTCCCGCCATTGGTCCTCACACGGTATGGGTGGTCCTAATCTCGCGGATGCACCACAGTGTCGCATCAGCAAGCCCCTGACCAAGTGGAGATGAAGTTCAATCTCGGCTGGGTCGGGGGTCGAGCAGACTGTGCAACTCATCCTTGCCGCTGTATATCACCGCTATCAGTCATGTACTACTGAGATAGAGTCCTGTGTACTACCAACATGATGATAATAAAACAAGCAGTGCCCGTTCTGCTTTACCATCTGTATACAAGTACGACTAGCTAGACGTGCCAACTTATACCGTCAGCCCTACCAGGAAATAGAATAGCTTCACCACATGGCTGTCCCTTGTATGTTCTGTCGAAGCGAAGTCCTAATTGCCATAGTCCGCTTTCGCTTGTCTGCAGACTCTCGGCAGCCTAATAATAGCACCTTTTGATTATGGCATTTGATGTCTTGCAGGTACATCATGTATCTCATATCAAAGACACATGCCATATTGCTATTAATATCTGTTGATTCTTGCCACATAGGATTGTCTCCAATGCCTTGATCGTCGCTCCGGGTCAATCTGCGTTCTAGATCCTCACAGAACGTCCAGCGTCCCTTACTTGGGAAATAAATAGGCCTGGCTCGCCCCACAAGGGCATGGCTGAGATCCTGCCCCTTCATCCTGAGGCGATGCCGGCTTACATACATACCTCTGTGCTGTACCTGTGAGATGCAAGATTTCTATTTTGCTTTGGATGCTCCATGCTCAAGAAAAAGCCAGGAGTTCAAGATGAAGGGCACTGCATCGCCACGTGGGACGGCAAATTTCGCCAATGTCATTTATTGTGAATATCCATGGTCTATCCCTAACATTATCCCCTTGCTCCCTCACAATTTGCCTTTGCTGCCCTATGCCAATGCTGAATTGTCTGTGTCACACCACTAACAAGCCCAAGTCAACGAGATACGACATTCTTCTACTTTCCCGTTCTCTCCTTTGCCTCACGCGTCGTCTTCTCCTCCATCACAGCCTTGTACGTGACCGCTTCAAGTCCTGGCTTTGATCGAGTAAACAACGGCCCTGGTAGAGCTTCAAATGCAGCAACGTTAATGACAGAATCCCACGCTGGCCAGCTCCCCGCCCAAGGTAGCCGGCGACGAGATTCAGATGATAGCTCCTGGTGAGGCGGCAGCGGTGAGCCCATGCTGTTGCGTAGATCGCTTGTTAGTCGAGACGAAGGATTCATTTCGCAAGAGTTTCCCCAATCTTGCAGCTTCAACTCCGACTCTTCTAGTGAGGGTTCACGAGTTGGCGTAGGGTAATCGCCGTCAGGCGGCATCACTCTCACGGTAAACGCATCCGTCCTCATGCCGCCTCTTGTATCAATCAATTCTGTCCATTCGGACGACTCATCAAACATGCCGATGATCCTGTGTGCATCTTCCTCCGAGTCCTTATGTCTTTGCCTATCGGGAGAAAAGTCGAGAGTGGCCGTGGAGCTAGATCTAGAACGAGCACTCCGCTGCTCATCGTCATCGTCTTCATCTTGGTATTGAGGTTCTGGTTTGCATTCCACACTTTGTGCCAAGCATCGAAGTGATGTGCTTGCCATTTCCGAACCAGTAGTGTATTGTTGAAGAGAGAAAGGATCTTCCAGATCAACATGCTGTATTGCACATCCAGATGCATTGTTTGGCCGTGCATCAGGTAAATCATCCGTCTTGGGAGTCATACCCTGGAGGCCACAGCGCGTTGTCATCAAACCCACACTCAGACGCTTTGCATATTCTCTCGATGCCGATGACATGCTGGGGCGATCCTCATAAGCAGCTTCATTTAGTTGGTGAATCGACATCTCTCTGCCTCTCCGATTCGTCCTCGTTCCTTGTGTACTGCTGGAAGGCTTGTTCTGCCATCTCGGGTTGTTCTTGCCTCGTTTCGCGGGCGATGGAACAACCTTTACAATTCGGCAGTCTGAATCGTCATCGGAGGATTCGATAGATATGACATCGTCGGCCGAATCCATTACCTTCACGACTATTTTTGCTGTTTTGTTGCTCTATACACCAGCAAGCATCAAACGGGTTCTCTTCTTTTGATCGCGATCTAGATGATTGTCTGACGATTGGCGGGTATGAGAGGTCATAAGAGAACAATTGTCGAGAGGCCCGTAGAGCAGCGAGGGGATCATATAAGTAAGAAAAACAAAGAGCAATCCGGCTACAAAAAATGCTAAGGTAGCCAAATGTGACGACAAAGTGACTCTTGCGCCACATCAAGGATTTAAGCATTGATCGTTACGCCCGCAATTATGTGACACCTCCCTCGCCATCAAGTCCAGCACTACAAGCCATCTATTAACTAATACTCCGAATGCAACATAAAAAAGGTCTTTTGTTCATGGCATTGTATTTTGTCTGTCCATGTTCACGCGTCTATGGTGTCGCTACAATCCATATTAAGCTTCTATCTCGTCGAGATCCTTGGCGCCTGAACTGTTTTTGCTTTCCTTTTCCAACATCTTACATGCGCTCTCGTCTTCGTGGGGCCGCCCGTATAATGTCGTCGACTCTTAGGAGAAGCTGTGTCGTGGGTGTTAGCACATTGCTATACAAGGTGACTAGGGTGGTGGGGAGAGGGAAACACGGGAAAAGACTCTCTTACCTCTGCTGCCTCACTGGCAGACGATACAACCGCCTTCTTCAGCTTGTAGCTTTCAACCACACCAACTTCGCGCATATCCGCAATACCACCGCCGGGAGTCATCAGGTCCAGACCATACGTGGTGAGACCGTCATAAATGGCCTTTCGCAGGCGTGCAACCAGCTCGCCGGAATCCAATCCAGCATTGTCAGCCAGAATCGTGGGCAGCTGTCGAAGAGCGATGGCAAAGCTAGAGACGGCCACCTGCTTCTTGCCCTCGATCCGTGTGGCCGCACCCTCAACAGCCTTGGCCATGACCATCTCCGCACATCCACCTCCCAGCGTTGTCCTGGGCTCGATGACGGTCTGGGATAGCACGGCCAATGCGTCGTGTAGACTTCGCTCGGCCTCGTCGAGCAACTGGTCCGTCGCGCCACGCAGCACAATGGTGCATGCCTCGCCCGCCGCCACGCCCGAAAACTTGATCAACGTATCCTCGCCAATGATGACCTCTTCGATCAAATCACAGTGGCCAAGCTTGATCTGGTCGGGGTGGTCAAAGGTAGAGGCAATCTCACCTCCCGTCACCAACGCCAACCTCTCAATACCATCAAAGTCGGCGTGCTCGATAGACATGATTCCGGCGTCGGTGAAGAGCTGCTCGGGCCAGTTGTAGATGAGCTGGCGGTTGATGAAGCAGTTGATGCCGTGGGCCTTGATTTTGTCCACCTTGGCCTTCATCTTGTCCTTTTCGGCCTTTTCCAGCTCTGCCAGCTTTCCAGTTGAGCCGACCTTGACTCGTGCCCCAAAAATCTTGACCTTGTCTGTGTCCATCGATGTATTCGCGACTAGGATCTTTGCCTTCTCCAGCCGCTTGGGCTGGTTTACGCCTATCTTCTTGTCCAGGATGAAACCCTCATCCAAGTAAGAGTCGCTCAGCTTTCCTCCAGCCTTTTTGATGATCTGGATGTGGCTAAGGTCGGACGATTTCTTCAGACGGAGGATCGCGTCGACGGCAAGTTGGGAGAAGTGGTCCCGGTCCTGTGACAGGACCTTGGAGCTCAGGGTTGTTCGCGCAATTGCAACAAGATCCTTCCGGAAGGCCTCAGGACTCTTGCTGTGGTCCACGGCAGACTCCTCAAGGGCCTTGAGAGCAGCTTGGCTGGCTATCCGATAGCCCTCAATGATTGTCTGAGGGTGAATCTTCTTGTCAACCAGCTTCTCAGCCTCTCTCAGAAGCTCGGCAGCCAACACAGCAACCGATGTCGTGCCGTCACCAACTTCGTCATCCTGAACCTTTGAGATGTTGACCAATACCTTGGCGGCAGCGTTGTCGAGGGCTATTGATTTGAGGATCGTGGCACCGTCGTTTGTCACCATGATATCGCCAGTGGAGCTAGATGGAAGGACGTGTCAGGGGCTGAGGGGCTGGCTGGGGATTTGTAATAGACGTGCGACCACTCACGCAGATTGAAGGATCTTGTCCATGCCCTTGGGACCAAGAGTGCTCTTCACCAAATCACCAACTGCGATGGCACCGACAAAGGCAGCCAGACGCGCATTTTCACCCTTCTCCTCTGTGGTGCCCTCCTCGAAAATTTGGGTCGGGTAGAACGACTGCATGGCGGGGGAGATTGATATGTTAGTTAGGCAACAGAAGAAGCTGGCCATGGAGCCGCGGATAGGGCAGCAACAGTGCGACGTACCATGATGGACTGCTAGCGACAGCCGGGCAAGGAAGATGCAATGGAGAGTAAAAGGAGGCTATATCGGGCTGGCCTGGAAGCAGAAGAGATGCACTCCTTGGTATCTGTTTTTCCTGACGACGCCGCCGAGCTCTCCTTTACCTGCGAAGCGCCATCTTAGAAAACCCCCACCATGCAAGGCCGCGGCCACGTGACTTGCCCCTCTGTCGGATAATTCGCGGCTCAGGAACATCGCTTCTCCGCCGCACACTTTGTTCAAAGTTACAACAAATTTGTGCTGAGTTCGGGTATCGCCGCCAAAAAAAAAATCCACGTTTGCAGTCACGCACGCCGTCGCCTGCTGCAGCCTTCACCCACGCCCTGTGCATCGAACGCACTGGCCGATTGCTACGATCCCTTCTCGCTGCTCCTCTCTTGGAGATTCCGGAACGAAGCCCCTGAGCCGTCTCCCAATCCTCAACTTTGACCGCGCCGAAGCGGGGCACTCTCGGCACCCCTCCTCCCATCATGGCGCCCTCATTCGACCAGCTGCGCGAGGCTGACCTCGACGACGACGAGTTTAACGAAGATGAGATTGATATCTCTGACCTGCGCGAGAAGTTTGAAGTCCAGCTGGAGCTGGGCTATGACACCTTCGTGGTCATCGATGGCCTTCCCGAGGTCACTGAGGACCAGAAGCCAAAGCTGGTCAAGTTCTTGCTGAAGAAGCTGAACACTGTTGGCAAGACCAAGGAGGAGCTGATCCACATGCCCATGGGCGAGGATGGAAAGTCGATGCGGTAAGCAGGGTCTTTTGTTTCCTCTTGTTTGTTGCTTCTGCTTGGGTCCCGTTTTTGACTGTTTGTTGGGGGATGTAGCTTTGCGTTTGTCGAATATTCCTCAGCTGCTGAAGCTGCTGCCGCGACTCGCCAGCTAGATGGCGTTCCATTGGACAAGAAGCACACGTTGCGCGTCAACAAAATCACCGACATTGAGCGATATGGCCGAGAAGGACGAGTTGACGAGAAATACGTACCCCCTGTTATTGACGAGTTCGCCGAGAAGGAGCACCTGAGATGGTGGCTGAAGGATCCCTCAGGCCGTGGCCGAGACCAGTTTGTCATGTATCGTGGTGACTCTGTCGGCGTCTTCTGGAACAACGAGAAGGATCAGCCCGAGAATGTTGTTGATCGCCAGCACTGGACTGAGGCATTCCTCCAGTGGTCACCTCTGGGCACGTACTTGACCTCAGTTCACCAGCAGGGTGTTCAGCTGTGGGCTGGATCATCTTGGTCTCGCGCTGCCAGATTTGCTCACCCCTTTGTTAACCTGGTCGCCTTCTCCCCGAATGAAAAGTACATTGTTACCTGGTCAAACAGACCCATCTCAATCCCCGAGACTGGCCACCCTGCGCTGTCAGTTGACGATGAGGGCAAGAACTATGTCATCTGGGATATTGAGACGGCCACTCCTCTGCGATCATTTGCCAACCTGGATGCCCCCAAGGGAGAGGAGGGCAAGCCTCCCCCAAAGATGCAGTGGCCTGCATTCAAGTGGTCTGCGGACGACAAGTACGTTGCTCGTCTGACACCCGGCGCTTCCATCTCCGTCTACGAGCTCCCCCGAATGAACCTCCTCGACAAGACCAGCATCAAGATTGAGGGCGTGGTTGACTTTGACTGGGCCCCAGCCACGCCTCAGCGCGAAGGCGTCAAGACATATGAGCAGCTCTTCACCTTCTGGCAGCCAGGAACCGGTAGCAACCCCGCCAAGGTGGGCCTGATGAGCATTCCCTCCAAGGAGGTTGTGCGAAGCCTCAACCTGTTCAACGTCAGCGACGCCAAGCTGCACTGGCAGTCGGATGCCGCATACCTGTGTGTCAAGGTTGACCGACACTCCAAGTCAAAGAAGTCACAGGCTACGACTTTGGAGATCTTCCGTGTCAAGGAGAAGGGCATCCCCGTCGAGGTTGTTGACACTATCAAGGACACCGTCATCAACTTTGCATGGGAGCCCAAGGGCGATAGATTTGCCCTCATCACCACCACTGAGCCCGTCGGGCCTACTGCCGTCCCTCCCAAGACATCCGTCTCCTTCTTCTGCCCGGAAAAGTCAAAGGGCCCTTATGCCGGCAACTTCAAGCTGCTGCGCACCCTGGACAAGAAGAACAGCAATGCCATTTACTGGTCACCAAAGGGTCGATTTGTCGTCATTGCCACGATCCACAACCAGCAGAGCTCCGACCTCGATTTTTACGACGTCGACTTTGAGGGCGAGAAGCCCGAGTCAGCCAAGGACCTGACTGCTAACCTGCAGCTCATGAACACAGCGGACCACTACGGTGTCACAGATGTGGAATGGGATCCTTCAGGACGATTCGTCGCCACGTGGGCATCAGCATGGAAGCATGCGGTACGTATTATCGTGTCCACACTTGGTGTAACTTGAAGATTTGTTTTCTTTTTGCGCATGAACTGACTAATGAAACAAAAAAACAGATGGAAAATGGATACCACATCTACGACTTCAAGGGCGAGGCCCTGCGCGAGGAGCCCATTGAGAAGTTCAAACAGTTTGCTTGGCGGCCGCGACCGCCGACACTGCTTACAAAAGACGAGCAGAAGCAGATCCGCAAGAACCTGCGCGAATACAGCAGAGTATTCGAGCAGGAAGACGCCGACCGCGGTGCGTCAGCCGACCTCGCAGTCGTCGAGGCTCGTCGCCGCGTCCTGGATGAGTGGCATGCTTGGCGTGCGGAGGTGGAGGCCGAAGTGGTGGAAGAGCGGGAGGCACTGGGTCTGCCACAGGATCCACATGCCGCCCTGCTAGAGGCAAAGACAAAGGAGATGGAGGGCACCGAAGGAGGCAGCATCGAGAGCGATCGGGTGATTGAGGAAATTGTCGAGGATGTGTTGGAAGAGAGCGAGGAGGTGATTGGGTAGACGGGTCCTCTCCTTTGTCTAGCATGGGCATTCCGGGAGTGCTTTGCGCGCATGTATGGGTAGATTTCCACCGGATTTTTTTTTTACGGAAAATTGGCACAAATAATGACAGGTGTTTTGAAGAAGCCACCTATGCTTGTCTTGCTCCGGGCTGCTCCACTACGCTGCCGCTTTCTTGTCGTGTCTTTTTTCTTCTCTCTTTTCTTTTGATGCTGTGATGCCATTTTCTTTTTTCCTCCTCTCCGTCTTCTCCATCTTCCATTCAGCCCAGGCTGCAGCAGAGTAAGCAACCAGCGTCTGGCCATCTATCGCGCCATCCATCCAGGGATTCTTCAGTCTGCCTCCAACCCCCGTCTCTTTACCTACTAAGTCAGTGCACATGCTTGCTCGTGCTTCGTAATACACGATCCGTCAAAATGCACACGTATGCCATAACCTGCATCGGATCGCACTGTAAGCCGCGACCGGCAATTTTAAACAGCCTGCGTCAAGTTGTTTTTGGTGGGCTGCAGGGAATGCAAAGCAAGCTCTCGCCGAGCCGTGATCTCATTCGCACGAATCTCTGCAATTGGCTGTTGAGCACGTCTGAGGATCCAGCCCTGGCGATGCCGGGATGGCAGGGGGAGGTGTCTGCTACGTGGGGATTACTGGCCGACACGTACCGATACGCCCAGGGTACTTCTGGGCCCGCCGCGGCGATGCTGCTGAGGCGGTACCCGCGTGGGCGGAGGACTCGCTAAGCGACTGGCACCGCGTACAAGTACCCAGCAGCGTCGGGCCAACCCACAAACCCGCACCACACCATCTTGGATGTTCTGGAGGGCTAATCTGAGCCACTCTCCCTCTCCCTCTCCTCATCGCCCTTCTCCTGAGTCCCTTGCGAGTGCACGGCGTACTGTACTGTACCGACAGACGTGCGAAGCAGCTGTGCGTGCATAGCTGTGCTGGTGCCGGTACCCAGATTTGCACCGGACAGACGCGCGTATTTTTGGTATCACGACGAGAGGGGGAAGCGGCCTTGGTCCATTTATTTGCCTGTGGATTCCCGACGGCCATCGAACCCACAACCTGCGTCACGTCTCCTCATCCCACGACGGCTTCAATATCCGCTGCAGAGCTCTCTCGTCTCGCATCTTGCCTGGGCGGCAGCTGCGAGTCATTTCGGCGACTTTCTTCCATCTGGCTGCCGCGCGGGACTGGTCCTGCCGCTCCTCTCTTGGGCTTTCTCTTAATCCCTCCCCCTGAGGCAGAACGTGCAACTCCATCCAATTCCACCCGGGCCGGGAATGGCTCCTCTGGCATCTCAACAGCCTCTACCTCTCTCCTGGTAGAGCCTTACTAAGGCCTGCAGCTCCCCATGTGATCCGTTGTCCGACAGCCGACTTTCATCTCAACCATGATTCGGCGACCCCCGGGTCAAGGACGATGGTCCTCACAGCACCAGAAGCTCCTCCTGGCTTTTGCCTTTATCCTCCTACCATGGCTCCAACTTGCCGACGCTCAGCAGCAGCCTCTGCAGCCGCAGATCCGAATTCACTCTCAGAGAGGAGACGCCTCTCTTGACAAAATAGCTGAAGACACCAACAGCCGTTGGTACTCAGCTCAGGCCGCACAGGCCGCACAAGATGTCCACCCCGAGGCGAGGTTCGACACCATCAACAGAAAGCAAAAGCAACAGCAGCAGTCGACCCCTTTGCCGCAGCAGCAGAAATATCGACGGGCGCCATATGACTACGCCAACAAGGCCCAGAATCGATATCCGTCCCCTGGCCGAGAATCCGATAAATCAAACTACATAAAAGTCCCTAGCGATGCGAGCGCCCTCGCAACTTTAGCTCCGGCTCAGTCCGTTCGAGCACCACACACCTCACGACAACACTGGCCCAGCGCTTCTGGGCTGGCATCGCCGCAAACTGCGCGGAGTCTGGAGGACTGGGAAGTTGAAGACTTTGTTCTTCTGGCGACCGTCGATGGAGACCTCTATGCCAGCGACCGAAAAACCGGTCGGCTCCGCTGGCACCTCGAGGTCGACCAGCCAGTGGTGGAAACAAAACACTACCGAACAAACAACTCCGTCCTCGACGATGATTACAGCCCCGTTGATCATTACATCTGGGCCGTCGAACCAAGCCGCGATGGAGGCCTTTATGTATGGATTCCGGATTCCGGTGCTGGCCTCGTTAAAACCGAGTTCACTATGAAGCGGCTCGTGGAAGATCTTGCCCCCTACGCGGGCGAGGAGCCGCCCGTCGTATATACCGGAGACAAGAAGACGACCATGGTTACGCTTGATGCGGCTACTGGACATGTCCTCAAATGGTTCGGTTCTGGCGGCTCCCAAGTCAACGAAGGAGACAGTTGCCTTCGGCCCAACGCCTTTGACGAAAAATGCAGCTCCATTGGCACAATTACTCTGGGAAGAACCGAGTACACGGTGGGGATCCAGAGACGAGATGGTCGTCCCATTGCAACTCTCAAGTACGCAGAGTGGGGGCCGAATACTTTTGATAGCGACCTTTACCACCAATACCATGCCTCGATGGATGGTCAATACATCACCAGTCAGCACGACGGCAGGGTCTACGCATTCGACTATGCCCGGACGGAAAATGACCCGCCTCTTTTCACTAACAAGTTTTCGTCCCCCGTGGCCCGCGTTTTCGATGTCTGCCGACCTTGGGATGCCACGGTAGAAAGCAACCCGGAACTCGTTGCTCTCCCTCAGCCTCCCATGCCAATGCGGGATGAAACCATTGCCAAGATGCGAAGCAACAGCATCTTCCTCAACCAGACCGAAGGTGGCAGCTGGTATGCGTTGTCTGGTCGGGCATATCCGCTTATTATTGATGCACCGATGGCCCAGATATCGCAACGCGACTGGTGGGAGATGGCTCCCGCCTTTGATTCCATCAACCCTTCCAAAATCTCAAAGGCGCTGGTGGGCACCCATTTTCTGAATTCCTTACAGAGCGGCAGCCACCAACAGCCGCCATCGCTTCCCGGCGGTGCCTTTGATGACACTCATGACTACCATGACTACCATGACGACCTGGAGAATGAAAACACCTCGAATAACGCTCATGGCGTGACAAACATCGTTCCGGAGGAGCCCACCATTATAACAAAAGTCAAGGCTCTCCCGCAAAGCGCTGCAAATAGCGTCATCGACTTTGTCAGCAACCCTGTTCTTATCATCTTTTTGATTGGCTCGTTGATATACAACGAAAAGAAGCTTCGGCGGTCGTATAACAGATTCAGAACCCATGGCACAATTAAGGATGTTTATCCCTTCTTGTTTCTCGATGCTGATGCTGGAAGCGAATCGGCCGATGGCAAAGATGGCGTGTTTTCTTCTCCTCTGCGCACTCAACCTCAAGACGAAAAGGTGGAACAAGTGCCTAGACCAAAGGCAGACAAGACGGTGGACGACAAAGACAAAGACAAAGACAAAGACTTTCAAGACCCTCTCGAGTCGTTAGAACCAAGCGATAAGTCGGATGACAAAGAGCCCGAGGCGACCAAGCAGGTGTATGCTGCTGCTCCAGATACACAGTCGCAGGACGCTTCCAGTGGTGCCGCGCCCGAGAAGAAGAAGAGGGCACATAGAGGGCGTCGTGGTGGTGTCAAACACCGAAAGGGCCGGCCTGCTGAGGGTTCGCAATCGCGTGACGATGATGCAGGTTCGCAATCCCGTGACGATGATATTGGCCTCACGACGGTTGATGAGGCTGTCAGCAATGCGAAGAAGCTGGGTGACCGGCCAAGCCTGGAGCCCGACGTCATGACCATCTACAACGACATGCAAGCTGTCTCTGGCTCTATTATCAGCATGGGAAATATCGAGGTCGACACGGATGTGGAACTTGGCATGGGCAGCAACGGCACTGTCGTCTTTGCAGGCAAGTTTGATGGCAGAGACGTCGCCGTCAAGAGAATGACGATACAGTTCTATGACATTGCCACACGAGAGACCAAATTGCTCCGTGAGAGTGACGATCACCCCAATGGTAAATATTAACTTCCATGCAACAAATCCTGTTCTCTAAGATACTAAGATAATGCTTGCAGTCATTCGGTACTACTCACAGATACAGCGCGGTGACTTCCTTTACATTGCATTGGAACGTTGTGCCGCATCGTTGGCCGATGTAATTGAGAAGCCATATCACTTCAGTGAACTTGCCCAAGCTGGACAAAAGGATTTACCTGGCGTACTGTACCAAATCACCAACGGCATCAGCCACCTGCACTCGCTGCGCATTGTTCACCGAGATTTGAAGCCTCAGAATATCCTGGTTAATCTGGACAAGGATGGCAAACCCAGGCTGTTGGTCTCTGACTTTGGTCTGTGCAAGAAATTGGAAGATCGACAGTCTTCTTTTGGAGCAACGACAGGCAGGGCAGCCGGAACGTCAGGATGGCGAGCACCCGAACTCCTTCTCGATGACGATGGACAGAATCCCGCGGCTATGGATAGTACGCATAGTGGCTCACATACCATTCTCGTTGGAGACGCCACCGCGCCAAACGGAGGACGGGCTACGAGAGCGATTGACATCTTCTCTCTTGGTCTTGTGTTCTTCTATGTGCTGACCAACGGGTCGCACCCTTTCGATTGTGGTGACAGATATATGCGAGAGGTGAATATTCGAAAGGGCAACTATAACCTTGATCCCTTGGATTCGCTAGGCGACTTTGCATACGAGGCGAAAGATCTGATTGCATCGATGCTCCAGGCGGCTCCCAAGCAGAGGCCCGACTCGCGAGAGGTCATGGCTCACCCTTTCTTCTGGTCCCCTAAGAAGCGCCTGGCCTTTCTCTGCGACGTCTCGGACTCTCTCGAGAAGGAGGTGCGCGATCCCCCGTCGCCGGCCTTGCTGGAACTGGAGAGGCACGCGGCACATGTGATTGGCGGAGGAGACTTTTTGAAAGTGCTCACGCGCGAGTTTGTCGACTCGCTGGGCAAGCAGCGCAAGTACACTGGCAACAAGCTCCTCGATCTGCTGCGCGCCCTTCGCAACAAGAGGAACCACTACGAGGACATGTCGGACTCGCTGAAGCGCAGCGTCGGGTCGTTGCCGGATGGCTACCTTGCGTACTGGACGGTCAAGTTCCCGATGCTGCTGCTTGTTTGCTGGAACGTGGTGTATAACCTTCAGTGGGAGAATACCGATCGTTTCAGGGAATACTATGAGCCTGCCGGATTATAGGACGATAAAAACAGGGTGTAGATGGAAAAAAAGAAACAAAAGGAAAGAAGAAGAAAAAAAAAAAAAACTTGAAGTCGAAGCGTATTTGTAGTGTTATCTCATGGCTTAGCGGGTTTTGTTGTGTATTATGGTATATGAAAGCATAAAAGCGTTTGAATTTTTTTTTTAATCCTTCCCCCCCCTTTTATTTCTTTCCTTTTACTGTATTAGTTTCCAATCCATTCATACAACGAAAAGATTTCAATAATTTATAATCAATTATTGCGCGACAATACTGTACTACTAGGTAGGTAGGTATCCGTGATACATCTCTTTATACATCTGTCTTATTTTCACACTCATTTCTCATGTCAATGAAGGCGAACTCAACAGCGCCCCAGTCATCTAGACAATTTCGGGGAAAAGAACAAAAGTTGAACCAATCCAACGCCTAGCCAAAGTCTTTCCACACAGATCCTGACCAAAAGACACGGATATTTAAAAAAAAAAAAAAAAAAAGAAAAGGGGGGGGGGGGGAGGAAGGTCATGGGGAAAGAAGAATACTATCCCAAAAAAATGAGACCAAAAAAAAAAAAAAAAAAAAGACCGGTGCATCTCCTTATGCTTGCTTATCCCCACTGCACCAGAATCTGCTTCTTGCCCTTCTTTCCTCCCTTCTTTCCCTTTCCTCTCGTCACCTCAGCATCCTCAGGCTCTTCCAGATCAGCCGCCGCAGACGACGACGACGCAGGAGCAGCTCCCCATTGGAAATTCGTCTCCTGCTGGCCAAAGTCTCGCCTCACTCCGCGGCCCTTGCCGTATCCGAAGATGGTTGTCTGTGGCTTCGGTGCCGCAGGGAGTGCAGGGAAAGCATCTTCGGCACGAGTGTTGGGTGGCGGAGGCACACGAGACTGCGTCGACTGTGATGATGATGACGACGAGGCTGTCCAAGAAGGGGTAGATGCACTAGAAGATACGCGTGCGGCGGTTGACGATGACGACGATGAAGACGGCGGTGGTAGAGATGGGAATGCTGATGCAGAGGACAACTTGGAGGACGAGGATGCCGGGACCCAGCCGGGAACACTTCTCACCGTGTTGGGTGCCGGACCGCCTAATCGAGTGCTATTCTTCAGCTTTAGGACCCTCGTTGAGTTTCGTTGCGATGGACCAACGACGGTGAAGTTTGAATTCACGGCCGCGGTACCCGCCCATCCACTGGAGCTCGATGTTGCGCCTTGCATGCCTCCGAGGCCGGGCAGGCTAGGGTAATCTTCGTTGATGGCACGCCAATCCTGCCAGGCCTTTCTAAGGCTGTCGGCTTTGGCCTTGTCATCAAATAGATCCGCCAGCTCTCGCACCAGAATTCCCAGGGCATTCGACGAAACATCGGCAAAGAGCGTGAAAAACGCCTCGACGAGCTGGGGGGCTGTGAAGCCACCTTGGCGATATGTCGAGATGTGGCTGCGGAACGCCGCCATCTTATGCGAGTCGTTGCCCAGCAGGTTTGCAGCTCGCTCAATGACGCTGCCGTGGCGAACCAGACGAGCTCGCTCATCGGCCGAGAGGTTGGCCGTGTCGGTAAGGCTGAGAGCCTCAATGGCACTTGTGGGAGCAGCGGGGCCGGCGCCCGCACCCACGCTCCGGGGCCTCGCGGGAGTTGGAGCGGCGTTACGAATTGACGAAGCTTGAGCTGGTGTTGGTGCGAGCATAGGGGTTACGGGAGCTGTGGAGGGAGCGGGAGCGGGAGCGGGAGCTGGAGCTGGGTTCGATAGCTGGCCACGGAATGTGCGATTGAAGCCCGAGGGTGCTGCGACGATGGCCATTTGCCGCTGGAACGCTATCTCGTCCCTCCTCAATGGAACGCCGGATGTCACAGTGGGCAATATGCTGTCTTCGTTGGGGTCTCTCCCCCTGTTGCCTCTTCCTCTTGCTCGCGATCGTCCTTCTCCATCTCGCTGGCCACCACCACCTGCTGCTCCGCCGCGTCGTTCCTGTTGATAGGATTGGCGGATATCAAAGGCGGAGATGTCGACGAGCCTGGCATCTCGGCCCACGTGTTTGCTAGCATGCTCGGCGAGGTTGTGTGCTTGCATGTCCAATTCAGACTCGAAGACGACAAACTTCTTCTCCAAGCATCCGCGATCAGAGCACAAAAAGTGGTCCTTCTTGAAGTGCTTCTCCAGTTCCTCATAGTTGAGGAAATAGTGCGGCTGCCTCGAGTCTCTGCGATCGCAGAGGAAGCACCGCTCGTGCTTCATGCGGCAGTGTTCAAACAGCTTGTCGTCGTCATAGAAGCGCTCGCCGCAGAAGCCGCAGAGGGGGTGTCCCTTGAAACCCGTCTGATCAGCAGCGCCCGGCTTGTCATCGCCATATCGCATGTGCTTATCCAGCTCCTTATCAGTGAAAAGCTCGTGCTCGTGGGTGAAGACTTTTTTGTTGCGGGTGCAGAGGTCGCACATGCGCTTACGATGCGCCGCCTTGACATGGCGATGCAGATCGCCCCAGCCCATGCCGGCAAAGTCGCACGATTCGTCTGGACAGTTATATCTCAGCAGGAGGACGGTGTCACCAACAATGTCCTCGTTTGTATACTTGATGCCAATGCTGCTGTCGGTCGTGGTGAAATCCTTGTCGGTGTAGTCCTCGAATCTCTTTTCGGCATCGTCGGTGAAGATGACAAACGCAGCCGACGTCTATAGATTTGATTTTGTTAGTATGGGTGATACGAGCCAGGGACGAACGACGGGAGATGTGGACAGGTAAACAGATGCAAGAGCAGAACATACACGACAGTGGGCACAGTCCTTGGTCTTGTACAGCGCCCTCATGCGCAGGCCGCAGATATGGCACGTCTTGTGGTTGCACGGCGCAATCGAGTGGTGGGCAACAGGGTTGGCGCAGATGAAGCAGACTTCGGCGTCGTCGTCGTCGGGCTCTGGAGCAGTCGCCATGGCTGCCTTATTCTCCTTGACTGATTGCCCAGCAGCCTCGGGCGCAGCAGCAGCAGCAGCAGCAGAATCTGGGCCCTTTTGTCCCCGTCCCTGTCCCCGATTACCGCCTCGTCCTCCTCGTTTGGCACCGCCTCGATTCTGGCTCTGGTTTCCTTTTCCTCCGCCGCTTCCCCCGCCTCCACCTCCGCCACGGCCGCGTCCTCTAGAGCTGCCGTCGCCTCGGCCGGTGGTTGTAGATGCTGCCTCAGCACTCGACATGGCCGATGCTTGTTGATGGATATTCAATATGTGATGCGTGGTGTAAGTCTCTGCAGCGGCAATCTCGATGGGATCGCAGAGGTTTGTCGACTGCGTGTCTGTGTGTGTCCAAGAGGGCTGGTATCTCGCCGCTGGAACAAACTGTAATTCAGCTGTCGGTACTGCTGTTGCCCCTCCCACAGAGCCGGACGGACGCAAGAACAGGACAAGAAGGAAAAAAAGAAAACGTCGCCAAAATTATGTGGTTAATACAATGTCGGGGCGCCCGCAAACAGCCGGCAGCGCCAAAGAAAAAAGACGCAACGATAGAAGGATGACCAAGAAGTGAAGATGGCAAAAGGATCGAGTCTGTGTTTGTCACAAAGTTTTGCTGCGATTTTTTTGGCTGCTTTGGGCCCCTCCAGCTGGGGGTTTTTGTGCAAACGAGGCAGGCTCAAATTTGGGGGGGCGCGGCGGGCTACCCTGGAGCTGCGCGGGCCAATCAGCGGCGTCGGATTCTCCCAGCAAGGCTGTTTCCCCCCGAGCTGTCCGCCTGATGACTCAGCTGCTGTTGGGGGGAGCAATTTCGCCTGGCGATTGGGAGTCATTCGGCCAGCTACATTGCAATTACTCGACAGGGATCCAACTATTTCACAGCCCTCCTGGTGTTTGAGGCCAAGTGAATGGGGGCATCGGAGAATAAAGAGGCGAGCCGGTATTTGGACGGCTTTTTGTGTGACATTTCCATGACTGCATTGTCTCTGGAGTGACGTCTGCATTGCAAGGCATATGCAATTGGTCACCGCATTCTAGGGGATTGATAACATGCAATTCGGTTTCCCGTTTGGAGGTTTGCATTGTCGAATGGCACAATGGTCCAGTGGCAAAGAGGCTAATGTGTGCAATCATTTCATTCGTTTTCATGCTTGACCACAGCCACAGAAGGAAGACTGGGGAAATACACGTATAGAACATGAAGCAGATCCTTTACACGTATAGAACGGCACTTTCTATGCAGCACTTGGTAGTAGCCGCGTATACATTATGGTGTTTAAGCACATCACCACCATGGCAAACTTTGTAGTTAAATGCACCTGATATGTTGATCCCTCCTGAGCTTTGGTAACTATCCAATGCCAAAGGGTGAAATAAAAGTCAAAAAATGTTACCAACCACAGCTAAACACCATGAGTCGATCGAGATCCCATCTGCCCTTGTCCTTCCACCGTCCGTTTCCCAATACTTTGAAAACCCAGTTGATTCGTTGCTATTTCCCCCTCCCCTCCCTTCATCCATCCCTCCCTCCCAAAGAAATTGCACTTGATAGATGATAGATGATAAACCAACCTTGTGAAAACCCCGAATACGCCGCCGGGCGCCAGAACCCTACTGCATTTGATAAAGTCGTTTGCCTTTATCTTGGATGCTACCAGTTCAAGTGATGATAAAGATGATGTGATGTAGAGTGATTTGAGCCTGGGGCACAGTTACTCCTCCACCGGGTAGAGGTGGCTCCCAATGTCCTTGTTCATGCGAAACATGTCGACCTTGGCCTGCTTGAACACGGCCTGCATCTTCTCGTCGCAACGAATCTGGCGCTTATCCTTGGGATCTTGAAGGTCGTTGGCCTTGATGTGCTCCCATAGCTTCTTAACGACTTGTGGGCGAGAGAGCTAAAAAGAAAAGCGGAAGAGAAAGCCAAAGTCAGCACAGGGTTTCAAATCTATGCAATCCAAGCCAATTCCTCTTTTGCTCTTACCTGGGTTTCACCGCACAGCTCTGACAAGGTGGGACTCAGGATAAAGGGCTTCTGGAAGCCGCCGCCAGCCTTGCGCTTGGGAGCAGAGTCTCCGCTGGCGTCCACCTCGCTGTCATCGTCGTCGCCGACCTTTTTGGTACTCTTCTTGCGGGGAGCCTTCTTCTTCTTGGCCAATCGCGCCTTGTCGCCTCCGCCACGGGTGGTACGGCTCCTCGCGAGTCTGTTTTCCTGCGCTTGGAGCTGAGCAGCTAGGCGGGCGTCGGCATCCTCGGTGGACGAGGACCGCTTAGCCTTCTTCTTGGCCGGCTCGGGAGATGCCGAGGGATCATCGTGCGACGAGGTGCCGTTGGTGGCTGACCGTTTGTGGCTCGGGGCATCGGGCATGGAGGAAGGGGGTGCGTCCTGGTCAGCGCCGGAGACGGCGTCGAAACGCTCCTCTATCAGCCTCTTGATGGCATCCTAGAACACGGCCGGCGGGTTAGTTCAGGTTAGAGCCAGAACAAGTCGTTTACAGCGTCTCGTCTCTTTGTCCGCTCCCCAGTGCTTTTGCTTGCCTTTTGCTCACTCAAGTCTTTGCCGCCCAGGGCATTCTCCAGACCCTGACGGACCTTTTTGCGTGAGATGGTCTCGAGATCGGCAGTGGAGAGAATGTCGTCAATGATGGCGGTATAGCGCTGGTTCTCGTCGAAAGACACTGCGGCCGATTGCCTGTTAGCCATGTGATGCCATCCATTGTCACCGATTCGGACAGAGCTGCTTGTAGGACGTTTGATTGGCTCTCCAATGGGGGATGCAGGGAGGTGAGATGGAAGATGAGGGAGAAGAAGGACCAGCATAGGGGATTGCATAAGAGAAGGAGAGAGACTGAGAGACTGAGAGACTGAGAGACTGAGGGAGAGATGAACAGAAACAGAAGCAAAACAGAAGCAGAAACAGATACAGAAACATATACAGAAACAGAAACAGATACATATACAGAACAAGACGGAGACGCACATGGGAGACTCATGTTGGCCGCGTGATGCACAGGCCTGTTTGGTCAGGCTTGGGGGTTTGTCGCGCGAGAAAGAGGTGGAGCGGCGCGCGCTACACGCCAACAGAGAACGAGCCTCAGCTCAGCTCAGAGCAGCGAAAAGCGACGAGGCTGGGGCGACAAACGGACAGACGGGAGCGCGCACCAGCTCTGCGGCCTCAGAGCATAGCCTGCGGGCAGCGCGGATGCTGTTTGGATGCTTGGGGGCAGAGGCGGATAGATTTCGCAGCTCGAGTCTCGCCTTGCTTTGTTTCTCCAGCTCTCGATTTTTTTTTTTTTTCCTTCCTTCTTGCTTCTGCGTCTGTCCAGCGCTGTTTGCTCGTTGCACGCGGGGGCACTGGCCGGAAGTGTCGATGCTGGCGGGTTGCGGGAGAGTAGATCCCACAAGACGGAGACGCAGGTGAAGCAGGTGAAGCAGCGGAAAGGCTCAGCAAAGTGTTTGGGATCCAAGGGCTTCGGTTGGATTCTGATGCTTCTCTGCGCTGGCGGTTTTCGGGTCGGTACGTTGCGGGTGCGGTGACGTTCCCCGTGCGACGGATAAAGGTGGATCACGAGGCTCCAAAGGCACTGCGGCTTAGCGTCAGCCCTCTGGGCGACAGGGCGCTTGATTGGGGCTCGGCAGGCGGGTTTACAGGGGGCGATAGGGCCATCAGATGCCTAGGTAGATGCCTAGATGCCTAGATACCAGGGCAGGGCAGCGGGTGCACCTCTGATTTTGGGAGCTCAACTGCCGGGCGCGTGGGACATCAACAGTACTCCAGGGCTATGTACATGGATGATGGTCAACAAGACGGCGAGGAGAAAGCAGTGGGGGGGATATCGAGTCGATTATTCATCAATGGGAGGCGAGCAGACGCGTCAAGCCTGAGATAAGCTTAGGATGTCAGCCGAGCAATGGAATTGAATAGGTAGATGGTCAGGTCAGCTGTGGTTGTCGACGGCAGTTGCAATTATTAGGTAGTTGATGCACTGTACTGTAGCAGCTTTAGCGTGTTTAGGCGCTAAACTTCAGTAGTACTACTACATGCATGGAGGTAGTACCTAACCTGGAAACATTGAACCTGGAATTCAACTGATGGAACCTGCAGTACTTAGTAGTATTTGGATTCAATCATGTCCAAAGGTACTAGGTATTTTCTTATCATCCAGCTTGAAATCCATCAAAAGCTGTTACACGCCCTTCTCATCACTTCTCGTGCTCACCCGTGGCTGTTCGTGTGGCTGGCCGGTAAACTGCAAGGCGTGTGATTGCAGCCGATGCGCCCATTAATTAGCATTGATGCAATTAATGTGTAATGTAATCTCGCGGACACTGGCCATGACATTACACACAGCAGCATCCAATGAAGCACGAGCCTGATTACACAGCCAAACGATGCAATATACAATTGGATGCATACGTATGTACATGCATGCTTGATGCTGCATCTCGTGCTGGGCATCAACATCAACATCAACATCACCTTCGCCATCACGACCGCAGGTACCTGCAAATCGGCTCTCCCCACTGCGGTGCGCCCTTGTACCTCCACATCCCCGGCGCGTTGCCCGTCTTGAGGCCCTCGATTGCATCTGCCACCTGCGGCCCCAATCCTTCCTTCTTGAGGCTCTCTACCGGGTACAGGTATGTCTTGAAGGAGAAGAGAACAGCTCGCGTCTTGGGCAGCCGGCTGAGTGTCTGGAGCTCGATGCGGGCATATGTCTGGGATCGTGGAAATCCCCGGTTAGCTATCGAATACACGTATATATGCAAGACATTGGGTTCCAATTCGGGGAAAAGGTGAGCATTACCTTGCTCATATCTATTTCTTCGGCCGCCACTGGCTCGTCACTTTTGTGCTGGTCGTGTCTGTCGTAATGGAACAAATCGCTGTGCGTTTGCATAGACCACTGTTGATTAGTCGTTAGCCATGCTCCATACAGGTATGCACACGCAGAAAAAAAGAAAAGAAGAAAAGAAAGAAACCAAAAAAAAAAAAAGAAAAGAAAAGAAAAGAAAAAAAAAAAAAAAAAGAAAAGAAGAAAAGAAAAGAAAAGAAAAGAAAAAAAGAAAGAAAGAAAAGAGAAAAAAAAAAAAAAAAAAAGAAAAAAAAAAAAGAAAAGAAAGCTCCGAGACCTACGTTTGTCCGCTTCACATTCTTGCCCACCTCAATCTTGCTAAAAAACCGCTCCATGCTCGGCCCAATCTTGTCGTACGACGGCACCGGCGTGTGAATCTCCCTGAGTAATTTCCCGACCTTTGTCGACGGATCAAAGCCCGACGGGAAACAGCACAAAAAGGCCACCGCTCGGTGTCCCTCCGGCTCGCCCATCAGCAGAAACATGTCCTCCTCCACTGTCTCGCCAAGCACCCGCAGCGCTGCCTCCACATCGTCTGGCGTTGCCGTGGGAAATGACCGGCCCGTTACAAGATTATCGAGCTGCCGGCCCTGATCACGGAGCTGGAACATGGTCGGGTAGCGGGTTGGCAGGT
This sequence comes from Trichoderma sp. TW21990_1, assembly GCA_010015515.1. Classification (NCBI taxonomy): domain Eukaryota; kingdom Fungi; phylum Ascomycota; class Sordariomycetes; order Hypocreales; family Hypocreaceae; genus Trichoderma; species Trichoderma sp. TW21990_1. The sequence goes on from ML974119.1 coordinate 2,235,348, forward strand.
AGTCCCGGAGGAGGAACTGGTGGAGCTCACGGACGGCCTCGACACCGGCTGGGAGACATGCGTGGACCATGTCGCCGTGCTGGGCGATGATTTGGCGGCGGAGGGAGACTCTGTCGAGGTATTCCGAGTCGATGGTGATGAGCTCCGAGGGAGTATCCGCCTGCAGGGCTTTTGTTCATGTGAGTTTAAAACGTACAGGCACAGGGCCTTTTATGTGTGTATACATGCGTGTACAGGCGGCGTTAAAGATGTATGACAAGACAGACTCACCCATGGTAATGTGGAAGATGGGCTTGAATGGCCGGTATTGGGTAGGCTCAACTGCCTTATAGTCCAGGCCATCTAACGGCTTGATCTCTAGAGACCCCTTTGACGCCTTTGCAGATCGTTGAATGTGAGATACTGCGCCATTACGACGGCCCGACAAAGTCTACATATCCAACAAGGTGGCGTTAGCCGGAGCCATCTCATCAGGAAAGAGACTGCATGGTTTGCAAACAGTTCACTCCGGCTGGTAGGGGGTTTTCATACAAGTGTATATACTATGCTCAGGACGGCCAAGACGACTCCGAGTGCCATCACCACAGGAGACAATGGGAGCATCTTGGTGAGATCACCGGGAAGAAGCTCTAGGAGTGAGTCCATCCTGAATTGCCCTCTGCTTCCTTAAAGGAAATGAAAAGACAAAGAAAGTCGCATAAAGAATCCCCAAAGGACTGCGACAATCAGTAGCTGGTCTACCGACATTTATATCTCGACACAAATACCCATCTATAACAGTCGCCGCTGCCCATGTATGGTGTTGAAAAATACCAGGCCATGTAATGTTAGCATGAATCTACAGGGAAAAACCCCCTTCTCTCACTCGTCCTGCCCGATATAGGCAATACCGCTACAGAAAAAAAAGCCACCATCTCCACAGATCTCTTGCAACCCCGCCAATCCAATTCGTCCATCCTCATTCACTCTCTGAAATAGCGTCGAGTATTAAAGAACCGGCTGCCTTGTTATCCTCCGCTTCTCCGCATATCGGATACATACATGCAAATAGCTATCTCACGGTATCTTGAAATGGGATGCTGTTCGGAGACGTTTCATGGTTACTGCCTAGTCTTATCTAGCTTGTAGGATGAAGCTGGGGTGAGACGCCAAGCTTCCGCAGATACCGCGACAATGAGTGTATGGCTATGGTATCTAGCAAAGAGGCGTTTCTTTAAACGGCGTGTATCAATTGGTCAACAGATGCTTAATGACAAGCTTTTCCTATAAGTAACATATTCAGTGTTCAGTACATGTATAGTGTACATGCATCTAGGTGTACATAGATGATGCATGTTATGATATCCAAGACCCGGAAACGCCATCAAACTCCCATCACCAGAAACCTATACCCCCATCTATCCTTCCCGATCGGTTCATATATCAAGCGTTCTAATAGTAAATTAAACCCAATTCGCACCAAATACCCGTTCAGTCCATGCCCATGCAATCACTCCCGCACCCACTCCCACCAAATCTCCACAACCTCATCCATGGCCTCTTCCTCGCCATCGTAATCCAAGTCCGACGCTCCATGGTGCACAAATACCTGCCGAAGGTTGCCGTCCACCTCCTCGGCGTCAATGAGCCGGTAGCTCTTCTTCTTGCCGTCCTCCACCTTGTCTCGCATTTTGCCCATGGAGCCCTCGTAGCCCATGGCCGCCTCCCATGTTCCCTCGATAAGATCCAGGTCGGCTTGGCTTATGCCGTCTTGGTATACGCTGATGCTGTATCCGTTGGCAAGAACACTGTCTCCGTCAAACCGCCACCGCTGCAGAAAACAATCTCCGCAGAAATCGCCAACCTTGGCCATCTTGTCGACCGGAGCCTGGTGCCATGATTTCCAGTGGTGTAGGCTCAGTGGAAAAGCGCCTGATTCGTAAAATCCGCTCAAGTCCCCCCTCATATCAAGCTGGTGTAGCCCGGGGATGGCCGTCAGCTCCGTTTGTGTATAGTTTTGTATACAATTGTTCAGCAGTCCGTCGCCTTCTCTCGTGAGACTCTCGGCAAGGCAATCTTCCACATGAGAATCGAGCTGTTGCATAAGCGGCATGCTCATGAAGATGCCAGCTCCCCCGTAGGCCATGATGCCAAAGTACTCCACTGCCCACGGGCTTTCGGAAAGGCCGCCGATGTATGTTGGCACAGTTGGATCGTGAGCTGCTAGGAGTTGCGTAATTGAGTATGGCGACGGAAAAAAGGTATCGTCGTCGATGATGACTGCCCATTGAGTCTCGTGGGTTGAGTAGTCGAGTAGATCGCGGATGATGGCAAAATGCTGCTCGTTGACGTCGAAAGAGCAGTTCCATGGACGGATGACTGTGAGGCTGATGTTGTGGCTGTCGTACATTGACTCCAGCGAGTCCAGGTCGTCATCCGCAACGGCTTCGTCGACAACGATGGCCAGGAAAATTGCACCTGTTCCAGACATCCAATGAGAAAACTGAGGAATCGAGTCCTGCAGCCGAGAGAGAGTCGTTGCTACGCCAAAGATGACGTTGGAGAGATCTGCCGCCGGGAATGGTTCTGCTACCTGAAGCGTGATGGGCTCGCAGGATGCAACTTGGTCAGGCGAGCCTGATGACGAAATTCTCCTGCACTGATCGTCTAGATCCAAGATATCTGCCCTTGATCCCAACAACGGGCTTTCGACTTCCGAGACTGAGCCTCGTGAATTGCCCTCTGTGCTATAAACGCCGCGAAAGCAACGTTTCCGAAAGATAATGTTTCGAGTCAGCCCGTACTCTTTGCGTCTCAGATAATCCAGCTCCGAGGCACAGGGCTTGACTGCATGGAAGCCATTTTGTGCCGAAATTGCAATACCTAGGTCAAAGGGGAGCTCATATTGTCTTATTCCCTTGCTGTGCTCTCTCTTCGCAATCAGAGTGAAGAGAAACACGGTGGCCACGATGAAAATGAGTGTTATACCTCTGTGTAAAATCGGCGAGTGACAGCCTTTGATGAGCATCATGAGATCATGCAGTGTTCATGATCCGTGCATGGAAATGGGTTGAACAGCTTTTGTATATTCTCGAGATTGACCAAGAGTGTCAGTGTATATCAAATCTGCTTTGTCAATGGTGAATATGGAATACGGCAAACTGGAGTTATACCCTCCAACCTCCTTGTTAGTCCAATGTGTTTGTTAGGGGAAACATCCAGGGATGCCCGGACTGATGGCACCAATACATGTACAGTATCATTATCTTGTTTCTGTATTGCCCCTAGTGGATTGCAAACTGTATCGTTTGACATCTAATCTGCACGTAAATGTTTCGATTTGCGTTGACAATCTGCCCTGTCTATCGGGATCCACAGATGCGATAACCAGAAGAGGACGCGCGTGCCGGCAGTTATGAGGCCGTGATAGCCGGGGTTGGTATTGGTGAGGGGAAAAAAAAAAAAAAAAAAAAAAAAAGAGCGCTCTAGTTGCTGAGCCAAAGGAAATTGGGTCAATTAGAATGGAAAGCTTATTGATGAATGGCAGGGACAAACAGAAGCTGGGGAAGAGAAGGCGGAACCTTTGTCTGGGATGGATCTTAATGCTCCATGGAGCTCATGAAATCTTGTTGTGATAATTTCCCGTGCAAGGAGTCTGCCTCTGCATCTCAAATCTCAAAAACTATATGCCGTTGCCAACCCCTGAATAAAACCCATCGGCACAAACCATCCCATACTAGAGTTATCAGTTGCTACCATCGTCGGTAAAGAAAATGAAAACGCCGGTGGTGACGTGCATGTACGCGCAATCAATGCGCCAAGAAAAAGGGGGCCCGCCTCAATTGTGATGTTCACTCCACACGAATGACGAAGCCCCGTTTCAGGCACTTTGAGTCTATATTCTCCTTTTATCGAGTAATTTGGTTGCGGCTGTGTCAAGCGTCTTGGGCTGTGCTTAATAGGTACGAGTAACTGACTGTACTCCGTATAGGAGTGCCGACAAGAACAAACTACATATATATAAAAGTACAGTAACGACCGAAATAAGTGTCTGCACTTTTTAGCTGCAAAACGATTCGAGCAGAGGGATGAACGAATAGGAAGATTATTGTATGTTTGAAGCAGCTGATGACAAGGCTCAATCAGAATAATAGAGGTGGTAGTTAAACGTTGATAATATCCGTTCAGCTGGTTGAACCATAATCAACATCATCACAGTATCCTAGCTTTGGAGAGAACCCCCCTCTTTTAAATATTGCGTTGGCCACGGGGAAATTCTGAAAGCGACAGCGCCCAGGTATTGTATTTTTTTTTTCTAGTAGTTGTTCCGTCTTTTCTTCATCATTTGCATCCTTTACGATCTTGGCTTCTATATTAAGAGACCAGCCAAATTACTCAAAGATTGATGGGACTCATATGCGATCTCTCCATCGCCAGTATCTGTCAAAAAAAAAAAAAAAAAAAAAAAAAAAATCACGTTCTTCCGCTTCGAGTAAGCGACTGTGTCTGTAAACAGATGGCATCCTCAAAGCATGTTGAGGTTAAGGGCGGCAGATTTTCGAAGCCTAGTAGTTACAGCTCTCTAACGTAGTTTGGAGACGGTGGCTTGACTGTGCAGGCAATTGATGACGGTTCTATATACATGCAAACATGCAGCCATATACCCAGTTTATACACTTTATCCACAGGTACTTATTTTCTAAAGAGCCGAACACCAGTTCAGGTCTCTACTATATACGTCCATACACATACATCATTTTCCAAAACGGCCTGCCACATTCATAGCTATGCCCACTTGACCTGTTGCCAGCCTTTGACATTTAATTGCCAGCTATCAATCAGCCCGGGCAGTGAGTCCATGCTGAGGATGCCCTTGATCTCATGCTCACCCTCCAATAGCCATCTCTTCAGCTTAGGCTCAAAGTCTCTTGAAATGACTGCCGTCTTGAGCCCTGAGATCCAACCTTGGCCATCCTTGATGCTTGCATCAGCGGCTGTCTGTAAATCCTTGACTTGAGTAGCCAACTCTCGAGGAAGACCGCTCTTGCCGGACCTGTCTCGTGCCTTTTCCCTCTCGTTGTGGTTTAAGATCCATTGAGCTCCTAGTTTGATCGCCACGGTTGTGTCTCGAAGCATCGTTATGTTGTGCATCGAGCCTAACATTGTAATTGTACGATCTATTGAAGGCTCTCCCTCGTGTAATATTTGGCTTCGCTGGTTTTCTAAAATCAATTTCAGAGCATTCATGATCTGAGCCAAGGCATCAGAGCTGTCGGAAGATCGATCAAAATCGATACACAGGGACATTAAAGTACAGATGAGGCTGATTGCCTCAAAGTACAGAAGCTCTGGGCGGGTCATTTCGTCATCAGGACCGGCCAAAAACTTCGGAAAGGAGTTACTGAGGCGTGCCAATGTCTCGATAACATAAATGTGATCATATTCCAAGCTCCCAGCCGACGCTTTATAGCTAGCTGGAGGCTTGTAGACCAGCAGTTCGTGGAATGCTTCGGCTAACATGGACAGGTGGCACCGGCGATTCTAAAATTTTCTATTGTTAGCCTTCATGTGCAGATAAGATAAAGGCGGATGATAATTCACTTACTGATGGAGCTGGTCCAAGCCTGAGATTAAGATGCATCGGTTGGATCGTACTGCTGTTCCAGGATGGAAATGATCCGTAATCAATTGTCTGGATGAGATGTGCATCATCATCTACCTCATCTGTATGTATTGTCAGTTCATATAAAGCTCCAATCAGCCGCGGTCGAAGAAACATACTGAATCGCGGATCGGACTCCAGCTCATGTGAGGTTTGCCCCAAGAGTCTTTCAATTCTTCGCGCTTCTGCCAGACTCATTGCCCGTGTGCAACTCATCCGAAGACGATCGATATACTTTGGTATTCCTATCACGCTGCTGTAGCTTCCTGAATCAAATGCGTCGACTAAGCGGCGAGGCATCTTGAGCTTCAAAGATATCTGGTAGTGAGACTGCAGCAGATCCATGAGATGGCTACCCCAGCTATCATAAGACGACAGGAGCGCAGGAGCAATTGTTGATAGGCGATCGTAAAAAACAGGACCGAGAGAATCCATGATGGTGCGCTTCACACCAATGACATCCCAAATATCGCCAGCCCTGTAAGCTGAACCAAGACGTATGTGTAACTGCGATAAAACAAGAGATAGTTGGCTGTGGCCTGGATTCTGAGCGAGCTGGTCTTCAAGCAGGAGAGTAGCACGGATGAGGTGACGTGTTGCCTGTGATTTCAATGGCTGGCTACTCTGAGTAGAACCATCGAAAGCTAGGTTCAGGCTGCAGAATGCAATCAGTATTGCAAGTTCTGGGAGTACCTCAGTGTTGATTTTCGTGTTTTCGCCCTCGGATTTCGTAATTGAGTCGTAAAAGGCTACGCTCGCTTCGGAAAGCCGCGAGAGGCAAGCACCGCATAACATTGATTCCACCTTGGATTGACAAACGGTGCATCCAAGTTGTTGATCTTGGTCTCTGGATTTCGTTTTCCGGTGTGTCAATAGCAAGTATTGTGTTTTCAGTGCCAACAATCGTGTGATAGCCACCTTGAAATCTTTTGAATCACCATCAGCCAATAGAGGCAAATGATCAAAGGCCAGATACTTCAAGCCATCCGCATCCAAGCTTTCCATCAACACTTTGACATCACTGAAACACGCAGGGCTGGTAAACTGATCACCAAGGTAGTTAATCAACTCTAAGAGTCGCAGTGATGAGGGACGACCGTCTACCAAGTCACTCTCATCACTGTGGCCAAGGTTAAATACTGCCAAGACTCTTGCCAATAAGATATTGCGTCTGTACATGGGCCGCATGTTCTCAGAAGACAGTAATTTGGCGAGTAATGTCTGAACGATGCTGGTAGACCTGGAGATGGTGAAATTAGTGCCTATTAAAAGAGGTGCCTGGTTGAGGTTGAGAGGCATGTCACTCACTCCGGATCAGAATCCTTGATATGACCTGCAGCATCAATTATATGCCGCCATACAGCAATATCAGATGCAAGCAAAGTTAATTGTCCGTCGGCATCGCAATCGGAGAGACAATCCCTGCACAGATTGAATACAGCAAGCCAATCGCCATCTCGTCTGAACTTGGTAATTGCGCGCAGGGCCACCTCTTTTCGGCCTTGGCGAAATTGCGCGGCGGGAGAGAAAACAGGGCTGGAGGTGAGCTTAAGGAAGTCTTGAGGAGCTCCATGTGTTTCAACAATGTCATAGAGCAGAAGAGTCTCTTCTTCTGTCTTGACACGCCTCGGCGGAGGCTTGGCTGATGGATCGTTTGAGTCTGCTTCTGCCTAATGCGCAAGCGACATTTAGAACTGGAATTGACCCGCCAGCGGTTTTATAGGGTAAAAACAATACCTGTTCTGTGGCTTGGGCAGCTCGCTCGATCTGCTTTTGGGCCAAGGTACCGTACAATTTCCTCTTATCGGGTGAGACTTGAGGGCTCACCTATTGCCGACGTCAGCAGGCTGGCGCACGGGAATTGCTCACAAGGCCATCAATTGCTCAAAGGTATGACTTACAGAAAGAAGGTGTGTGACTACAATGTTCCAGAACAACAAGTCCCTGTCCTGTGGAAACGAGCGGTCAATGATGGCCGCAATCTGCGCCTCGTTAGCCCATCAAACCCAAAGCTACAAATCCGATAATGTGAGGATGAGACGCCAGATCCTTACCTGCTGAGCGCTGGCCAAGTCCCAGTGAAGCAGGCATGATTCGAGACACCGAGTCGCAGCAATCTTGTCTTTCGGGGCAGCTTTGACAGCACGCACTCTTAACGGCCCCAGAGTCTCAGCGAAGTCATGCTGGTCGAGCAGATTCGTCGTAGCCCATTCCATCAAGTCAATGGCGTCTACATCCTTGATAGTGCTGCCCTCCTTGGCAAACTTCCACACGGCAGTAACCGCGGCAAACTTGGCGGTGGGATCATCCAGCTGGCTCTCGGCGCATATTTTAACAACCTGTTTCATGCAGATAGCTTGTCAGCCCGGCGATCTCGGCGGCGATCTCAAGGCTCGAGACTAGAAACCGAGAAGCTCACCTCATAATACTGGTCGTTGTGCGTCTTGGCTCGCTTCTCGGCCAGGCGGATCACAACAGGCCAGTTGCCGTCTTGAAAGGCCGACTGGAGCTGGAGATCGACCCCATTCTTAAGGTGAGGTCTTTGGCGATTCATGAGGAGCGTGTCGTTGAGGTTTTCCGGCTACACGCTCTCAGTCACTTCCAGGTTCTGTTGCTGCAAACGGCTATGGGAATCGTTGAATGGCTTGGAGGGGTCAATTTGAAGATGCTGATCTGAGCAAGGCTGATGGCCACGAACACCCCACCATATGTGGCTGGAGAAATGTGGCGCCAGGACAAGGCTGTCACTGAATTGCCAAAGCGCTTTTCACAAAGGTTATGTAGGTACGTACCCTCAGTGCGAGACAAGAATTACCTGAACTGGAAATGAGTGTTATCAACACGGCGATAGATGAGACTTGATATAAATTAGGTATCCTTCCCCCTCTTTTTTCTTTCTCGTCTTCCGATTAGCACTCAATTTGCATCAAATGCAATTTCTTTACTACTTCGATCGTCTATGTGAGCCCATGCCATAACAAATGCCGACTTTGTTTTGCGCAGTGGGTCGGATGTTTCTCACATCCACGAACATTCAGGAAAATACGAAAGACAGAGTGCTAGTATTGTTAATGAATCTCTCCCTCGGGTCTGTGAAAGATATACGACGAAATCCTCCGTGGCTAATCGCCAAAATGTAACCCGAAACCCAGTTAAAAGGATGACAGATCATTGAAGACCGCTCATTAATTCTCAACCCAAGAGATTACTAGAGGCTCATTAGATTCCACCAATACGACGGAAATCACATAATTAGCTAACAGGTTAAGCGTTGGATATCATCTAATTACTACCTGCTCCCTTAGCTTGTTGCTGAAGATATTTAGGCCCGCTTTCGCCAGCTCGCCATTTGTATAGGCTGCCTGGGTGATCTTCCGGTAGTCTCTTAGACCCAAGGAACACTTCTCTGGCCGTTGCTCCCTCTTTCTCAACACCACTTCGGAATACGCCTCGCCTTCGCAGCTCGGGAAGAAGATACTCAATGATATCCTCAAAACTACCCGGGTTTGTGACATGGGCCAGGTTGAAGCCGTCTACCCCAGACACTTCGATCCACCTCTCCAACTCATCTGCTACTGTTGTTGGACTGCCCACGACCTTTGCCCCGAGGCCGCCAATGCTGAGATACTCTACAATTCTTCGTTTGGTCCATGGGAGATGGTCAGTTCCTGGGACAGTGTCCGTCCATCTTCGGACTATCGATTGCAGTCTGGGTGAATCGGTGAAGCGGAAGTCTTCATCATCTGAATAGCCAGAGAGGTCGACCCCAGTCCATCCTCCGAAAAGTGCCAAAGCTCCTTCTTGGTCAGCATACTGAAGATAGCTTTCCTTCTTGGCCTGGGCTTCCTCGTCCGTTGCAGCAACAATGACGTTTATTCCCACAATTACTTTGATGTGGTCTGGGTCCCTCCCTTCCTTTTTCGCTACATCGCGGATATTATCGACAGTTTTCCTGACACCTTCAGGCGTCTGGCCGCCGACAAAAATGGCCTCGCCGTGCTTTCCTCCGAAGTCGTTGCCCGCCTCAGATACTCCAGCTTGGAAGAGGAACGGGGTGCGCTGCGGAGATGGTTCACAGAAGTGAGGGCCAGGCACCTCAAAATATTTGCCCTTGTGGTGAATCTGGACAACGCCATCACTGGCAATGTAGTTGCCATGCTCGCGATCTTTAACAACAGCGTCGTCTCGGAAACTTCCCTCCCACAGTTTATACAAGACTTCCATATACTCGTGGGCAATGGCATATCTTTCGTCATGGGGAATCTGTTCCTTTAGCCCATGGTTGCGAGCTGCACTATCAAGATATGACGTGACAATGTTCCAGGCAACACGGCCCTCACTAAGATGATCCACCGTGGATAGACGCCGAGCAAGCGCATAAGGCTTCTCATAGGTCAAGCTAGCAGTAACTCCAAAAATGAGGTTCTTAGTCACAGCTGCCATTGCAGGAACCAAGTATAGCGGGTCATTGACTGGAAACTGAGCGCCGGATGCTAGAGCTGGTACGACGTTTGCAGGGCCCTTGTACACATCGTAAGGCCCAAGGGTATCTGCGATAAACATAGCATGAAACCCTCCTTTGTCGAGGAGTTGTGCCAACTCTGTCCAGAAGGAGAGCTTTGTGTACTGATCTGTCTTGTTTCTTGGGTGTCGCCAGAATCCAGGGGCGAGATGGCCTGGGGTATTCATGACGAATGCATTCAAGATCATTTGCTTTTTGCCTTGGGCACGTCCATCGGCAGCGGTAGCGCCAGCAGCCGGTATGCTGTCACCCATTGTTGATCTCGTAATTATTTAGCAAACGTTTGAGAAAAAGATCGAAAGCTGTGTCGTAAATTATGCATATAATAGTCAGGCTGCGGTAGACTTGTTTGGGACATCAAGGCATTTAAATAGGAAGCGGGAATAACGTTTCCATATCTTGACACATTATCTCCAACAATTAAAACTATCCTATTGGCTCTATAAAAATATCCTGGATTCAATAATTATGGCAACATCAGAGCTTCTTTCAGCTAATATTGCGCCAAAGGCAAGGCTGTTGTTTCGGCGTAAAGTCGTCACATTATGCGCAGAGCACGCAATACACACCATGATCTCACATCAATGGCCGATCTCGCATACATACGGATATGAGCACCCAGTAAAAGATCGCAATTCAATCTACCGCTAATTTGTATTTCATTTAACCGAGAATTGTAACTAATCTCCAATTGTTATAGGTACACGGTATTTGCGCGGCAAGCCCTCCAGGTCCGTTTGTCGGCCGCTCAATGGGCCCTATCTCGCTTCATCTCAACACCACGATAGCTTAGGGTAAGATTTTTGGACACGCTTCTGATCAATGACCGAGCCGTTTAACAGCTTGAGGGTACAAGATAACGTCATTACTTCCTAATGCAACGTGCTGGTTTTATGGACCCTCGGTTTCCAGGGTTCCCCGACATCTGGTGGGACGGAGATAGACCGAGATGGACTGCATGAAGATAAGAAGTCGACAGCAGTCAATACATGATGATTTAAAGAAGATGCATCTGCGCACGGTTCTCTGGGTCACACATCGAGAAGCCTTATCAAGGCATCTAGAACTTGAGAGAAAATCCTCTTGCTGCACCTTGGGAAATCATTTCATCTCGCAGTAACTGGCTCTCATCATGTCGGTTCAGCTTGGAGTATCCGGAGTGCCCGTCATCTCCCAAGGGACCGCATATGGCCTCCTTATTGGGCTGGGAGTGGCCTTTTGCGGTGTCATTCTAGTTGCCATCAAAGTGCAAAGAGCCTATCTATCCGAAGATTCATCAACATCAGAGATGTTTATGGTCGCCAATCGATCGGTGGGGACAGGTTTAACAGCATCTGCGGTGTTTTCATCATGGATGTGGATTAATGAGACAGTATTTTCAGCTGCCTTCTGTTACAAGTTTGGACTGGCAGTTCCTTTTGTAAGACATCTGAACTTTATGTAACTTCATATACGTTTACATACTTGACAGAAAGGCTGACAATGTGTTGATTACAGTGGTGGGCTACAGGATTATGCTTCCAGATTGCCTTGATGGCAGCCCTTGGTGTATTGGCCAAGATTCGAGTGCCGTATGCACACACCTCATTGGAGATTATCCGCATGCGCTATGGCAAAATTGGCCATATTGTGTTCATTATCCTTAATATAACAAACAATGTCTTTGGGTGCGCATCCATGATCCTGACGGGGTCACAGCTCATACATGGCGTCTCCGGTATGCACTTTGTTGCAGCTACCATTCTTATCCCCCTTGGAGGTAAGTGTTGTCTGATATACCACCGTTTTCTTTTTTGTATTCAAAGAGCAAGGCTAATAACGCCAATGTGTCGAAAAGTGGTTCTATATACAGCAGTGGGTGGTCTAAAAGCTACCTTTTTGACAGATTATCTGCATACGGCAGTTGCCTTGATTCTCATTATTTATTTTACTCTGACTACATTAACTCATGAGGCAGTCGGAGGCTTTGGAGGCTTATATGACAAAATCATGGCAACGGCCTCAGAAAACGTCATTGCGAGGAACTATCAAGGGTCCTTGCTCACAATGAAATCCCAAGATGCGATTATTTGGGGCTTGATCTTAAAATTCGGAAACCTCGCCCTCGTGGTCATGGTAAGATATGTAGCTTCGCATCCTAACTGTTCTTACAGCTAATTTATCCCTTCCCTACTAATAGGACACTGCGTTTTGGCAAAAATCTTTTGCTACTGAGGTCAAGGCTACTGTGCCAGGATATAATCTTGCGGCAATTGCTATATTCGGCATCCCTTGGGGTCTTGGCACTGTTATCGGCCTCACTGCAAGGGCCATTCACAACACGCCAATCTTCCCGACTTACCCCGGCGAGTTTTCTCCGAGACTGGTTAATGCAGGGCTGGTGATGCCATATACTATCAAGGCTCTTATCGGCGACAAGGGCATCATTGCGTTTTTTGTCCTCTTGTTCATGGCTCTAACCAGCACTGTCTCTTCTTCCATGATTGCTGTCAGCAGCATTTTATCTTTCGATCTTTATAAAACATACATCAACCCTAAGGCATCAGATAAGAGGCTTATGAAAGTCAGCCATATTGCCGTCGTTTTCCACACCATCTTCATTACCGGTATCTCGCTGGCGCTTAACTACGGAGGCGCAGATATGACATGGATCGGCTATTTCAGGCCTATTCTCTCTTGCCCAGGTATTATCCCTCTGGGCCTGACCTTGGCCTGGTCAAAACAGACGCGACTAGCAGCGATCGTATCGCCAGTTCTGGGATTTCTCACAGGCCTTAGCGTCTGGCTAGCCACCGCCAAGTCGATCTATGGAACCATCAATATTGCAACCACAGAAGCAAGTTTCCCAGCCCTGTACGGCGCCATTGCTTCATTTTTCTCTCCTGCTCTTTACTCGGTGGTAATTTCTCTATACAAACCAGACTCGTTTGACTGGCGACGGTTTCTGCTTATCGAGTTGGCAGAAGCCCCAAAAGTGGATGAAACTGAATCATCGTCTCCGCCAAGTGATGACGAGAAGGAGGCCAAAGCCAATACCAGATCTAGCGACTCTCACAACAATGGCGTCGTTATTTCCGAGTCACCAAGTGAGAATATTTCCGTCACTGCTTCTTCTGACCCTGAAAAAGCAAAGACCATCAACATTGGGGAAAAGAGCGCGGTGAGCGCATCAACAGATGGCGATATTAGCACGCTCGACCTCGATAATGTGCAGCACCCATTTAGCGAGGAGACATTGCAAGAGTTACGTCGGTGGTATCGCATAGCATGGATATTCTTTGTTGCTGTTGTCCTCATCACCTTCGTCGCATGGCCAATGCCCTTATACCGCAACTACATATTTACCAAATCTTTCTTTTCCAGCTGGACTACCGTCGCTATAATTTGGCAATTCTTTGCATTTTTCGCGGTGGTTTTATACCCTCTATATGATGGAAGACACGCAATTACCAAAGCATCCCGAGGTATTTGGAGGGCGATTAACAGTAAAGTTAACAATAAATGAGTCGATAGCCGAAAAATAGAACACTCGATAGATTGTCCGGAAATGGCCTATTGGCAATAGAATTGATACTAGTGCTTACGTTGCCGGCCAGGATTTGTTCATGTGTCAGTAATCGATATGCATGCTGCCTCTCTGTCAAAGGATTTGCATGAGTTTATTTTAACGCAGTACAGATAAGGCAGGTAGATCATCCGCGTGAGTGGATCTTCATCTGCCCATAGTTTGCTAGTTTAATAAAACGTAATATGGTTTGGTATGGAGCTGATTCAGTTATTCGCCGATTGATTCTTAAAGAATATTGCGTACCCAGAATGATAGAATAATCTTAATACAAGGTTCTGTGGGCAATAGTCAGGATATTCTTTCCCACCATGGTTAGTGAGACACTCAGAACATGACGCACTATAGTACTTAAGTAGTTCGGCCTATCCCTCCAGCTCTTACATGACTATATACCATTGATTACTATCTTCGAGAAAGATGTACACGCTGTGCGAAAGGCAATTTATAGATGTTTATGTGTATTCAACTATGTGCACAAGTCGATAAAGAGAGTATATACAGTGTAAAAATATATAAACGAATCCAAAGAAGCATCGCCGTCCATCAGTCATGCGGACCCTGCTCGTCTATCTTGAGACAGAGCATTTAGCACTGGCCGCTCTCGCTGCAGAAGTGCCTAGTAAATGTTAGTATAAGTCTCTCAGTAGGTATAGAAGACGGTACTTACCACTCAATGTTGACAGTTCCGAAAGGAGCGTAGTTGGTGAGCTGGTTCCAAGCACCGTGAGACAGGTCAATGCTGTCAGCTGAAGGGCAGCCAGGGCAGGTGTCCTTGACGGTGGCAATGACAGTTCGGCCAGCACCGCCAACGCCATCGTTGCTACCAGTGTTCTGGATGAAGACCTTGCGGCCGCAGTACTTGGGAGGCCAGCTGCTGCCCTGCCACTTGGGGGTGAGGGCAACAATCAACTCATTATCACCGTGCTTCTCGCCACAAGATCCATAGGCACCCATCTGGTCGTAAACAGTACCAGTACCCCAGTGCCTAGAGATTGAACGTCAATAAATCTGAGAAACTTCACTGAGGATGCATGTCCATAAGCAACAAGACTTACTCGGTTCGCTTGGCCTCAGGAGCAGATCGAACCCGGGTAGGCTCAGGGAGAGCGCTGACGAGGCTGGCGGCAGCAGCCAGAATAACAACGGCGGTCTTGGCGAACATTTTGAAAGGTTGGTATTTGGTTTTGGAACTGAAGTCCGAGGAAGTAGAGAAGCTGAATTGTCAGGGGATGAGATGAGTTGCTTTGCTGGATGATTGAGACATAGAAGACGGAGATGATCAAGGCTTTATATACCCATTGCTGGCACCCTTTAACGACACCCTCCGTCAACACTTCCGTGTATTCATCATCAGATGCCGTTCGGTTTTCGTCAACCCAGGGATACAGTGTTTCGCGAGTAACTCAGCCCGGCGAGTCCGACACATGGTTCCAACACCATCACGCATTCGGTGTAAGACGTGTAATTTTTTCCGCTAATGTGTTTCTCAAGGATTTACACATGGGAACTAGGCAGGACGAACAGCCATGGCCCATGTAAGCATGACGGACCATCTTTGGCCTCAAGTAGAAGCTGGTTGGTAGACAATGGTGTTTCAGGAAGGTAGAAAGACAAATGGGTTGGACTTAGAGTTGTTTTCTGTAAGACGCAGGTTGCTGCACAAATACTATATCAGGCAGAGGCAATTAATCTAGACCACTCCCCATTGAGTTAAATATGCTCATATGGTAAAATTTGCCTGCATTTTCATTATTTTACAGGGGGCACGTGGTCCTACGAACCATCGATCGTGAATCTCGTGGATACTCATGGGTTGTAGAATGAAGCTTACTGGTGGATTTTCTAGACTAGGGACAAACTTAAAAGTCCCCATCCAGGTGTGCCAAGACGGCGAGGCTGACAGTAGCATCTGCAATTTACTATTTTGTTTTGGCGTCGTCGCATGGCGTCGAAACACATCAATGCATATTAAAATGCTACGGTACGGTTAACTCTATACGTACGTAAATCCAAGCCTAAAGTGTAATAACCTACCTTAATATATTACTACTGTGTACCTGCAGGACAAGTAAACAATGTATCATATTTCCTATTTTCTTCTTTAAGTGCAGAATGCCCTTGTCAAGAATAAAGCCGCCTATAAACACATTAGAAGATGGCCTGATTGAATGGCGGCTGCCTTGTCGGGACGACACTATATTCTAATCGTAGAGGTAGTAAAAAAGCCTCACTGGCTCTTCATGAACTTGATTCTTTCATTTCATGGCCCTGCAAATGCTTTGGAATTCCTTTTTGCTATCCATTTAGGTTCGTGTTCGCTAATCCTTTCCTCGAGTACGAATAGTCCAATTACGCTTTGCGCAAATACGAAAACTCAAGGGATGGCAAATTTTTCAACTCGAAAGCCCCAGGCTTGTGGCAGTTCGTGTGCGAGGGCGCAGTCATAAAGTAGTGGGACTCTGTCCTTCCTATCCTGTATTAACACTTATTACAGTACGCTTGCAGTTAGCAATAGTATACGTATAATATGGTTAATAAGCGGGCTCAATTTAATACTGGCAGTATGACCAAGAGAAATAAGCTGCCACTACATGCTTTGAGCGCCAAACGCTTACGGACATGTTCGGAAATCCGGAACATGCAATTGCGGCTTGAACGGTCGGACCAGGCATGGCAGCCAAGAAGCTGTCTGCAGTCAATATGCAGCGGGTCAACAACCTCGTATTCATGTATGCATCATATGCATCGTACGGAAATACAATTGTGGTGTTGTGAAGAGTGACCCCGGAAGTTCCAATTTCCGTATTTCCACTCCGCGAAAAGACTGCAACATGCCGGTTTCCAATCACAGTATCAATACTCGAGATGGAAGAATTAGTCAGTTGAATGCCCAAAAGATCCATGGATCATGAATTCCCCTCTGATTGATGAGTATTCCGAGTTAGCCATTGCCCTAGCTAGTGTAGCTAGTCCGATGTGGCAGTGCTTCAGGGGTATCAAACTCTCCAAATTACCACTTCGAACCTCGTATGGTACAACAGCACGACAAGATCCGACCCAAATTCTGCAGAGTTTACCAGCCAAACCGGGAATACGGGTCACGTTTGTCGCCTAACTCCGCAGACCGGAGATTTTGCCGCCTTACACCTGGTGCTCTCATATATAGAGAGGAAGATGCATGTAGCCAGCTGCATGCTCTTTGTCTAGAACATGGGACAGATGCTGGGACCTTGTAAATTGGCTGCCAACGAATTCATGCAGTCTTCACTATTCTTAGCAGCGGCATATAGTATTTAGGCAATTTTGCAGGATGCTGACATCTCGGCGATCCGGGCATGAAATCTGCCAAGACGGGGGAATAATAATGTCGATCCGGCAGTCGTCTCGATGATCACGATTTATCCTAGAATTCCTACAAGCGCGGATGATCATTTCATTAAATCAAAGCATGATACAATTGCTGTTTCGAAGACAAAGTGTAATTGGCATGGATTGCTTTGGAACGAATCTCACGTTGTCGCCAAGCTCCAGTCACTATAACTGTGTGGCCTTGCTAGTATAGCATCGGGCAGACAATTGAGGGAGCCTAGATACCCTAGAGTGGGCGATTGAAGAGCAGAAATAGAGAAAAGAGACCGCTAGCAGTGTACACGGCGTCTAGAAGGAGGGGGGGGAACACCGCTGAATCTAAATTAGGATAGACGGCCTAAGGGATGCATTTCTCGATCTAGGTAGGTAGGATTGAGCCAAAATAACGGAATATTTTTCAGCTGGTTTGATTAATGAATATCGACTTTTGGGTTGCATGAATTGATATGGATGGAACCTTGATGTCCGCACTAACAAACTTTAGAGCCTACAGTATCTAGGCACTAATGCACTAACGCTAAAAAGGCCAAGTTCAGCTGCTATCAAACCGGCTTAAAAAGAATGCTACTAGATAGTAGGTAGTAGTTCTCGCTATCAGCACGTGAAACTTCAATTTGGTGCTTGAACAATTAGCTCATCTTGCCATAGACACAAGTATTAGATGGATTCTATACAAAGGGTAAACATTATCGCTGCGTAGCGACGAGAGAGAGAATTAAACAAATTAATTGACCGAAAATAGCAATGAGAAGTCGCTATTGTTATCATGATTCAAGCAGTTGATGCCCAATGACTGCTTCTTCGTTCCTCACCCAAAAAGCTGCTTCTTCCGAGACCGGCCTCTTAAGCATCTGCCGACGGAAGCCGGTCACGGGACCGGAGTTTCTCCACAGATTGTTACCAGATGCTTTTGGATGATGCATCAGTCATTGGGCTTGCACCGACATCAAGCGGCTTCGGATTCCCATAAGTTTCTGGTCGTTTCAGCATTCCACAGTCCGGTTCTTACAGCAACTCACAGTGTTTTCTCCAGCAGGTTTTCACTCTCAAGCATAACCATGGCTGCGTCATTACAGAACAGCAAGTTGGCCTTCATTGGCGGGGGCAACATGGCCTCTGCCATCATTGGAGGACTGGCCAAGCAAGGCATCGACAAGCAGAACATCATTGTATCCGAGCCTTGGGATGTCAACAGAGACAAAATTGCTGCCACAGGTGTGCGGACGACCACCTCCAACATCGAGGCTGGCCAGGATGCGGACCTCATCATCATTGCAGTGAAGCCTCAGATCACCAAGTCTGTGTGCCAGGAGCTAGGCGGATCTTGGTCTCACCGTGAAACCTTGCCAATTGTTGTTAGTATTGCTGCTGGAATCACCCTTGGCAGCTTGCGAGAATGGCTGAAGACGAGCGAGGGCAAGACGGCGCCAATCGTTCGAGTCATGCCAAACACCCCTGCGCTCGTTGGAGAAGGTGCATCAGGGCTCTATGCAAGCGAAGACGTCAAGGAGAGCGAGAAGCAGCTCGTTGATGCTCTGCTGAGCAGTGTCAGCAAGGCTACCGAGTGGGTGGACAAGGAAGAATTGCTCGACGTTGTGACTGGATTGTCCGGTAAGTTGTTCTGCATACAAGCAAATTGACACCTCTACAAGGAATGTAGCCTAACGTTGGCACTAGGATCTGGGCCTGCTTACTTCTTCGCCATGGTTGAACATCTTATTGCCAGCGCAACTGCTTTGGGCCTTCCGAAAGAGCAGGCTACCAGACTGGCGAAGCAGACTTGTCTGGGAGCTGGCCAGATGCTTGTCACATCCTCAGATGAGCCAGCTCAGCTGCGCAAGAATGTCACGAGCCCCAATGGAACCACCTACGCTGCTCTACAGACATTTGAATCATTGGGTTTCGACGAAGTCGTTAACAAGGCCGTCAAAGCCGCCACCTCTCGAGCTGCGGAATTGGGGAAGTCATAGTGGGAGAGTTATGAATTAGGCGGGAAAAAAAAAGTATTTTGTGATTAGTTTTCCTTTAAGACTATGAGCCAAAAGAAAATAACGAAAGGAGACAAAGAAGGCGTATTAATAACGTTTTGCTAAAAAAAAAAAAAAAACTAAAAAACAACAACAACAACAATAACAACAAATCAATGGGCTTCCCTCTTGACCTAAACCTCTTCACTTAACATCTGTGTGGGACCCCTTCTCGGCCTTGTCCTCTTCACTCGAGTTCTGAGTGGAAACGGGACGGCCAACTACATCTTCAAATTCCGCCACGATCAAATCTTGCTGTAGTTGTGTGTCAGAAAAAGATCTGACTAGTTTAGAACAAGGGGATAATAGGACATATGACTTACAGGACCCAAAAAGTTCTTCCCATAGAAAAACCAATAAATACCAACGACCATGGCAAAGATGCCGATCACAACGCATACATAATCTACGGGGCCTTATTAGCTATTTGCATTTCCGTGTTGAATACATGTCAGTACTTACTCATATTGTCTCCAGTGACTGGAAGAAACGTGGGGAAACAGAAAAACTATGGACGCTGTCAGCTAGTTCACCCAGGCTTGTCAGCGTAGATGTACTCACCACTGAGGTAACAACAACATAAAGTGCAGCGATGATGTTCACAATCAAGCCAAACGTCTTCCCCATTTTAAAGGGTGTCTTTGCAGTCTGGTAGTTGGCAAGCACCTTCCGTCCGCGGACGAGGAGGACCAAGATTGGGACAGAATAAGACATGTTCAAGAAGATGGTGCAAGATGCGACGTATGCGCTAAAGGCAACCACCGGTCCCAGATACAAGAGGCCGAAGAGGATATTGAAAACAAAGCAGAACATGATGGTGCGTACTGGCACGTTCAGGCCCGACTGAATATGAGTAAAGTAATTGTGAAACACGATGCCGCGGTCGCGAGCCATGGCGTACAGCAATCTGCTGACGCTGGTAATGCTGGCATTCGTGCCGTTGATGAAGCAGACACTGAGCATCAAACTGAGAATGGTGGCAGCAACTCGGCTCTTTGTTGCTTGGAGAATCAGCTCGACGATGGGCATACCAGTCGGAGTAGACAGAATAGTCTCAGGATCAACAAGACAGAAAAGCATAACAAGAATAAAGGCAAAGCCACTGAAATTGCTTTGTTAACGATGTTCTGATTTCAAACAAATAGAATGATATGGCATCGAACTTACGTGACACCGCCGATGACGATGGAGTATAGCATGGCTCGAGGGGCATCCCTGGACGGATTCGGCATCTCTTCTGTCATATGCAGCACTACATCGAATGCAATGAGAGACAGAGCAGACTGCAGTAGACCCAAGATCCAGGCCATGCCATCAGACCAGCCGGTTTCGTTGTTGAAGTCTGTAAAGACAAACTCTGCGCTAGTCTTGTCTGACATGGAGAGCAGAACAATGCTGATAATGACAACGCCGAACACGGACCAGTACACTGCATTTAGTGTTAGTTATCATGCTGAAACTGCTTCCTTGAACTTTGTATTGGATTGGCTTACAGGCAGCATCATTCCATTTTCCCAATATCCTGTTGCCCCAAATGTTTGCAGCCGTTGTAAAGACGAGGACCGCTACGAAGATTCCATATGTCCTAGCCGGGGTGATCTGATAGGCTCCGTTCGATGCAACTACTGCTGCGGCGGAAATAAACTGGGCTAAGTCGTTTTGCATTAGCAGCGTGCCCAAAGGTATCCCTATAAGTAACGAGTGGCAATGTTTGATACTTACAGCCAAAGTAGTCCTGAACAGTTACAACGACAAGCCATCCGACGATGTTGGCCCAGCCCACTACAAAACTCTAGAATAGTTACTTGTTAGTATACGAAATAAAACGTTAGTTAGGGGGGGGGGGGGGGGGGGGGCTCAGTCAGGAACCATACCATCGGCTTCCTCCATCTTTCTGAGCAAAGAGCGTACACAAAGTGGTACTGTCCTCCAGCTGTCGGCCAGATAGAACTGAGTTCTCCAAGACTCGCGGCCACGCAAAAGCAGCATAAGACGCAGAAGATGAAACCGTAGAGCAGTGCTACTGAGCTGCCGGAAGGTAGGACAAGACCTATTGAACCAGCAAGTGCAATCCATGTGCTATCTTGCGAGTCAGTCATCATGACCTCTTGATTCAGTGCATAGGGGGGATAGAATTGAGTCGTACTTGAGAATAGCAAAGGCCATGGCCATTGTCGAAAGAGTTGACAGACGGGGCTGAAGAGCCCCGTCTCCTGGTGCTGCGGCATTCGACCCCAAAAGCGCCATTGTTGAATATACTGGACAAAGGTATTGATGAAGGGAAGAATAGAAACGGACACACAACAAGTGTCTCAAAAAAGAGGCGGTGATGGGCCTGATTTGTATTCACCGACTGCCTTCAGCATCAGTCAGGAAAGCGGAACGTCTGGAAACCTCCTAAAGGACATGATCTCCGCGCCTTGTGCGCTCCGATTGTGGCAGAGGCTTTGACGGACTACCACCGTTTGGTTAGTCTGGATATGCTGCATCGTTATCCTTTGATAATGATAACGAACTGTTGAGGCAATGTTCAAGTGACAAATGGTGGCGATAGCTTCGCAAGTGTCTAGAACAAATGATACGGTGTTGGAGATATGCCCAAATAGGCAATTTCCCGAGAAACTTACCAGCGTGTTCCCCGGACCAAAACTCGCTATCCACTCAAAACGCGGGGTAGAAGGATGCCTATCTAGATAAATGCCCTGGTTTGGTGTACCCTTTTCTCGGAATACTGCCTAAATCAGCAAAAAAGAAGGGCGTGGGGATGATTCATGTGGTTCTATCGCAGCGGTCCGGGAAAGCCTCAGTGGGTATGGAGATTGATAGCAAGGGTGAAGATTTGTACCAAATTTTCAGCTAAAGTGTCCCGTATCACGGGTGGAGTTGCGCGTGGAGCGCGGACCGCAACGTAGTTCTTTGTTCCCGTTCTTCGGTAACACGGTGACACGCGGGCGGTCCTCGTTTGAGCTGGGCGTCACCAAGAGCGCCACAGATTGGCCCAGAACCCGGGAGGGATCCTAAGTGGCTGCCGGGTACGAGGATGCCTCTTTAGTTGGAAGAAGAGGAAGAGGAGGAGGAGGAAGAGGAAAACGAAGAAGAGCAATCAAAACTCGCATGCGCGTGCGGGCTGAGGGTTACGTTCTCTTTTATAGATGCATCAATACTCATACATAAGCAGCCCCCCCCTGTACGCATGCTTCAGGGGTTGGGCGTGATAAGAACCGTTCTTGGTCGCTGTCAACCAACAGTATGTTGCATTTGGGCCACTATTAGGGATTATTTCCGTCCATCGATAACTACTAGTACTGCTAAACATGTTGCTATCTTCAATACTTGAATTTGTGATGCTAAACTGATGGTATCTTGCAAATGAATCATTATCTGGGGAAGTGGGCCAGTGGATAGCTCCGCAAACAGCTGTTGTGGATTGACATCTTCACTTGACGTACGGAGTAGCTGATAGCTTTTCATTGCCTCTACCGTAATTGGTATCCCCCTGGACTTAAAGTGCTTTTGGCGCCGAGTGGATCAATGTCCCTCATTTCTCCCACTTTTGCACTGATATGGCAGCTTTGGCCGCCCGCATTCTATATCGGGTAATTCTGCGAGAGAGGTGAACGATATGCAATACAACAATTCAACCCTTTCGCCACCTATCGATTAAAAGGGCACCGATTCTCAAGATATTTCCGCTTGGAGCTAAACAAACAGGCGATTGTATGATGCCAATGACCTGATGTTGGATTCGCGACCCATTCTCTTGTCTCACAAGTAAATATATTAATAGCTGAAGCGTGCCCTTTACTCTGTAGAATTGCACAATCGCGTCGTTCTGTACATTTCTCGCGTCCCTTACAAACTCCAATCTCGCAATCACAATATCCAATGGCATCCAAGGAAGGTTACTCGTGGACAAAGGCCCAGGGTCTCCGGGCCGGCGTTCCTTCAATCGGCGTGATTGAGCCGCCTTCTAATGTCAAGAGCGCCGATACAGTCTACGATGTTATTGTCGTGGGCGCAGGTTATTGCGGCCTCACAGCCGCTCGAGATGCGAGTTTGGCAGGTGAGTAGTCCAATGCTAGACCAATGGGGTGAAACTTGTGGGAAAGAATCTGACCTTTGCTTCCTTTTCTTAATCCAGGCTTGAAAGTCCTGCTGCTAGAAGCACGTGACAGAATTGGCGGTCGATCGTGGTCATCCAACATCGAGGGATACCCGTACGAGATGGGTGGAACATGGGTATTCTGGGGACAAGCCAATGTATGGCGCGAGATTGCAAGATATGGAATGCAGGACGAGCTAGAGATCTCTTACGACTTTTCTCGAGGCATCAATAAGTATTTGCTATCAAGCCCACAAGGCACACAAACCTTAACCCACGAAGAAGAGGTAACAAAATACTCCAACGCCATTTGACTTTACAATCCTGCATTGGGTATCCTGAAAGAAGCTGACCTTGTAAAGGATGCACTGATGCAATCTTCACTCGCCAAACTCGTCAACGTCGATGGATGCCTGGGCAAAACCGTCGTTCCTTTCCCCCACAGCGGTGTCCTCACCCCAGAGGCTCGCAAATACGATCACATGTCCGTCGCCGACCGCCTTGCCGAGATCAAGAACGACCTCACCCCCAACGAACGACTTTGTGTCGAGTCATTCGTCCTTCTCTGCAGCGGAGGCACTCTGGAGACAACAAGCTTCTATGAGTTCCTCCACTGGTGGGCACTGAGTGGCTACTCCTACGAGGGCTGCATTGACTATCTAGTCAAGTATAAGTTCCGTGGCGGCCAGTCGTCATTTGCCATCAACTTCTTCAAGGAGGCTCTGGCCTCGGGCAACTTGACCTACGCCTTCAACAGCCCGGTTGCCACCATCCAACATGGGGGCAATGGTGTTCAGATTACAACGCGTGCTGGCCAGACGTACAAGAGCGCAAAGATGATTTGTGCCATTCCGTTGAATGTCTTGAATGATGTTGCATTCGATCCCCCTTTGGCACCAGGACGAAAAGCAGCTGCGACTACCGGCCATGTCAACCAGTGTGTCAAGGTCCATGCCGAAATCAGCGACCGAGATCTTCGCTCGTTCACGGGCATCAGCTATCCGCACAACGCGCTGCTCTACGGCTTCGGAGATGGAGAGACTCCGGCGGGTAACACGCATGTGGTGGCATTCGGCGGGCAGCACAACCACTTCCATCCAGAGGAGAACCTCGAATATACAAAGGCAGCGTTCCAGGGTTTCGCGCCCATGAACATCGAGAGACTGGTAAGGACTCTTCCATATATGTTGGAAAACACGGATCATGGATTAACACGATCAAACTAGGTCTTCCATAACTGGTCCAAGGATGAATTCGCCAAGGGAGCTTGGTAAGCATCAGATTCCTTCCCATCTCCTATTTTCTTTCAGCGAGCCCGATTTCTGACTTGTGATTTTTGTTATAGGTTTTTCCCAGCACCAGGCTTGCTATCCACGCATCTGAAGGATATGAGAGCAAGAGAGCAGAACATTGTATTTGCCTGCTCCGACTGGGCCATTGGATGGCGTAGCTTCATCGATGGTGCGATCGAAGAAGGAACCCGCGCTGCGATTACTGTACGAGCCGATTTCGCTGGCCGAGCCAAGCTGTAAGAAGCTGAGCTCTAGGGATATCTCGAAAACAGAGATGGAACAGAAAAAAAAGAGACAAAAATATTGTATAATAGACCAGCGAATAGCAAATTCATTCACAGAGCCATATGCCCTCACATGATCAGTATTGGGCGTTGACGGGTGACAACTTCAGTCCATCTTTGGGACTCCTGGTTTGCCCATATGTGTTCAAGGCTTTGGACTGCAATGGGAATGGTGCCAAATTCTGTGCAGCTGTAGAGGCTTTGTAGTCGCTGAGAAAAGAAGGCTCGGTGTTCTGGCAAGATACTTTCCGCGGCGGCGACAAAATATGTCCAGACTAGAGCGTGACAGCCATCGACGCTTGGATCAAGGTCGAGAACTGTCTCTCGAAGCCGCTCTACTGACCGGATGGACTCTTCTCTTGATATGAGGTGGAGAGCACGATTACGGTATAAATCGCACGCCTGTCGGATTGCCTCCTTCATTATAGCGACATTGGCATATTGCTCGGGGTCTTGGCTGAGCGATGGATACGAAGACATGAAGTCTAGATAGTAGTCGGGGCGTTTGGACAAGGTTTGTAGTCCTTTGGTTTCACTGGATAGAGGGAATCCGAACAGTTCGAACCTGAATGATTTATAGGTCAGCATGTAGCTCGCTTCTGTGTAAATGACGAACTTGAAGCAACTTACATTCGTGTTTGCTCTCTGATAAATCCCCTTGTAGAGACTGACAGAGACTGCACAGAATCGGATGACTGTGCCAAGTTTGAGAGAATCTCCAGAAGATGCACATAATTGTTGGCACCAGTGATCGTCTCCCCAACCAGCAACACAAGGATGGTTGCCCAGGTTGATAGACTAAAGAGCCTTTTTGGCTCCAGCTGGAGCGAGTCGCGAAACAGTTTCGATAAGATGGCGTGTTGGCCAACCTCGGCCGCCATGCGCATATGAGGCGCCCTTTGCGATAGATGGAAGGCCGCGATAACGGAGATGGCCTGTCCGACAAGTTCGTCTTCACATGCGAGAGGAAGTAGGATGTCGCGATAGCCATTGCCATTAAAGTCAAACACAACCATTTTCGGCGCAATGAATTCCGAAACTGCCATTCGAGAGAGTTCTAGTCAACAGCTGCCATTGGGAATCA
This sequence comes from Trichoderma sp. TW21990_1, assembly GCA_010015515.1. Lineage (NCBI taxonomy): Eukaryota > Fungi > Ascomycota > Sordariomycetes > Hypocreales > Hypocreaceae > Trichoderma > Trichoderma sp. TW21990_1. The sequence continues at coordinate 2,261,237 of ML974119.1, forward strand.
CTGCCGGGGATTAGAAGAAAGTTCTTACAATGGTTAAAGAACAGCCTGGCTTGAGGGGACACGACTTGAATAGCGTGTTGCGGGTGAGCAAGTTGCATTTCTCTTGGTCCAAGCTCTTCCACATCGTCTTCTAAGCTCTCATCCGGAGAATCTGCATTAGATGGAGGATTGTCTGGGCGCAGCGGCCCAACGATGGGCCGCGCTTCCGAGGCTTTTCGTGGAGAGGTGGAACTCCGGTGAGAAGACTGCCTCGCCGCATCTGACGAGGATCCCGATTGCTTGCTGGTTACAGTGACCCATCGGTACCGATTTGGCGCTCGTAGTCCAACTTTCCCAGCATCGCTCGCAGCGCGATTTGCAGCTTGCGGAAAGCGCGGCGAGCTGCCATTCTTCATGTGGGAGCTGAAACGACACTCGATACCTTGGCCAGAACACTTTATCCCCTTTTTGCAGCACTTGAAGCATTCAGGCTCTGTCTTATCGCAGCGCACTCGGCGCGTGCGGCATTCGAGACAACCTTGTCTGGAGTCAAAATTTCCGCGCTAGACATAGGGGAAACCAGACAGATGGATGGGCGTACCGTTGTTTCTCTTTGCCAGCGACATGGCGACGCAGCTTGAGACTGGTCGTGTTTTCGCCACTGAAGCTCTCCAGGAACGGATCAATGGAAGTATCAGAAGAGTTGAAGGCGGAGTACGTAACCGTTTGCGATAAGAGCTGAGGGGGCTGTTTGGCGCAACTTAATTTTCAGTTGACGGGGGTAGGGCTCTGGACAAGGGGCGAAACTCGGGTCATAGATAGGGAGGGCCAAGAAAAATACGGAGTAGGAAGCACGGAATACGGCGTGAAAGATGGAGGAATGCGGAGACTCAGCTCTGTGGGGGAGCCGTGATGTCCGATAGTGCTAGTCCCAAAGGACAAAGGATGAAGGTGGTTAAGACTCGGCTCTTCTGGCCGCGGCTATATCGATGGGTTTGCTGGTGGACCGGCATTAAAGAGAGGAGCTGAAGATAGGGATTTGCAGTTTTAGGTCGGCCTGTAGAGGCCATACTCGTAAGCGCTGGGTTATCAGACTCTGCACGCAATGCATTAGATATGACTCTCCCTGGCAGATATCGAATTTAGCCAGTTGCATGCACCAGGACCAACAGCAGGTTGCACCCAGTCGCGGCGAGTCTTGGAAGCCTCTGAAGATACCGGAGTGCGGGATATACGGATCAATGGATTAAGCTAGTCGTTGGACTGAATCAAATGCCGATTCACGTCAAAACTTAGTGCTTACTCCAACCTTGTGCCTGGCAGTTGAAAGGATGGGATGCAACCAATTCACGCGGCCTCGCTGGCTCTGGAGAATGTTCACTGTTTGCTATTACGAGAATTGCATGTTGGATGGGAAAAGTGCGCGATGCTTGTGTTCTAACCAAATGGTATCTCCAAGACTCCAATTCACACACGGAACAACATACACAATCACAGTGAGTACAGAGTACTAATTTTTGCCGATGCATACGTACGTACTGTACTAACGACATCTACCGACTATTCATCTCGCTCCGAAATACCCTACCTAGCGTAAACCCCTTTACGACGTCTACACATTCATAATCGGACCCAACCACGACTCGTAATCGTCAGCACTTGTGCCATTGATGCCGTAATGCAACACACGCAGCAAGGGCTGGCAAACACCAGACGTCAAGTTAAAATCCATGCTATTTTCGCGCATGGTGAGCGGCTAGAGCATGGTAAATTCGGTGGTAGTGCTGGGATACAACCAAACCAGTACCCAATACTGGAAGGGGTACGCCCAATGCCCTATTGTGCCATTATGCCGTAATTTGGAACGCCGAGCAAGCCCTTCTGCAATGAGTAGGTCTATGTCTGGAACATTTAACTTGACGGACGGGTTTAAGCAGTAGTATCAGCACGAAGCTAGTGTTGACGGGCCTGTCATTTCCAGCCCATGCTGTGACGTGTTGCGCTCAATGTGCTTTGTGCTACTACTATAGGGCACTCCGAGATATGGAATTGCGTAGTTGCTACTGTATTTGGCAATCTTGACATGGCCTGAGTACTCCGGAGATGGGTTCCGAATATGCTTGTGGCTCATCTGGAGCCGTAGACTGCACATTAATCTCTGCCGAATTTCCCGGGTGCTGGGGTAATTTTGACTTGGCAAATTTGGTGGCATACTTAGTCTCATGAACATTGGTAAATCCGAAGAATATCTAGCCCGACCCTACGGTGAAGTTAAGGGTTCGAATATACAATGCCCCCGAATGAGAAATGGATTAGGGTTTGACTTTCTCAGACGTGTTTTTATTGGCGATTATTTAATTTTGCCGGTTTTGGCGAGTTGAGTAGACTCGGATGAGGTGGGTGATATTGGAGAGTGGCTAGCAACGGCGGCGTACGCCTTAATTAGTCTACTACCTTGCTTTGTGACGGAAGAGCTGCAATAGATATTTAGCGCCTCCATAAGTACTGCGGTTGACTGTAGAAGAGAGGTGATCTCTGCGATGCTGAGATCCGGTCGCTGTGTCTTGGCTAGAGTATAGACGCTAGGGTGCGGCCATTGATGTGCCTGATAAGGTAGTATAGCTGGTAGCTGAAAGCCGATACGTGGATAGAATGTTGCCCCCTGGAGAAGTTAGTTGAGAATTGAGTGACATTTCTACAGTCGGTCTAATGGGAGAAAAGGAGTTGATGGCATGAGCTGCTGAATTAGGAGAGTCTTGGGTTTTAGGCGGGCCGAAGCGCAGCGTGTACCTCTTCCCAACACCAAGACTTGCAATATCCTTGACAACCTGTTCTGATTGGTCATATGCAAGGAGTGCAAAGGTGAATTGGCCTGCTGTATCTAGTTCCGGCAAAAGAATTGGTGTGCCCGGATCGTTCGTATCGTATTAGATGACGGTTATCACATTGAGGGCTGAGGGTTCAGAGGAATACACGCTGAGCGAACATAAATACGTTTGATAGACCGAATCGGCTATTCTCTTCTCCATCTGTGATCTCTTTTTGCGCAGCTGTCCAAACTCTGGTGTTGCAGCCCCCAGATTGCGATTGCAGTACTGGACCAGGGGGATCCAGACCGCTGCCAGCCTGGAAAATGATGAGTGGCTCGTCAATGAGAAAAAGGAAAGCTGTATGTATTCCACTGTGCAGCAGATATTGTCCTCTGCTTTTAACACCGTTGGATTGACTTCATTCTCTACGGAATCCACAGCTAGAACTTCCAAGGCCTGGCCTGGCGTAGAAACCGCACAAGGCCCAAGATTGCCGTCATTCCCAAGAGCAGCAATAACAGCCATGCCGCTTTCCACAATATTTCCGGCCAGTTAAATATATGGAGGCACTTGCTCCGAATACAACAGAATATCAAGAGGCATGGTGATAACGTCGACAACATTATCCGAAGCTTGTCCCATCGCTGTCATGATGACATCGTCTCCAGAGTTCTCACTGCATCCAAACACTCGATACATACCAACGCTTGCTCCAATAGGACTAAAGCCATGACCGTGAGTATAAATCATTCAGATAATACCTTGATTGGGTGTTAGTCAACCCGGTGTAACTGAGGGCTTGGACGTGAGGTCGACTTCTTACCAGCAACGTGAATGCCACGCCCCCCAGTCGCATATGTAACTAAATAGTCATCATCCGAAACTGGAGCCTTAGTTTCAGTATAGTCAGCTCCAACTAAGTCTAACCAAAAGCTATCTTGTAGCCCAACCCAAAACCGCCGCCAAGCGACGGGTGTAGATAGCCTACCCCGGTGTCAATAATACCAATCTCGACGGTGCACAGGTCCAACCGGCCTCATATCCTTGACGATGTTGATCCCCAATGAGTCAGATTCTGAGATATTCCATCTGTAAGAATTAGAAATGGGCTATAAAAGAGTTTAGCATTGCTGAACTCCTTGCCGAAATGGTATTTGATGTTTCCACCTGGTCTCTGAGCGAAAAGTGAAGCAGCTTCAGTACTAGGGGTGTTTTCAGGTTCCACAACATGAAGATTTGGAATGTAAGTAACGCTTGAGTGCTGCTCGGACACGACACTACAAACCAATTTCCGTTAAGTTGGCTTTTTGACACCACAGGGTCGAGTAAACCAAGGAGGAAGTCACTTGGCAATGTAGCCTTGGGCTTCGTTTTGACATAGCGACTGGCCCCATACTTCTAACGAAGTCAGCGAGCAACATGGAATAGAGGCCTCAAATCACACACATATTCATAAGTGTTGAAAGCTCTACCAAGATGTAATGCGATGATACGCGTATGAGGGGTTCATGGTAGAACATGTCATTGCAATGTTGCTTTCCACTTGGGGGTGTGGGCTTTAATAGGAAGGTAATGGAGTTTTGTGCCATTACCTAGCTAAACTTGAACCTTTTTAAATGGAGAGAAATACGATGCGTAACATCGAGCCCCATATTTGCACCACTGCTTGCAGCACATTTAGTATTTTGTCTTACCATGCTGATTCCTACGTCTCTTATCAACATCACCCATAGGGTGCTATGTAGTTAATTGGCTGACGCTCGTCGTCATCAATTCTGTCCTGGCAGACAGGAGGCAAATATATTTTTTTTGACAGCGTACATTTCCTTGATTAGTCAATTCGGAGGGCAACTCTGCATGATTGTTGTCAATAGTGTACCGCGGACTATGATGATCTATACCTACCACAAGGGTCCGGCTTTTAATAGAATACTGATATGCCCACTGAATCAAGTTTCACTGCAGTGATGCTTCACAGAGGGCTGATTGGCCTAGAGGGTAATTGAGTGTATTGGTGCTGGGCGGAATACTCGGGTTCATCTCCCCTAACAGTTGTATAATCATCGCCAGAGGTTAGTTGAAACACCTGGACTGGATTCAGGCGCCAGATTGTGTAAAATTGCTTTGCTTGAGTTAATAATCAGCTTCATACTTCTAGTCAACGAACTCTTAGGTAAATACGTTTTATTCATTAGTTCAATAATCACCCTCGGGTTCCAATTCTGGGATAAGGTTTAGACTGGCTTCAGGCACCTGCGTAACTCAAATCAAGACGGCCATGATAACCTTCTTGGTAGCGGCTCGGAATCCATTGATCCAGAGGCTCTGTAAGTATTTAGCTTCACGGTGCTGTCCAATTCCGTCACAGTGTTAGTTCTTTTTGAAGCGGAGTTCAGAGAACGCTCTTTGCTCGTATTCCGCACTTGGACGAATTGGCAGAAAAGATTCAACCAGTAGTATTAGCTGGCGCGAATACAGTGCGCAGACGGATCTAAAAAGTGCCGAAGTCCGGTTGCCTGGCAGGAACCCCGTGAACTAGGACGCGGAGAGACGAGTTGTTTTTACCTTAATAGTTGTTTGTCGAAGCCAATAAATATTCTTGACTTCCCCAACATCATAATCATTTGGAGATATGATAATTGTGCAGTGTTGCTTTTGAGTTCCGTCGTTGTTGTAACTTCAGCCGTGACTCAAGCCCGAAGCTATCAGTACAATTCTGGAATCCAAAGTTTTCAATCAAGGGAAAAAAAAAAAAAAAAAAAAAAAAAAGCCGAACACGATGTCCCATTTTGATCAAATGCGCCATGAAACGGCGTTAGACCGTTGGAAAAGGTTCACTTATTTCGATGGCCTTCCAGAAGAAATTAGCCCTTTTCGTAAACTGCTGGAAGAATATAGCAAGGTGCCGCCAAGCGAAATTGACGAACTCCTCATCAACACGGTCAGTAGTATTCCTTTTCGTTTCTTTCCACTTTCCCCTTCATTTTTCTTTTTCTTTTTTCTTTTTTCTTTTTTTCTACTTTGCGGGCTTCTCGTCACTCATATCTCATACCTCCTTGACAGCGTAAGAAGCTCTGGGAGGTAGCCATGTACCCATGCATCGGCCGATGGAGTTTTCTCAATTTGCGCAGCATACAAGACTCTCATTTTGAGACCGCATTTGAACGCCTAAAGAACCAGACTGGTCCTGATGCTGGGTCAAACTCTACAGACACACTCCTTGATATTGGATGCTGTGTTGGTCAAGTGTTACGAAAGCTGGTGCACGATGGAATCGAGCCAATACGCTTGTTTGGCACGGATCTACACCCCGAATTTATTTCTATCGGCACGGAGCTATTTGGTGATACAGGATGCGGCTTGACTTTCGCAGCTGGAGACATGCTAGACCAGGAGGATAAAGCTCTAGATCTGTTAGATGGCAAGATTACACTCGTACACGCGGCGAATTTCTTTCATCTATTCACGTGGGAGGAACAAGTGAAGATCGGAGTGCGGATAGCACGCTTTTTAAAGCCCGGGACGACCGATGCCCTAATCTTCGGTAGGCAAATCGGTACCCATAAACCAAGAGAGCGGGACGGAAGAAAGAAATCTTTCCTTCATAACCAAGAAAGCTTACAGAAGCTGTGGGATGAGGTCGGGATGAAAACGGAGACCCGATGGAGTGTGCAGGTGAGTAGTAGTGAAGACAGAAAGGTGGACGTTCCAGGATTTGGAGAAGCGGACAGATATATTCGGTTTGGAATCTATCAATCTGCACTGTAAATAGAAAGATTGGCCCTTTGCGAAGTATGAGGGAAGGCAGTTTTACACATCTTTCCCAAGAGAGAAATAGACGAGTTAGTGCAATTTGGGTGTCGTTTAACATAACACATTAAGGCTCTGCTTAATCCATTTAGATTGAAATCCGCGGATACCATGAAAGATGGTTTTAGTAGTGAATGCAGTGATAAATTGACATGGCCTACCCACCGATAGTCGGATGCGTACTTTGGGGGGGGGGGGTTAGCCATGGGAGTGCAAGAACACTTTGCTGGGAGGCGCTATAAAAGCCAACTACCCCTAAGAACTATACAACTACAAATGCTCGGCTGCCGGCGGTTGAGATTACTATTTAAATTTCATTTTCTCTGTAACTCCATATTTAGAAGAATGTAACATAGATGCCTTTTGCGGAAAGTTACCCTGTCGCTGGTGGAACCTGTGGCACTCTCCAGCGACTTACTTGCTTAGTATGTAGTAGCACTTGGAGTAGATTGCTGGTAGTGGTACGCCCTTCCTTTTGGTGGCTCCGTTCAGGGCGCTCCATGACATGAAGAATTTGGAGACGATTGATCCACTTCAGTCGCCGTCATCGCAGCCACCACATTGGCCGATTTTAGCCGCTTTAGAACAGACATTGAACCACCAGATAGGTACATAGCTTCCCTTCGAGTGTTATGCTCCCCTTAGAACTGGTGCAAAGATATCGACTTGGAATCCGTGGAAACTTAGCACTGATCGAAAGCTTCTGATACCATACGAGCAATCATGAAGACAGTCGGCATCATTGGCGGCAGCACCGACTTAGCAACGGTAGAATACTACAAGCTGATCAATGCGCACATTCGCGCAAAGCTCGGGGGTCTTCATACCGGAGAAATTATTATTAATTCCATGAACTTTGAGCGCAGCGCCCATTTTGTGAACAATAATCTCTGGGACGAAGGAGGAGAGTACTTGCATGGAAAGGCACTGAGCTTGGAGAGGGCTGGAGCCGATTTTATCATCTGCGTCTCAAATACGTGGCACCGAGTGTCTGAGGTATTCATGAAGGATGTTAAGATTCCTCTTTATCACATCGTTGATCCAACAGCCCAGGCGATATTGGATCTAAATCTGCAGACCGTTGCCTTGCTGGGGACCAAGGCCACCATGTCCTCGAATTACCTGCCGAATGAGTTCTCAAGCCGCTTCGGAATAAATACCATTGTACCAACAGAAGAAGAACAAACTTACATTGACCATGTCATCTTCAACGAACTCGCCAAATTTCAGTTCACCGAGGAATCTAGACAAGGCTACCTCAACATTGTTGACAAGTTGGTCTCTCGAGGAGCACAGGGTGTAATCTTGGGATGCACTGAGATTCCGCTACTCATTGAACAAAAACATCGACCAGATGTTCCAATGTTCAATACTTTGGAGCTACATGCCCGCGGCGCTGCAGAGAAGGCGTTGTTGGACTAGCATGAGAAACTTGGATCGGAAGCTTGGAGGAAGTGACTCAGTTTTTGCAGGCGATTCATGATTTGGGTATCACAAAGAAGCCTAGGATTAGAGAAGACATAAGAATCGTTTAGAGACAGGTGGTGGGTGTTGAAGAGCCGATGAGCAATATTGAGGATGTGTGGTTCTATCTCTCCATACAAGGGCGACTTTCTATATACAATAATAGAAAACTCGTGAAATGTATTTGCAATTGTGTTAAATGATGAACGGTGAAAAATGTTGCACAAACTCTGGGCTTCGTTAACGGAATGAAGCCACCGAGGGAACGCAGTACGATTTCTGCGTCCGTCAAAGCTAGCCATGATAGATGATGGGCTCTGTGACAAGATTCCCCGCCCTGACATTGTCCTGGCGCAGCGTGTCGCCAACTCACGATGCGGGACGATCCAGTTGAGGAGTGGCCCAACCATGACGGCCAGTGTCTCCCTGCAGACCCGTATCTTCGGACGCGGTGGGCACAGTTCAGCTCCTCAAGATTGCATAGATCCCATCATCATTGGATCTTCATTGTGGTTCAGCTACAAGCAATCGTCAGCGGTTAAATCGATCCTGGTCAACCGGCAGTTGTTACGTGTGGAAGCATACATGCCGGAGTTGCTCCAAGTATTGTACCTGACTTCTTGGATATGAAGATTAATATTCAGGCACTCATAAGCGACGTCATTAGCCGAATTTTTGCATGCGTGAAGAGAATTGTTGAGGCCGCGTGTACAGGCCCGAAACGAAACACGCCATATGTGAATGCTGAGATAGTCAAATCGAAGCGCCAGGTTCGCATACTACTAAGAATGGCGCATATCTATACGAACTTATCTTATTAAAATCGGTGGTATTAGAGATGGCCATTACTAACTATGGATCAATGCAAAGAAGTTACTCAGCAGTGCATTGGAAATGTCAGAACGATATGGCTCCAATTGGGTAATGCATGGTAACAACCTCACGGTACAGGTCATGACCTTGGAACATAGTGGATGGCCAAGATAGGTAATATTCTCAACCGCTAACAGTACTCACAAATCCCCATGAGAGCTCCAAGCTTCCTGCAATGACTGTATTCCTTGAGAAGTCGCCAATGTCGTAACCCGTTCGATTCGCTGTAGCATACGGACTAATTCAGCCTGCTGCTCCGGGTTCTTCAAACTTTGACCGCCTAGCCATCCGGTATTAGCAATAAAGCTTGTACTTGAGACACCAAACTTACAAACAACGAGAGGCTGCACTGCATTAACGAGAGCACCAGGATATTTATCGCCCAGGGCTTTCGTCATGCCGCATAATTGAGTTGTATGCTTCAGTATTTCACCCTTCTTCGTGTTAGCGAGATATTGAAACTACCCTCGTGAGTAGATGCATATCCCAGTTTCACTTACTTCAATGGCTCTTGCAAATTGTAGAAACCCAATGCCACTTGGGCGATGTGGGTTATGAAGCGCAAGAAGCACCTTTACAAGGTGATAAAATTGCATCGCCACAACTGAAAGGTGTCAGCCTGAAATGAAGTAGTTATCGGCGACAACATCACTCACTATGCCAAGTACAAAGGTACAATATTTCTGGAAATCCTTTGCCATCATCTATGACATATACGGGATCAAACGACTCCGGCAGCGAGTCTCTCCAAGCGATCGCCTCGTTCTGTAACTCGTCCCAACTGCTCTCATCAACAGCATGACTTCCGGGGTATCTAGAAAAGCAGTAATCTATCACTTCAGCTGTCAACATGGTCATCTTCTCCGTTTTCACGTAATCAGTGTCTCCTCCCCACGTAATATCGACTTTCCAGTTGCGGGGGCCGATGGTGGTTGGCTTTCCCGTTGCAAGAGCAACCATGATCTCTTCCCGAAAATATGTCCAGAAAGCTGTCCTTTTGAGCGCTCGATAGCCAATATTCTTTCGATTATGTGTGAATAAAGATGAACAACCCCGTAAATGCCGCTGATGATCCGTTTCATAGCTCATCATCTCATACATTCGAAGAATAACGGTGGATATTGGCAGCACGTTATCGAGTGTCGTAGATGGGTCGGCTAATGCCGGTATAAGGCCTTTGACGCATAAGTCATGGTAGTGAACGGCGCAAAACTCGTCACAGGATCCATCTTGTCGATTTAGGTGACATGCTGAAAACGCGAGGACGGCGTGGAGTAAAATGGGACAGCTCATTGCAAGGTAAGGCACAAAGGTCTCGAATTGGCGTTGTGGATCATTTACATCGAGCTGCATTGTATCAGTATCATAATTGAGGGAGTCAAGAAGAATGTGTACATACCCAGCAGGCCAGGTTATTGATGTAGTGATGAAGAAGGCGAGCTATCAGCGGATCTCCAAGTGGCTCGGGTGGACCTTGTATATATATAGATGACCCAGAAGCCCGTCTCAGGATCAATGATTTTACTGGATCGATGGTTTCCATGCTAGCGCCGCTGGCTATTGAATGAGGAGACGCAAAATTAGCAGCATCACGAAATGGTCCAGGAGTTAAGATCGGGACCATATCGTCTCTTCCCAAGTCTAGTGGAAGAATATTGGGCGATGGTTCTATAAGCTCATTAAGTATTCAATGCCATATGAGTTGAGACAATCTACATTACCATTTGCTGGTTGATCGAGCGGTGTGTAGATGTTTGCTGTGCTGGTCGCGTGCGCACGGGTCGGTGTATTTAACAGTTGTTCCTCATCGTCGTCGTTAGTGACGTCAACAGAATGTATAAACGTGACTGAACAGAATGAATATGAGCAGTTCTTCGAGATCGGTAGACAAAACGAGGGCTTACTCTCCGATGGCGTTTCCAACCAGACATGATCCGCCGAGAACTGGAATAGCCCGTTGTCGTCGTCACGCTGACTAGAGTTATCAAGAGCCTCGTATTCGCAATCGCGGCGACTAATTTCGCAGTGTCGACATTGAGGTTTTCTTTCATCGCCTTCGTCATGTCAGTATTTACGGAAAAAACTAGTAATGGTCCATTATGAACCCACATTTCATATGTCGCTTCCGACATGTGATACTTTTCAGCACAAGCTGTGATCAGTATCGTCAGAGAGTCAAATATCTAATTGCCACTTAGCTCTCACCAGCCTTGGGGGGAATTAGCACCCATATGTATACTTAGTTTTGTGTGGGATTCTCACCAGTTCTGACCCGCCTATGAACCTCTTGCGCTGGCGCCATGATTGCGACACACCAGCGACGGTCAACGTCGAGGATGTATCATGGTTGTAGGGCTTATAACCAATCATGGGCAGCTGCACTTTCGAGTAAGAGTTACGACCAATAAATTACATGTAACATGGAGAGACAGCTGAGAAATTGCGGGGGAGGCTGGTGATGGAAACTAGAATTAGCACGTAGTCCACGTGATCTTAGAGTCGAACCATGAAACGAGGTTCTAACCAAGGAAGACGATCATCAATAATATGCATCTTTACAATATTTAACCGAAATTGTAAGCTGGCGTAGGATGTATCATATGTAATGACGAATTGGTGGCAAATTTGAGGTAAATGATGAATCAGAGTGAATATTGGAAACTAACTGGAGGCACTGTTATAACTCATTTTTGTAAAATATTTAGTCGTATAATCATAAAAACGGCATGTTGAGCTTGTTAGACATCGCTTCCATCATCTTGAACATGTGTAATGGTCCCATCCTGGGCGACGCTAACGTTCTTTTTCTCCAGACTTGCTTTGACGGGGTCCTTTGCCTGAAACAGGTCCTCAATTTCTTCCAAGCTCCAGCCCCTTGTTTCAACGAAAAAGAAATAAATGACAACGACGCCAAACGCGTCCCAAAAGACATAAAGAAGGTAATATCTCCAGCCAGAATTAGCGATGGCAATCGGTGGGACATATGTATTCATGACCTTGACAGCATTGTTCATGAATGCCAAGTAGGCCATGCCCTTTGCTCGAGAATTGAATGAGAGAACCTCGACGGGGTAGAGTGATTGCATCGGAGTCTGTCATGAAGCAAAAATAGTTAATAAAATTCCCGAAAACTTGCGGAGCGTATACATACCCAAGCGAAAGCGAAGACGATTAGGAAAATATAGAGGAAGGCAATTCCAGTTCCGCCTACGGCGGGTCTCCCAGCCTGCAGGGCAGTGCAGGCCGTGATAATTGCAATAGATACCGACATTCCAGCACTGGAGAACATGAGAAGTTTGCGACGACCAAATTTATGCACAACACTAAGTCCACAGAGTGCTGCAACTGCCATCACTGGGGTTTGGATCGCGTTTAAGAGCAGTTGAGTATTGACATCTGTGATACCTACTGTCTTGACTGAATCGTTTATATCAGTGAATGATCTGGCGGGTGCATGCAACATATTAGAAGAGACATACCCATCAGCGGAAAATAATAACTTGTCGGCGGCAAGTCGAGTTCTCCGAACCAAGCGATACAGGTCACCAGAAAAGTCCGATAGCGTGCTGCTCTAGTGTTAAATAATGACCTAAAATCCCACCATCGTTTATCGGAACCATCAAGTTCAATGACTTCGATCATTTCTTGCAGCTCGAGATTCGCAACAATAGCATTTGGGTCCCCATCACCATGATATTTAACAAGTATACTTTTCGCTTCTTCTATTCGTCCTTGGCCCACATACCTACAATCCTTGTTAGTATGTTATTTAGGGATACTAGAGACAAACCTAGTCTATACGTACCATCGAGGACTTTCGGGGATAAACCAAACGGCACATAATATAATGACGGATGGGAGACCTTGGATAGCAAGGGGAAGTCTCCAAGGATAAGATAGTGTAGTTTTTGCATGATTCAAGCCAAACTCCAACCAAGTTGACACTATGGTACCAAGAAAAAAGCAAGCTTGGTAACCACCTGTAAGCTGGGCACGGTACTTGGGATAAGACATTTCAACAACATAACTAGGGCCTGCAGTTTGAACAAGCACAGCACCCATGCCCAGAATGAAGCGACCTCCCATGAGCATAGACAAATTTGTACCAGCAGTCTGGAGAATGGCGCCGACCACGCAAATGGCAGATCCAATAGCCATGCCTACTCGACGGCCATATGTGTCAGAACAAGGGCCAGCAAAAAAAGAGCCTGCTATGTTTCCAATGACATAGAGAGCTGCAACAAGACCTTGATTCTTGGTGGTAATACCAAAGTATTTGGTAAATTGGGGGATGGCCGATAAGCCTCCTGTTTGGATGTCAGCATCAGGATTCATTGATGTTGCTGCCACATTGCAAACACACCAAAAGTGTTGGAGTCAAATCCATTTGTGGCTGAGCACAAGTACCCGACGAAAATGCATCCGTATAGCTTCAAGAAGCTCTTTCGGAATACGCGAGGGTTCTCTCTTAGCAATGCAGCTTGCATGCGTGACTCAGTCATGCAACTCTGCGTGGTGACTTTGACGGGGTCCTCATCATGAACAATGTCATGGAAAATTTCATGCTGGTTCATTACTTTTGGGCTATCCATGATGGAGGAAGGAAGCCTGCGTAAGGCCTCCTCAGACATTAAATTAAGATGAAATTTGGCATTGATCTGCCCGTCTCGGTGAAGAGGGGCCATGCAGTTATATGTAAGTTCCACATGTTACTACTAGCCTCCGAAATTCACGGCTCCCCACAGCTGAACATGGCTTCCCCAGAAACTGTCATAGTGAAATCCAGATCATTTCCCCAGAAATGATGTTTAGGTTCTTTTTCTCCGCACTTTGGTAGTGATTTTTTCCCCACTCATAAGGACATACGATCCGACGTTGTTCACGAGAGACTGGGCAAGAAGTTTCGGCAACGTTTAAATTTTGAAGTTAGGCGACGAGACAACGAATACCATTGCTGTTTGGGCTTCATAGAATACACCCCTCTTGGTAAATCTTTCATTCAGCCGCCGTGATTACCGATCAGGTGATCGGCTAAACAATTATTTTAGGAACTGCCGAGACTCGAGCTATTACGTTCATTAGATCACTAATAAACCATCAAATATATCTACGTTTTCCTTGTCGCACAGAGATAACATGCAGTTCGCTTGATGCACAATGCACGCCTCGTGCACATGGCTCTACGACCCTACCAAGACGGATCGACTAGAAGCTCCGAGTGCGGAAGAGCACCTTTTTTAAAGTTCACACATATGCCTACATTAGTTGTCTAGCTTATGTTATAAAGACCTATGGCGATATTTTTATTAAATCCCTTTTTTTTTTTTTTTGAAGGGAGAGTTTTGATACTGCAAGCCTGAACGGAACGGTTAAACTCTGCGCGTGTAGTAGATCGTTTAGATGTTTCAATTCATATCTCTAATTAGTTGTTCAACAATTCGTCCACAGGAATAGATAGAAATATCAGGCATCTTCGCTCTATGAGAATAAACAAGAGCTAACGGTCTATATGCCAACACCTTCCCAGAAAATCAAGGAGAGCATTCGCGTTAGTACAAGTCCACCTTGCCTCCGCCAGAGCACATGCTTTCTATAATTGCCAGATCATTCAGCGCTTCTTCTGGACCTGCCCTCTTTTCCGATTTCCCAATTTTAACTGCTTCTAGGAAAGCTTTAATTTCCAATTCCACCCCTTTACTCCTTATTGTCTCTGATTTACTCTCCCCAGTAGCAAGATCGAGAGACAACACGAAGCCATCGGGACCATCAGTTAGGAAAAAGCTGCCCTTCGATCCAATGATAGTAAGCTCCGAGGCCCGTCGTGTTGACGCAAATGACATAGATATGGTCCCCGTTCCTCCGCCACTTAGCAGGATGCCGGCGTTAAGAGTATCAAGGGGTGGCAGGTGAGGCGCAACCTGACGAGCAAAACCAGCCGTTTCAACAACCTCTTGACCTGAAATATAACGAAGCATGGCCGTTTGATGAACTCCACCATCAAGCAAGAAACCGCCCTGATATTCCGGCACCTTTCTCCACGGAGTTTCGTACCACTTTCCGTTAGGAGGTTGATTGCGCCATATTTTGAGGTGTGCTTGGGTAATATCGCCAATTGCCTTTTCCTCCATGATCCATTTTCGACCAAGTTCGAACTCGTGCATAAATCGAAACTGCTCAGCAATGTTGAAAATGAGTCCTTTGTTTGCGTACAACCTGTTGTAGTCCTCAATTAACTCGCGAGCAGTTGCAACATCTTTGGCGATGGGCTTTTCACAGAGCACATGTTTGCCAGCAGCTAGGCAGCGCCTAACAATCGAAGGCTGCACCAGAATCGGTAGCACGATGATGACTGATTCGATATCGCTGCGCTTAAGAAGATCAGCGAGCGTATGCCCGGAAGTGTCTTCCGAGTAAAGGTCAAGATTAGTGACACCGAGTTTATTTGCTTCTGCTACAAGTGCAGATGCGGTAGTTTTTGACCGAGAGTAGACTGCCTTGATATTCGCCTTGTTTAACACAAGCGCAGGTAGGTGTTCTATTGAGCGAGTTAGTGTCATCCCATGTATTTTTGTCGTCCTTGCCAAATGCTACAAGTAGTTTACTACCTTCAGTGGCAAAAATGCCAGCTCCTAAAATCGCAATACCCGCCATTAAGCAAACTTCGACCAGGTTTTTATCTTGCGCAGAGAGAGTGGAAGTTTGTTCGAAACTGAGAAGTGAAACCTACACAATGCCAAAGATAAAGCCTACAACACAGACTCTGGCGGGGGAGACATATATATTGCGCACTAGGACTGGCAAATATTGAGGAGTTCGGCAACAACTGCAGCATGTTCCTCGTACCTTGTACTCGTACTTATCTTCCTACTATGAGGTGTATCCGGCTATTTTCAAATTCGGATTACCCGAGACTCGTTAGCATATAATTTCACCATATCAGGCGATCTTAGCCGGCTGGCGGTTGAACCAACCAGACCAAACTGCGGAGTAATTGCGGATTGTTTCCGAGTGCAGAAAAGCAAGACGCCAGGAATTAACCCGAAAAACGAGTGGGAGGGCAGAGAGACGATTAGTTCAGCAGTCGAAGGCTCAGGCAGAATCTTAGGCTTTTAGACGAAGATTAAGAAATGGATGGAAACGAAGTTTGGCCACGCGAGACGCCACAACAGCCACTTGCTGCTGCACTCATATATTCCCACGTGTTCCAGCTGCACAAGTTCGCTCAATAGTCCGATATTCTACATGGGGGCTTGATAGAAGTGAGAGATGATCATCCTGCGCTATTTAATTCCAAGATATTGTCCTCAATACTCCGTAGTCAGTCGCCTAATCTCGCCATTTCGGCGAACGGCAATCACCCCGCATTTTGCAATGGTCAGATGTCTGGTATCAGACGACTGGACTCCATGTAGTGAAAGAGTTTGGAGATCATAGAAGTATCCACTGCAGAATAGCATCTCGCACGTACAGAGTGAGTAGTACTGCAACTTGAACTACTTTTCATAGTGGGATTTTATGCCTACATAAAAGGTATATCATAGCAGCTTTTCATTAATATGCAGAGCTTACCCACTATCGAGAAACTAATCGCTAGCCGTTGAAAACACCATGACGATTTATTCGAAGGCATCATTTATCAGCACCTTAAGTCGATTTCTTGAAGAGATTAGAAGTCAACCAAATGAAACAGCGTGGTGAAATGGACAAAAAGATGGCATGATTAAACGTTCGCCATTTAGTTTTTTTTTTTTTTTTCAGAAATGCGGGTGCTCAATTAGGTTCCATCATTAATAATTGCAATCGATTAGAATCGCCGTAGTTTATAGATGCACTCCATGCATTTGCTGGAAGATGATATTAGTTCTTCAAACGTTTTGGAGGTTGACGCAAATTCTTTCCTCCATTAGACAGCAGCAGCCTCCCAGCGTAAATAGTGGCGCTATACTTGTTATGGACAACAGTACCCTTGCCAGGCAGCTTCCGTTATAACGAGAAAAGAGTAATCAACGTTCAGAACAAGATAACTATTGACATCCAAATTATTAATGGGGAGAGGTGAGGGTTATATATATATATATATTGGACGCATTGCTGTTATGATTATTAAAGAACTAGCCTTTTCCCTCACCGATAAAAATTGTAGAACTCTTTTTCCCATCTTCCATTGTCCCCTGTTACATATCTTCTTCATGAGTCCTTACTGGGCCGCCCTATCAATAACTGCATCAAGCTTGACAGCTAATACTACTCAATTACACATTTTCAAAACGACAAACCCGAGAAAAAATTAGAACCTCTTTAGAGACTTGTTGGCCGGCCTAAAAATATGACTTCAGTGCGATCTGACATACTTCATACTATCGGAAATACTTCCGTTGTACAACTTCATGATGCTGTCCCAACAAATGGAGTTTGTATCCTTTCGAAAACTGAAAGCAACAATCCAACTAGCAGTATGAAAGATCGTATAGCTCTTGTAATGATTAATGCTGCCGAAAACGATAGCCGTCTTAAACCAGGCGGTGCTGTCGTTGAATACGCCGGTGGCAGTACCGGAGTATCATTGGCTTTGGTATGCTCAGTCAAGAAACACCCACTTCATGTGGTGACATCGGACGCCTTCTCAAAAGAGAAACTTGACCATATGAGACTCCTCAGCGCCAAATTGACAGTTATACCGAGTCACAATGGCAAGCAAACTGAGAAGCTCACAAAAGATATGATTCGCGAGGCATATGCTCTAGACGAAGGAACAGGAGACTATATCACTGCCCAGATGGAAAATAGCGGCCAACTTTCTGCCTATGCAAAGCTCGCAGATGAGATTTATGAACAAACTGAGGGCCGCATAGACGCCTTTGTGCAGAGCGTCGGATCAGGAGCTGCTCTGCGAGGTTATATCTGAACGGCTCCGCTAGTGCGATAATAGGATACGCTCCATCGCCGTTGAGCCAGTAGAATCTGTTGTATTATCGGGTGGTCCGCCAGGATCTCACGACATTGATGGTATGGGAGCCGGGTATATTGTGCCCTTATGGCATGGCGGTATTGCAGATGAGTTCCAAGGGGTTTCGATGGCAGACGCGTGGGCTACGGCATTTCGGTTTGCACGCGAAGAAGGGTTGTTCTGTGGGCTTTCAACAGAAGCCAATTTGACGGCTGCATTACGTGTAGCAGAAAGTCTCAAGCCTGGGTCTACCGTTGTGGCCATTATGTGTGATTCAGGGATGAAGTATATGACTGGATTTTCTCGGCATCTGGAGCCTCTTCAGAAATGATGTACTTAAAACACTACTCTGATAACAACTGCAAGTCAATTTTATATCTTAACATTCATACCACCTTGAATCAAAACATTTAGCATCGAGCTCCGAATCCTCCAGATTCCAGAATACTCCTAATTTATCTTCTCTGCATATTTATTATACCTTCTTCCACATGCAGAATAGAGGATATGCCCCTGCAAGCCAACACAATTTTCAATTCAATTTTAGAATAAACGGAAAGCTAAGCGAAACGATTGCAGATACTGAGAGCAATTCAACATCGAAAACCGCCTGCGCTTTATTACTGATATCACCAGAGCTATACGGAAGCACACTTCACGTTACTTCATTATCGCTTCCAAACTCATCAACGTTAGATTTATGAATGCGGAAGTAACCCGAAAGAAGCTAAAGAAGTTTGCATCTACCTTGAATGAGAAGAGCTTGAGTTTGTGCAGCTAAGCGGGAAGTACCTACGAGAATTTCGGAATGAAATGGGCAAAGAGTCAACACATAGGCGAGTAGACTTTTTTCCAGAGGGGGATAGGATCGTTTGTGGTGGCCTAAGAGAAGACAGCAGGCTCAAAATGTGTTTGGTTATTGGTCTTCGAAAAACTAATGCGGTTCTCGAAGTATTGAGTGTTGTTGATGGGGTTTCATTTGCGAGGCCAGTTGCTGTGGAACCGATTTTCTCCTCAAAGTATTCAAAGAGGGAGTCACAGGGCTCTTACCCAGGAAGTCGGTGTAATTGTATACATTGGGGTAATTGATGAGCAGGTTGAGGCCGAGGCTCATGAACGAACCTCCATTGACTAGTTTAGAGCACAGTTAGATCTTATCTATGAACTAGCAGCAATAAAGCCTGCTATTGAGTTGCAAGTGGGTGGCGGCTAAGCCGATGATTCTTCTTTACAAAACCGCAACACGAATAGTCTGCTCTGTCAAGAATTGATTGACATAACTAGTGACGTTTGTGCTCCAGATGGACGACTACCCGTTACTTGATGCTCTAAAGATTACATAAATTAAGTCCCACTAACAGATCAGTCTTTGCGACCAATTTTATCTAATCTTGGCAAAACATACCGGTGGTACAATAGATCAGTGATACCATTTAGCACAGGTCCACGCCATACCAAGTTCAATTTATTATAGGCAACAGGCAGCAGCGGTAAAACAACGTCTCATACAGCCGATTTCTCCCGTTCAGAGGGTCCAAAGGGCATGGTCGAATTGTTTATCTTTCAGATTAACATGGAAAATGTGGGTTCAATGGCACCGGACTACGTTGTTCTCCTCTTTGTAGAGTTCAGATTCTGGATCATAGACATATCCTCTGAAAACTTTCATATTTTGCGCTTGTGTTAATGGTATTCAGCCTGGTGCGACAGCCACACTCAGCCTAAGATTCAATGTCGGACAAATTGCGCGCAATGATGCCAGCGAGAATCTTGTTCTGCACCGTGGTACATACGCACTAGAGGTTGACGTAGAGTTTGCAGATGAGCCGACAACAGGATTTCAAAGAGAAGCTGTGCTAGACCAATTCCCCCCCCCAACCATAGAAGGGTACTGAGCTTGAATTGCAACAAGCTCAAAGTTCCATGATATAGATCAACGCGAACTGCGATTATTTATGTTCACTGCATTCTGTAGAACAGATAGAACAAACTCTATAAAAAGAAACAAGTTTCCCTTTAATAACATCTGCTCTCTCAATCTTGAGGAGAGTGTGTTTGAACTCAAAGCAGGGGAGGCGACAGTTAATGTAGAGCACGTCACGCTAATCGGGTGAAGCTAGACATGAGTTGTGTGTATGCGCAAAGCAGACTTGAACAGCGATAACCTCTATTAATTGGCATAATTACATCAAAAAGCACGGCATGCGCCTATAAACTATTCCGTCGGACATTATATCACCCTGATTCGTGTTTCGACATCCCTTACGTAGCATCAATCGATACGAAGGGGTCGATGTCCGCTTTTATACGAACTGATACGGCGGCAGTTACGCTCCTAACTAGGTTAATGGCTTTCACCGTAACTCGATCCACGCATCGTGTCGGCATTAAGCTATCAATCCTAGAGATCTTGTTAGGGAGAAACCGGCTAGACTTCGTATACAACTCCTTTTGCTCCTTTTGCTATACGAGACTTTTTTTTTTTTTTTTTTTGCTGTCAGGGTGCATACGTGGCATGTTCAATCACACGGAATACTCAGCCCAGGTTGCTGTTCTCCCCAATTGTTTCGATGATTGCACTTATTTGATGTGAGTACTTTTTTTTTTCTCCCCTGGTTATTATTACTATGAATGACTGAGCTCTTGCCCAGGTTGAGTCTGATGGGTAAATGAGTCTGACTAAGCAAATTTCACAAATGGCCAAAAATAGGTAATACATTGAGTCTCATACTGTACGTACAAGCATTGAAGGAGAGCTTTCAGTCAGTCCCACCTAGTCTGCAAGAGGTCCATACTCTTTGGGTGGCTCCCAAAGGAGCGGCAAGGCTGATCCTAGAACAACCAATCGTCAAGATTACCCATTGAAATCACTCACTAATAGGGCTTTTTTTGATGCTGGGAACCAGACGCTGTTGATTGCCACAATTTCTGCACGTAAGCTGGGTTCAAATTCACCAAATTTCAGGCCGCAAGGTGGGGGAAAAAAAAAGAAAAAAAAAAAAAAAAAAAAAAAAAACCACCACCACCAGATCGCGATACTTTGGCACAGGTCTAATAGATCAGAGTTTAATTTGTTTATTCAGTTTATCATTTTTTCCAAGAAGCAATATGAATGCAAAAGAATGAAAACAAATCCAGCAATGACATCATATCACCCTGTAGGTACATATTGCAGCCTCGTTGATCTGACATAGGCGGAACGACTGCCTATTGAACATTCTGGCGTCCTCCCTCCCATTCATGCTCATCAGACCGGCATGACATGTGAATTGCGACTTTGGCGGCGTCGCTGCTCTTTGGTGCCACGTTATTCCTCCAAAGTTGCCCGCGCGAATCACCTGTTGTATTGAGCAGTCACTTGGCTTAGACGATCCTCACAAATGCACTAGTGGCGGCCGTGGCTAACGTTGCCCGCATTGGATGGTGCGGCTGCAGCTGGGCTTTTCATATGGATTCCATGCTGACCAACCTTCGCCTCGTTACAAATGGGCGCCTAATCATCGTGGTCAGCAACCAAGAGCGCGGACAGCCTCTTGTTCTGCTCTGTACAACGACTGCTATATTTGACGATCCGGAACCCTTCGATACCTAGGGCTGAGCGCCAAGCATGACGCCAAGCTGTAGAGATGGTCTCTTGTGAAGGCCAAGAGATGATTAATATCTTATGCTGTATCGTCTTACGACGGAGCATAAAGTATCTCTGAGACGAGACTGTCATGGACCCGTAAAATTTACTCTGTGGGGTCTGCGCCATTTCGAGGGCCGTCCGTTCCGTGCCTGGAATACGGTGCTCCGTAGTAATAGTATAGTACTCGGTCTATTAGAACCTATACATGTACAGTATTCGACACTACCTCGACAGTCGCTGGCCAAGATTTAAAAGCTCACAAGGTTTTACTTCGTGCCGGTGGCATTAATGTTACTTTAACTCAAATCCATCTCTTTAGTGTAGAGTTTGGCCGATCGTCAGGCACGAGGGGGCACCGAATGAACCGCCGGGTGTGGCTTATGGTTTCATCCGTGATAATGCTCAGCCTCACGCCAGCACGGGGCGTTTACACGCGCCAAGAGCGAACCTCACCGCCGATTGATGCGTTGATGGGCTTTGCCAAAAGCTACCCCTGCAGATGGCTAGCTTAGGCTGAAATTAGCAGCGGATGGAGCCTTGGTGGATGGGCTAAAAAGAAAGAAGGCCTCGGGTATACTTCGCGTTGAAGAGCGGAGAGGCAGAAGAAGAAGAAGATGGTGGGACCTGCGTTGAGTTTTGTCATGGCCACCCCTAGACACTCCGTCAACCCAATAGCGTTCCCAAACTTTGCCGACCTGCGTCAGGCATTAACGCAGATACTCCGTAATACTAGTAGCAGTAGTGCACTTCTTCGATACGGAGTATAGGTATTACAGTACAGCTATCCTGTGGTGCAGGAATTTGGGTATTCATAGGTACCGGTTGGGGGTATTCTCGGATATGAACCTTGGGAGTTTATAGGCATGTTCCCAGCGCGATGAATACCGGCGTTTGCATATACAGTATTTGCTGTAAATCATGCTGCCTGCTTGTATACTATGTACATAATACTATGTAATACCGATGAAGGCCAACTTGCAAAGCAAAGATTAAAATTAGTAAAGGGGAGATGCTAAAGGGCGCCGTGTGGGCTGTTTGGCCAACACGAATGGCTCGTAACTGTCTAGGATTAGGTTTAGCTCTCAACTCGGGCCTATCACATACCCTAGGCATAAGCGGCTTGAGGCTCTAGTGTCAAGGGTCCGGGAAGAGTGTTTGATGGATTCCTGACCCTGGCTGTGAACTATTGATAGCGCATGGCAGTAAGCTGCAGTTGAGTAAAGCCACGAAGGAACTAGACTATCACCTGCGGCAAACAAAATATGACCAGAAAGAGGAACATGGAATCACAGCTGAGCCATGATAAATCTAAATATATAATCATATTACTACCAATATATATCTAGCGGCTTTTCCATGCATAAGGCTCCATGCCCCCCAGAATTACAGAAATACCAGGATAGCAGCCAGCCCTACGTCTTTTCAAGCATTCATTCATTCTTCTTTCCTTCTTTTTCTGGATAGCTACACTTTATTTCAGCTTCCATCATTCATAATGGTCAAGGTAGGAGTCTTCATGTGTCCAAAACGGAATCGTACTAAGCCAATGCTTTAGCTCTCCGTCACTTCGCTGGTAGCGGGTGCAGCCCTCGTGGCCGCTCTCCCCTCATACCTGACTTCTCTCACCGGCCTTCCTATCCGTTCGTCTGGCAGTGGTGAGATCACCGCCCGCGAGACGGATGGGAAGGTCACCAACAAAAACCTTGCCAGATTTGACAATAGCAACATCGAGGATGGCGTTGGCAATGGAACTGACTGGTACCACCTCTATCTCGGCAACGGATCTGTCGCTGCCGGATGGCCCTCTAAAGATAAATGGGTTTCCTTTGAGGATATGTAAGTGTTGGTCAGAGCAACGATGGTGTATGGCTGGCAAACTCACACCGAAACAGGTTCAACAACTACAAACTCCAAATGTACGTCGCCTGTCAGTATCTGGACTGGCGACTTCCCAACAATGATATCGACGAAGTGGTATGTTAACGGCTTTAACCTGCTTCTCTGCAAACTCATTTCTAATTGCCATAATCTGCAGCAAGCTATTTGGGACGGCATTCAAATTGCGGCTGATGCTAGTGGAGTCGACCATCGCCTTATTCTGGCCATCGTTATGCAAGAGTCGCATGGCTGCGTGCGCGCAAATACAACTGATCTCGGTGTCCGCAACCCGGGCGTCATGCAGAACCACAACGGCAAAGCCTCCTGCAATGACAACAAAAAGGTCACAACCCCATGCCCCGCAAAGACGATTCATGAAATGATCAGGGAGGGTACGGCTGGCACTACCTCTGGGGATGGCCTGGCTCACTGCATCAACACCTCTGGCAATGGTGATGTTTCTGACTACTATCGCGCTGCTCGCATCTACAACTCTGGTTCAATCTCAAAGACCGGCAATCTACAAAGCAACATCGCTACTCACTGCTATGCCAGCGATGTCGCCAAGTAAGTTCATCCTCATCTCAAGTGGAAAATCGACGAGGCTAATAGTAATATAGTCGTCTCACTGGCTGGGTCTATGCACCATCAGCATGCAACTGTGATGATGACCCTAAGAGCTGCGGTGTTGTAACAAACTAAATTCCTATCTTTTTATCGAGGGCTTCATACTTGGTCTTTTTTCCCTTTTTAATCCATTTTCTTGGACTTTTTTTTTTTTTTTTACGATGGGAAGTCGGGTGGCTATTATATACCCAAGCGTTGATATTTAAAAGTTTTCGGTATGGCATTTTATCGCAGTTAAGATTGCAAGTGCGCAGTACAAATAGAAGCAAACACAACTAGAAACGAATCACAAGGTGAATACATCATATGAAGATGACTTATTATGGAAGGCCGATATTTTAAATGTACCACGGTGTGTTTCGTTGCATCAATCGACAGTGTCGGAAAGGTAGCCAAAAAAAAAAAAAAAAAAAAAAAGCAGTAGGTCATGAGGAAGGCACATATTTCCAAAGGCATATTTGAGAGTGGGATTCTAACGTTGCGTAGAATAAATAGTGAGTCTTGGAAAGGAAAGAAAAGTCACCGTTCTCAAGGAATATAACTATTCTATTAAAGCAACATGTTCCCGATATAGTATATAAAGGCAGAGTGTCGTAAGGTTTGAACAATGATGAATTTGACGAGGCTTGGCTACCTACCCTGAAATATCGATGCTCTATACCTTCTTGTAGACCTCAGTCGTTACCAGCATGCACCTTGGTGGGCATATTGCACCTGTATTTCCAGCCACAGGTATTTGTTGAAGGTGCCACTTTGCAATGAAGCTTGATCGATGTACCTATGAAATGGATATAACCGCTGCTGTTGATACTGGCCAACCCAGTTACGCTAATTTTCGATTCGGCCACACATACTCCCAAAGAGAAAACGTCATGACGTGTACTAAATAGAAACCTCCAGGAATAGATACATACACAGGGATGCTATGTAAACATAATAGTGGTTATGGGTAAACACCAAGAGCTAGTTTAGTTAAGGTTATAACTAGCCCTTGAATGCAGTGGGTAATTATAAAACCTATAATAGGCTGGCAATGATCGACTGCAGCCGTTCAGATCCAATGCGTAGGGTTATCGGTTATAAGTAACCATGAATCAAGCCAAGGACATCCGGGTGCGGCAAATCAGCAGAGTTCAGACAGAATTACGGAATATAAGACATTATTCTATAGACCCGACCCAGAATGGTCTGTGAAAACTCAATGAGTTTGAAACCAGAGTTGCAGTGTATCCAAGCCGCCTCCGTTTCCCCATCTTTCGTTTTCACTGTGGGATGTTAAGAATCTTAAAAAGAGCAATTCACCAAATGCCGCGTATTTCCGGGATAAGACAGAGGTGAAATTTCTCTCGCTCCGGCTCGTGCACACCTTAGCGTCGGCATTGGCTCAAGCCCGCCCATTGCCGCACTCTTTACCCAATGGTATTATCGCTTTACCAACTTGCCGTAACTAGGTGATTTGAATGCTCCATATTTATCCTTACTTTGAACTACGTAGTGCAGGAATAATATGTCAAAGATCTTTCACAGGGCGCGCGGCCGTGGGTTCGCAGTTCTAAGCTGTAATCAGATTGCTAATGGAAAGTGGTATTTAGGATACGTGATGGTATCTATCTACGCACTCTTATTTTGAATATTATATAAAGAGAAGGTTTGGGCTCAATTGTAGGTTCCTTCATGACATTGGTGGCAATTGCCCCTTATAAGCGGAAACTTACCCTCGGTGCTCGGCCGATTCGTCAAGTTGGAGCAGGATAGAGAATATGATTCTGCCGATTTCTGATCTTCCTTTATTATACTAAGTTCTATAAAGAAGAATGGATCTTGAACAAACATCATCCACAAGTAGTCCCGCCAGTGGCACTTGTAGTCATGCCATTGTGAGCGTTCTCCACCACGTTCGGAAACTTTTACGTTTGTGAATCATGACTCGAAAACTTCTAGAAATTTTCTCGCTGCCACAAAACCGGTTGTAGTACGGAGTACAGTACATCACCTTATTCTGGGGAGGCACTACTCACGGTGTCGTCTATGGCTTCTTCCCCATTGTATTAAGGATGTTGTGGATAGATTTTGCATCAGGCTCAGAGCATCTTGCATTGCTGGGGAGAGCATCCTAATACTACTGCGTCCTTACTCACTAGTAGCGGGATGGATTCGTGGAGGGCATAAGCGGACAGGGTAATTCTCTCACCGACCAACATTCATCTAGATTCGACGGATTTTCGGCATAGGTATGGGTCCTGTTTGAGGAACATCCCGCTAGCTTATCAGTGTAGTTAGTCCGACTGTTTAAAAGTCCATTATTCGGCTCTCAGAGTTTTTCTCTCCTGACCTGCCCACCCCTTCTTTCTGAGCAAAGCGGTTTTCTAACTCCCTTCTCGTGGGAAGTATATAATTCGCATTGATTGAAACGTCAGTCCGTTTTCTTGGGGTTTCAACATGGCGGATAACATTGCCGGTGTGCACTCTGAAGTTTATGTTCAGCATTCCACAAAGTGCAGCACCAGGAAATATGCAAATCAGCAAGATGAATCATATCCTGTAGCCGACAATGACATCATTGAAGAGGCGAGCGATGAGTTTCAAAGCGGTCGGCTGAAGCAGATTGCTGCAGAGGGCAACGCGCATTTCCACCGACTGGGTTGGAAACGCCTGGCTATTGTGACCATTGTCGAGGCCATTGCCTTGGGAGCTCTGAGTCTACCAGCGGCTTATCATACCCTCGGAATGTTCCCAGGAGTGTTCCTTACCGTTACTCTCGGATTGGTCACGATATTCACAAGTTATCTTATAGGACAAGTCAAGTTGGCCTATCCTCAAGTCTCTCACTATGCCGACGCTGGGAGACTCTTGTTTGGAAGATTTGGCTACGAATTGCTTGGCGCTGCTATGGTTCTCGAGCTCGTGATGTCTGTCGGTTCGCACGCATTGACTGGCAGCATTGCTTTAGGCACCTTGAATGGGAATCACGTCTGTTCTATTGCTTTTTCGGCTGTATCGGCGTTCATCCTATTCTTGCTGGCTATACCACCTTCATTCACTGAAATAGCTATCCTTGGCTACATCGACTTTGCATCAATTATCGCCGCCATTGGAATCACCATTATCGCTACAGGAATTAAAGCGCGAGATTCTTCAGGCGGTCTTTCCGGCGTGGAGTGGTCGACGTGGCCTCGAGAGGGTGTCACATTCTCCGAGGCTTTTGTGGCAGTAAGCAATATTATTTTTGCTTTCAGTTTTGCCATTGGCCAATTCTCGTTTATGGACGAGATGCATACTCCAAAAGACTTTATGAAATCGATCTGGGCATCTGGTATTGCTCAAATTATTATCTATACCCTGACCGGCGCACTCTGCTATGCATTCATCGGACCGTCCATCCAGTCCCCCGCATTATTATCGTCCGGCCCTTTAATCTCCAAGATTACGTTCGGCATCGCACTGCCTGTCATCTTTATTTCAGGCTCCATTAACTCGACAGTGGCTCTTCGGTATATACATGGTCGCCTTTGGAAGAAATCAATTATTCGATATGTAAATACTCCCAAGGGCTGGGCTTACTGGATTTCGCTCGCAGCATTCTTGACTATTATTGCTTGGGTTATTGCCGAAGCTATCCCCATCTTCTCTGACCTGCTTTCCCTTGTTTCGGCACTCTTCGTAACTGGATTTTCTTACTGGATCCCTGCTATTATGTGGTTCAGGTTGCTTTGCAAGGGCAACTGGTTCTCACGAAAGAATATCCTCATTACTCTTGGAAGCACGCTGGCGTTTATAATTGGAGCTGTAGCCCTCGTTGCTGGCACTTACGCCACTATTGCTGATATTGTAAGCCGAACAAATGTTGATTCCTCAAAGACAGGCTAACTAACATTGCTCTAGATTCGGGAAACGTCTGATGGAAGTACTGCCCGACCCTTCTCTTGTAGAAGATGATTTATCATAAGAGCGTTTGTGTTGGGTATATGAATTTTAGATGAATAAATACATTGGGATTACTAGATTGCTGTAAATCATATAGATTCTGATTGAGCCGGTAATAGTGGCCATATTGATAATGTTCATGAGATACTAGCGTCATTAGAGACCTCTAAGGGTGCCCAAGAAGTATGGACCTTAAATTACACAATGTTGGAGCGAGTGAATGAACCATTACATGATCGAACTTCTGCACGTTCCGTATTATCACAACAGGTCGCGGCGAATATGGATTCGTACCATCTGATAAGAGGCGGTTGGATCGCCGAGACCCCGTTCTTTCCATAGGCCCATAAGGTCAAACAACCAAGCAATTGTTGGAGAATCATGGTATATCAAAATCTGAAGGAAATCTTTATGATGGCGATAACCTAAGTTGAACTATCCAGAATGTCACTCTTAGACTGGCGCTGGTTAGCGGTCGCTTGTCTTGTCGGCACTCTATGGGGTGGTTGTCTTTCAAGGAACGCTACTCCATTCAAGATTATACACTGGGGCCAAACTACTAACTAACAAGAAAACGAAAGACTGCTATAAAGCGGTTAGCCAACTGGGTAGGAATAGTAACGTTCACTGAAAAACGGCTCACACCATGTTGCATCTTATCATAGTTATAATTAAGCCTACTAGAGCATGACTATGTAAGTGAAGCGACTAAGTAACAGCATTTACACCGAAACAAGTAGCTAGTCCCAATTAACAATTGGGTATAAGGATACTCTAGATCCTTTCATCTTCATTTTCCGATAGATCCAATGTATGTTTAGGACCCTTGAACCATTTATGAGCGTAGAGAAAGTAATAAAGCAGTGAACCGCCCCAAACTGTTCCATTGACTACTGCGGCGTAATTCATGACGGATGCTGAAGTGATGTTAGAATGGTCTTGCTTCACGTTGACGGTGTCTGGTGGCGGGAGACTTACGATCAGGATTTGGCCCTTCGGTAGGGAACATGCACAATATGGTGGCAAAAACCAAGTAAACCAAGGCAGTAATTGCAATGGGAATGCTAAATCGTCCAGTGTAGAACGGCCCTGGACGAAATTTCTCTCTCCCCCAGACGATTCGGCACAATATTGGAATTGCCCATGCAACATTATTACCAGCCGCTGCGACAGAAAAAAGAGCGTTGGCGGCGGCGTTGTTGATTAATGATAGTAGGCCAATAATAATCGCGGTAAAGCAAGTCGCCCACACAGTTCTCAATGGTTGGTATGCGAATGTTTTGCTGATTGGCCGGAGGAATGAAGAAAACGGCAATGCACCATCGCGAGAGAATGCCCATGTTTGTCTAGACGCTGCCACAACCTACAAAAAAAGCTGTCAGTATTTTTTTTAACAAAAAAGAAAGAAAGAAAAAAAAAAAAAAAGAAAGAGGGAGAGGTGAGAGCTGGGTGTTGCAGGGCTGGGTTGCAGGATAAAGCAAGCAATGGAGCCTCTATGTGGCCAACGTACAATGCTGAGTCCCATAAAGAATTGTAGAATTGATATGGCAGACATAAAACCCAGGGCGCCACTTTTACCAAGAGCATTGTAATAGATCTGCCAGTAGAAAGTTAGAAACGAGGATCACTTGAAAGTGGTGATTGATGTGGCAATCGAATCATCCAAGATGCTTTTACCTGAGCTATCGGCTGGCCAAAAGGTGAGCCCAAAATTTCCTCGAAATTGCTACCAGCGCAGGCAGCTAGCACTGCTGTCACAAGGAAGCCGAATATCCAACAGCCTCCAATTGAGGCGATTATACCGATTGGTACAGCTTTTGTTGGATTTTTGGCCTCCTCGCTCATATGCACACAAGAGTCAAATGCTCCTATTGTCCAAATTGGCGATAGCCAGGAGAGCATGAAAGTCCATCCAGTTGGCCATGTCGTCTCGTTTATCGAATGGCTGAATACGTAGCTGCCTGAGTTGATTGGTATGTTGCGTAATCGCATGCTGACGGGCAAAGCGATTATCGTCGCGATAATCAAGGCAAAATTTGCGACGACGAACCAAGTTTGAAGATGGTGCATGACCCGACCGGCGGAACTGGCCAGTACACCGTGGCAAAGAACTGTTGCCACAAATATAGCGTATAGATGGCCTCGGCTGGGGGCCCATTCTCCATCACTGCTGATGCTACCGAGCGAAACGATGAAAGACGCGAATCCATCTAGACTAGAATTAGCTAAATGAGTAATAAGGCTTGATGAAGGGCCTGCTCTTACAATCTATTGAACATATGCCTCCAATTAGCCCTATAGTGTTGCTATATCCGACAAGAAAACTCAACGGGTTTTTATATCGGTCAGCCGCGAAATAATGTGTCCACCAGTAGAGACCGCCAGATGTCGGGAGCGAAGAACCAAGATCGGCCTAACATGATTAGAAGAGCTCAAAGTGGGGGTCATCTGGCAGTAAAACTCACAATTGCTAGCCCTACAACGAAAATGAGAGCACTCGCAGAGAACCATCCCTATGCCTATCAGAACCTGCGGGGCTCAGGTATCCATAGAAATAAACTTACCCAAACCATTCCAACCGGGCCTGCAGGAACAGAGAACCATAATGTTGCGGCTATAGATGGGAGCAGGCCCATAATGCTAAAGGCTATAGCAAACACTTGAAGACTGGAGTAATGGCGCTGAAGTTCCTGTTTGTAACCAATGCTTGCTACACAGCACATTAGTATGGTAGGGCCTCCCATCCCCAGCGCGACGATCGTAAACGCACCTAATTGTTGTGTGTCGTTGGCATTAGCGAGTGCTGGATCATATTCGATCGATTTTTCGTCGACATGGTGTTGATCCTCCAGCTCTGTGGCAACAGCCTCCAAATTCTTGCGAGAATCCCGAGGTGCCATGGTTGATACCAAGCGCTACAATTAGACAATGATATGGATTGCTATTAGAAGTTGGGCAGGATTAAGGTCTATCTTTGGATACTCCAACCACTTGCATATATACTTAGAGTTCGTTATCTTGCCCAGTTACACGAACGGCTTCGGATTCGGATTCGGATTCCATGGTCTTGATATCTTATCTTGGCTCCCCACACATCTAGTCAAACGCGAGGAATTGCAAGGGAGTGGTCACTAGATCGGCTCCGATATCTCTTCAAGTTTAGTCTTCGTCTCCCACTATGCAACGGCTGCTGTTTAAGCGCAGAGTTCTGACGTTGCGTACTCCACATAGACTGCAGAAAGACCAGTCGGAATCACAATGTCAATGATAGCACATATCTTCATGAAGAGCTCCCCCAGTTAAGATAAAGCAATGTCATTACGGGGTGATTAAATGAAACTAGTTGGTAATGTAATCCCGCAATAGATGCGAGCTGGATGTAACCAAGTCGTAGAGATTAGCTTTGCCGGAATTGGAGCAGTGTAAACAATCTTGACTGCAAATCTACTAAGCTCCAAGATAGAGCTGCAGACCGATAATCTCCTTTATTGGTGGCTGAGACAACTCCGTTCCCCTCTTCTGGCGGTCGCCCGGGAGTGAGGGATTCAGCCTACGAAGGATTCTAGATATCCATACTGGGTCAACCAGACTACAAAAAGGAAACTGAGATGACATCTCTGAGGTGATATAAACGCTATCCTATTGGGTTTGCATCATGTCTACCTCTGTAAATGGAAGGGAGGTATGAATACTAGTAGTACCCTGTCTCGCTGGGCTAGTTATTATCTTTCATTGGATCTAGCAATGTTACGTGCAGGAATCTAATTTATTCGATCAAGGGAGTTGATGTAATTGGGGTTAAGGTTACATAGTAGTGGGAATAGTAGTCGGTCTATCGTGAAATACTGTATGTTTTGAAGATATTGGATTTCAGGAGGGGCACGACGAAATCTTGACCGAAACGGAAAGAAATCGCCAAAAGATTTCTGTAACAAACCTGCCAATTCTAACGAGTCGCTAGGCAGGAGATTGAACGATTGACACAATGTTTAGCTGTCAATCTGGCAGAACCAGCTAACTATATGGGTTTCGGCTGCTACGGTAGACCGGATCGTAACAGTTTCTCATTTTCATAAGGACATGAGATGCTAGAAGTGTGATGCATAGATATTAAGGTGGGTATATTGAGACGACTGCTTGCATGTTCATTTAACAAAACATAAACTTAAAGGGAAAATTCTATTGCCCCGTATCATTAATGCAGAAAAGTGCAATGCAGCAAGTCTTACAACCCTGCTACAATCTTGCACTGAAAATTTCCCACCAAATAACTTCGGGGGCTTACCATTGCGGAGTATGTATCAACTAAAGTCCTCGAAGTTCTGCTGGGAAGTTTGAGAATTGGAATTAAGTTCGAAACTTGAAGTGTTGATGAACTACAAGAAAAATTTATTGAAGTTGGAAGTGAAGGATTTCTTATTATTGTCGAGCTAAGTTATTCTCTAAGAGTATGATAATGTCGACCCCATTAAATATCCATATCCGTTAGTTCCTTCCACATGATACATCATGTGATCAACAAGCTCCATCGATGTTGCCACCTCAACAAATCTCACCTTTCAATGTACATCCTGCGGCAGTTGTAGTCGTGAGCCGTGAGCCCCTTGCGTGCATTGGGGCTGCCATATCGATCAACTTGGCTTACACCACAGCTACTTATCGCTTGATAAACAGAGAACTCTGGTTCTTTAACGTCCTTCGTCGCTGCGAATTTCTTTCAAAACAGGGTTGCCCAAACTTGACATAACATTGTGCAGATGCAGCATATTCCCAAGAAGAAGTTGTGTTAGCGCCAACTGCTTATCTTCTTTATGGGTATCTCAGAAACTCGTTGATGGCCGCGAAGAATTCATCTGGCTTCTCAATCCATGGAAAATGCCCACACTCGGGAATGATAACGAGCTGAGAGCCGGCTATATGCTCCGCTGTAATACGAGAGACATTCGCTGAGCAAATCGGATCTTCAGAACACCCTAAGCATAGCGTTCGAGCCTTGACTTTATTGAGTCCTGCATAGAGATCCAGACGCTTAGTCTTGTCCGCTGCAGACTGAGCTTCATACACCCACCACGAGGGCTCACCCATTGCCTTCTCAAAAGCGGGGTAATCCTTTTCTGGATTGGCGGGATAGAACGACAATCTCACGCGTAAGTTTTGAAACCACTCTTCCTGTGATTGGAAATTTTGAGTTTTCGCTACCTCGAGCGCCGCAAGCGCCTTTGAAAAGGCAGCGTTGTCCTTCCGACCGTTCAAAAATTGTTGCCAGGTGTGACTGTCATCGTATCCTTCAAGCCAGTGGGTGACAAGAACTAAGTTTCGGACTGAAACAGGGTACCGCTGAGCATAAGCCAAAGCGATGGTGCCTCCATTGGAATGACCAAGTAGATCAATTTGTTCAAAGTCCAAGTATTTTCGCAGATGCTCGATGTCGTCAGTCATATCGGAGCTGCTCATCATGTCTTCTCGCCGTGGTCTCTCAGAAGAGCCTGAACCGCGGGGCTCTAGGTATATTATGGTAAATTGAGTCTCAAGAGGCGACAACCCAATTTGAAGATACTGAGAAGAGATCCCCCATCCTGCTGCTTGAACCACAAGATACCGCCCTGATCCTCGTATCGTATACGTGAGTTCAATATCTGGGCATTGAAATTTGTGAACTCCAGTAGTCAGGTTCGCCATTTCACCAAATGGATGTTGGACAAGGTCGTAAATTATCTATTTAGCATCTTATCAGCATTTGTCTCACCGTCAGCAGCTGGCACAAACTAGCACATTGATATATCTTACTCACACGATGAAGTATTCGCAAAACACGTCCTCAATGAACGTGAAATTTCGCCAGGGAAAATAGAGGTATTTATGGTTTGGACTTATTAAGTGTTTATGGAGAGTTGAGCCCGGTCTGGGATATCCACTTGAGTTGAGTTATGCTATATTCACTAGACTCATCACTTTCTGATGCCCCCTTCCAATTACCATCGGTTAAAAGGAGGCGTTTAAGTCCGGGTTTAACCATAAGATTGACAACGCGGGATCTCGAAATGCATTGGAGTGAGACACTTCTCGTTACAACCTAACATCAAAGTCATCATTTACTAAATCAGCCCACCAGTGACGCGTGGCTGACGAGGGGTAAGCGATGAAGGATAACATATTAGAGTCTAAGCGCCTACTTGGCTCATCGCGATTTGGCGGAGATTTACGGCTACTTATAGCGTTTCATTGTGAGAATGTAGGTCTTATTGCATAACTTTAGTGCGTGTATCTCGCTTATCAATCTTATGTTGAATATCATGAAACTCTTATCTTCGTTTGTGGTGATGTCATGTTTTCTTACTAGCATGTTTAAAACCTCTTGAACCCCCCTTGCCTTCATAAGATAATGCAAAGTGAAGCTTTCCCATATCGCGAGGACAGAAACTCCACTGAGAAACAGATCGATAAACAGATCGAGAAACAGATAAAATGGCCCAATTCTAACCCCAAGCCAAAGTTTCTCCTAGTTTCAGCAATCAGCAAATTCCAATGGACACTCTGACAAAGAAAACTGTTAAAAGTTCGCGGGGCTTTTTCTACACGTATTATACATCAGCACCATCAAGTGGGAAGCCGACCGTTCTTCTTCTTCACGGGTGGCCTGATCATGCAGCATTGTGGGAGGATCTTGCAACATGCTATCTTATTCCACAAGGTTATGGAGTTATTATACCTGACTGTCTAGGCTATGGAGATACATCGAAACCTACTAATCCGGAGGCGTTCAATTCAGCCGGCTTGACCGACGACTTCACTGACATCTTAGACGCCGAACACGTTGAGAAGGTTGTTAGTAGTGGGCATGACTGGGGTGCGGGTCTTGCTCATCGCCTCTATGTCTATCACCCCGAACGTTGCTCCGGGTTGATTACGCTGAATTTCCCAGCATCCCCTCCGCCACAGGGGAGAATAGTGATGGACCAGATCGCTCCAGCCATGGTGAAATCGATTGGCTATTTTACAGGGTGGTACTGGGCTTTGTTTAGTGACCCAGTTCATGGACCTGCACTCTTAAGTCAGCATAGCGAATCGCTGTTTACAGCGCTACATGCGGAACCAACGGAGTGGATGAATACGCTTTGTGCGAAAGATGGACTTAAAAAATGGTTGGAGCAGGACAAGAAAGGAGCCGTGCAAGAGTACGCCACTAACCAGATGCGACAAGATTTTATAACGCGCATGAAAAAGGATGGGTTTGAATCGTCGTTATGCTACTACCGATCGCTCCTTGGCGGCCGCTTTTACGAGCAAGATTCCCAGCTACCAGCTGAGAGATACAGGATTGATGTGCCGTACTTATTTGTGGCAGGCACAAAAGATCTTGTATGTCGAGCACAAGGAATTAAAGACGTGGAAACACTTGGATTGGCCCCTCACCTGACGGTGAGAGAAATCGATGTCGGCCATTGGTGCATGCTTGCGCAACCAGAAGAAGTTGGGAAATGCTTTTTAGAGTGGCTGGGTGATAGCTATTAACGCTAAATTGACAGGCATACAACTGGTGGTCTTGCGCGAAAGGAAGCTCATTGACGACCTCCACTCCAGGAAAAAAAGTGCGACGCTGCCAAAAGTTGATCAATGGCCCAGCTGTACCGCTTGGCCACCATTGACATGATCGCACATGTAACTTATAAAGGCAGATTCTCTGGGAGCCTTTGCGAATGCTTTGCGAATGCTTTATGCTCTGGCCTTTGTAGTTTCACTCCAAACGACGGTTTCTCGTATTGTCGTGCTTCTTCTTCTCAGATATAAGACATCCTCTTCTGACACACCGACCGTGATAACAATGGACATATCCCATATAAAGTGTTAGATGAAATGGTCTTTCGGAAGGTTGCACGCAAAATTCGACATACCATCGTTCTAATCATCTTGCGATCTTTAAACTTCCCATCCTATTTAAAACGACTTGAGTATCATGGCATTGACGGCTGATGCTGAAAGATAAAATGTATTTCCGCGATTCTGTGTGGTAGTTTCCGTGTAAAGGATAATGGAATCTCTATATTAACTTTTATATATGGTGAAATGGTCATGGAGTTTCCATTAGGAAGCGTTTCCGTTCTGGAAGAGCATGGGTTAGTTTTTGTCGAGGGTAAGAATCTTATTGAGAATATCCCCTGTTGGCTCAATGCTAATTAAATTCAAGATCCCTTTTGTCATCTAACTGGCTTTTCGGGCAAACTGTATCTAATTTATATACCTGGATATGGTGGGAAAATCGTTACTGCCAGCATGTGGCCAAGTTTACGCTGGGGGAGCTAGTGCTAGCCTTAGGTCCTTGGACAAATATGAAGATGAATGAGGGTAGCTGAATGTCTTCCACACGCCCTTAGCGGATAGTTTATACATCAATTACCTTTATGACTGTGTGGAGTGGTCGCATCACCGTGTTGAAGCGCTACCATTTTTAAATAGTTAGGTAATCATTTTCGCAAAGCCGTATCTTCCCTCAAGCCAGGCTCAAATATAAAGGCAAAAAGGTTATAAAGCAATTGGTCTGGGAGATCTCAGATCTTACTATAGCGAGAATTTGAAAGGGAAGATAGAAAAGCAATCGAGGCATCTAATATACACAAAGAAGCACGGCGTATCTTAAACTTCTTGAAAGCAAATATAAAAATTGAGTTTTCTTACTTAAACAGATAAAAATTCCTATTTAAGCAAACATGGTCCGTATATTACAATAAGCAACCCGTGTACTTAAAATTTCCAACATTACTTATAACTTCAAAAATAAAAATAATAGCTTGAAAATTTATATTAAATATTATCAAATTATTAACAATTCAATTAAGCTTTAATATAGTGTACTAATGTTGTTTAGATTTTTCTTTGAAATCAGGAATTTTATTTATTTAAATAAAAAAAACTCTAAATTAAATTTTTATGTTTTATTTTTATTACAAATTTAAATATTAATTTTTTTATTTATTAGTTTATTTATTTTAAGTTCTCTTATTACATTTATTAAAAAAATAATTATAATATTATTATAATTTTAAAATTTAAATATATATTTTTATAAACCCTTAAGTAATACTTAGTTAATATATAATATTAATTAGTTTATATTGCTTAGGATATTCCTTAAACTAATCCTCAGAATATTGTTTTTCATAACTGGTTTTATAAAAGAAAAAACTAAACTATTTAATACTAATAAATAAAACCAGTATAAATACAAAAGGAAGTATTTGTCATACTGTTGGCCGTTGGTTGTTGGTTTGTTGTATTGGATAATATACCCTTGCAGGCTGGTTTTATCCAAATTAAAAAATAACCTAATAAGTTAGTCCCTTATTTTTCTTCCTTGGCCGTAATTTACTATTCGATGTATGTCCCCACTAACGTTTCCTCGTATAATAGAGGACTGAGCGTTCAATCCTAGGTCAAGAACCAGGGGAGCAACTGTATTCCATTACCAACTACTTCGACAATTGCATCACCAACCAACTGCATTACCAACTGCATTACCAACTGCATTACCAACTATATCACCAACTGTATCACCAACATTATCGCCAGAAACGAGTTAGTGGAATTTAAATACGTAGCGGGTAAGATAAAGGGGTGGTGGATTAACGGAAGGTAGGATTGAGTGGCCCGGGGCCTGGGTGATAGAATGCCGGTTGCAGTTCTACGGGCGTATCGGTAGACATACCTATATATTTGGGGTGCCCTCGCATTTTGGGAGTGCAGTTTCTACAACCATTTCTCACTGCCTTGGTAGTTTGACATTCTTTTCTCTTTTGCTTCCTTTATTACTCGTTACAGTCGTTCATTATCTCCCACCCAATACGTTCATTACTCTATACCAAGCACAATGAAATTTCCAACAATCGCCATCCTAGCGGCCCTTGGGGGTCTTCAACTAGTTGTTGCTCAACGAATCGCCAGCACGCCGGTGTGGGTTGATGCGACAACATGTAACCCTTGGGCGAAGTCCAATGGCTTTCCGGCTGCTACTGGCTCTGGTGGCCTCTTCACTACTGCTCTTGGTATCCTTGATAAGATCGCAGATGCAAACTTGTATCGCATTTACAACCCTAGCAAGCAGTCGCTGGCGACTCTCCCTGCTAATGTTCTTGCTTGGGAGAGATATCGGCTGAATTCAACTTTCGACGCTTTCTTCGGCAACAATACAGATACGAAAACTTTTGCGCTGGGCGTTTGGGATGTGGCATGTAAGTCATACAGCTGGTTAGGCAAGTGGCAAAGGTCACTAACTAACACGTTTCAACAAGACCAACTTTGGGGAGTCCAAGCTCAATGGGGTCCTGCGAATAGCGACCCGTATATCTTCGTGGTCTGCGATGATGCACCGTATCTGTCGAAGAACAGCAACGGCAAACTCGTTTACAGTTCGTGTTCAATAGTTTGTAGAGTGATTCGGTTACATTACTAACCTGCCTCAGCGGACCCTTACTATCATGCCAAAATCGAGCTCGACAACGATTCTATTGCAAATGATGGAGTCACCACCGCCTGCGCGACAAACGGCCAGTCGTCATATATCGCCGACAATAAGGATAATTTCTCTCAACATGTTATCCTCTGTACAAAGAATGCGAATCTGCCACTGGGCTTTACAAGCAAGGGACCTGCTACATTTGCTAGTGGTACGACGCTTGATGTAGCGGGTAAGAGTTGGCTAGGCGCCCTCTACACGCAGGCCTTGTGGAGTTTTGGCTTTGTGTCCGGTAAGTGAACCTTTTGCAAGTCATCTAGGGGCTTCTACTAAAAGTTTCCACGTAGGTTCCCCTTCAGCACATGGATTCGATACGTCACACGCCATGAGGAATACCCGGAAAGCTGTATTCAATCCCGACTCAAATAAGCTTTTTGCTTTCGCCCTAATGTTGGATGGTTTATTCTGGGGTTCTGGTGTTGGCCAAACGTCACAGCAGGAATATACAAGGTTACAGAAGACTTCTGCTGGTAAAGGAATAATTTCTGCTTTTGGCCTTACTAATATTGCAGTGCCAGCTAGGGGCATTACTTGGGCATCTGGATGGGCGCCACCCTCTATGCTAGGTAACCAAGCTCCTAACATGGAGGCAATCCCAAGATCTTAAACATTCTAACTGGATTCCGAGAGTCATGCCTATAGCGGGTTAAGAATTATAAGCCCTATTATGGTGTCTTCGTATGAATTCGAAAATTCTATTTGGATTGGATTATAGCTAGATTTATTTAGCCCTATATTTTTTCCCTATTATTTCAATGTGCAGAGCACGTTCCTACTTCTCACCACATACCACTCGCCACTACGGCTCTATGTGGCCTGTCGGCCAAGAAAGGGAGCAGCCTTTTATCCAACGCGCAATACAGTACTCTAAATATGTTGGATTTATTGAATATCAGTAATGTCACTAGAAAGGCAGGTGAGGGTTGATGAGCTCAGGGTAGTCATCGCCTCCCGAACACTTGTTGAACCAGGTATTAGCCACGGCGGTCCTTGGGTAAACATCATGATAATCGGCGCTACGAAGGCCGCCCAGCGATGGGAAATGGTGTTCTGGCCGGGTCCGTGTCCCCCAAACCGGATCCCTTGATCTATCCACGTCATGCTGCTGCCTGCCGCCGGCGCAAAGCCGCCATTTTCCCAAACCCGGGTCTTTGCAGTGAACTCATCAACCCAGATAAGGTCCACGCGACCATCGCCATTGACCTATTGCTAGATTAGCATATGTCCCTAAATCCGCTGCGAGAATCAACTTACATCGGCCCATTCGAAGTTTGCTCTGTCAAGCGGTCCTGCTGGCGCAAACTTGATCTGCCCCTTGCATTCCAGGCCACCAGCTTTGTTGAGGTATCACACGGTCCGAGCATCTTTCTCCATGCAGAGGTAGTAGTCGACGCGGCCATCGCCGTCCAAGTCTCTAAACCTCAAAACCTGGTTAAATAGACCTCTACCCCAGCCCAGGCCACACTTTCCTTCATCCACTGCCCACTCTGGCCCGTCAAAAGATGGAGACTTGTCGCCCTCCTTCTAAGTGTTGCGCCACCACTCGACGCGCTCCGTGTGTCATTTAACCGCAAGAATATCACAGAGACCGTCGCCGTCCCAATCGCTCTATTATATGACAGCGATTATTAGTGTCGGCTCTAGCAGACAATGGCGCCGTCATTCGTACGTACAAAGTGGATGCTCTTCCTGTCCCGATCGATGAATATTGTCTTTCCATACCTCCCGCAGTTCGGCGGCGAAAGGATGTTCTCGTATAAGGTGATGTGGCCATCCGACTTCACCTAGAGGTAATCTTGTATCGTGCGTTTAAGCCAGTGTCTCACTAGAATGGAGAAACAGGCACATACCATCCCGGCCTCGACCAAACATATCACAGTAAAACACCCCATCTCCCTTCAACTTAGTCCCGCCAGAACCCAAGTTCTCATACACAAGAGGCGCGATTCTTGGCAAGTCGCCTTCATTTTGGCCCGGAACTATGCGGTTCCAGATGAAGTCAGCGCGCCCAGAACCTTGCGCCAGCAATAAATATCGCCCTTGTCATCAATGGCACAGTAATCCAATCGCCCGTCTC
Organism: Trichoderma sp. TW21990_1; assembly: GCA_010015515.1. NCBI lineage: Eukaryota > Fungi > Ascomycota > Sordariomycetes > Hypocreales > Hypocreaceae > Trichoderma > Trichoderma sp. TW21990_1. The sequence continues at coordinate 2,301,761 of ML974119.1, forward strand.
CGTCAATATCGCCTAGACGGATCCTGTTCTAAGGTGCCAATGAATACCCCCTCTTCATGAGACTGCCGTTCTGGAGCGGCTAGAATTTTGGAGGGTTGCTGCCCCTGTTGATCACCACGTACATATTGCCGTCTGGGCCGATGCAGATAAAGTCGTCTAGGCCGTCGCCGTTAACGTCGCCCCAACACTGCCCTCGGGTCAGGCACTTTAGCCCTACGTTAATGTCAACCTCCTCTCCGTTCAGTTCGCCCTTATTGTTGAGTATCATGGGACAACTCCCCGGCTCTGTATCATCGTCTGTGCGTATATCATAGCAGTAGATCAGCTCGTCAAGCTCTCTGCCCTGGTCGGCGCCTCCCAAGTTTACCAGCTGCGCAAAGGATACCTTGGTGCCGATGTCGAAAAATCCGTTGGGAGCAAGGTTACCTATCCACACAATTTGATTGTGTGAGTACACGCCCTCTCCCGATCCCTGTTGCGTTCTAACAGGGTTGTGTTCTAGCCCCTTTTAAACGTCGCAGTCGCTGTTGCTATCGTCAGAGACGCCAGTATCGATTGGTCTAGTCAGAAAGCCCGCCTTATCGACTTCAGCAATGGCCTGATCCCAGACAGCAGCCAGCTTGGACGCACCCTTTTCGTTAAAGTGGATGTGGTCGAAATGGTCGGTCGAGGCATCCGAAAGCCTGTTACTGAATTCAGCTAGGCTAATATTCTTTCCTGTATCCCTGAAATCCTGGTATAAATTTCTGTATTGAACATTAATCATGTTGACATTCTTATTTGGGACATCTTCGAGGTATAGCAGAAGAGTGGATTGAATGATTGTAACACCATCAACTTGATGGTAAAGATAGTTGAGCAAGTCTTCCATGCGAGCTCCTGTAGTGCTCACATCCTGCTTATTGTTAGGGTTGGCATCGTTCGTCCCCCTGTTGATGAGAATCAGATTCGGTTTCATATCAATAGACATACGAGCAGCCTTGGTCATGTTTGCAACAACCCACCCAGGATGTTCCTCGTGCTGCTGGTCCTTGAACTTCTCAGGATCACCGTCGGACCCGCTACCGATCATATTGACTGGCCAACCTTCCCACCTCAACTGGTCTCGTAGTGGCTTTTGGTATCCACTCTGAGGCTTTGCGCCGATCCCCGCTGTAATTGAGGCTCCAGGAGGCATGATTCGGAGGTAAAATGGCTTCTCTGCCCCGGGCTGGTCGTTGTCGTTGCCTGGGTTACCATCGGTCGAAAGTGGGCAGCCATCTTCCTGCTCCAAGAGCTCCGGGCTCTTTCAGATGCCCTCTCATTCCATGAGTCTGTTCGTGATCTCAAAGAGGGTACGGTTGGCGATAAGCTCGTAGAGGAGAACTTGAGGGTGGAACACCTTGCGTATCTAAACGTCGTGTCAACAACCATGCCCACCAACCCGGGAATGCAACAGAGGTGCCCTGCTTACCCATCTAGAAGGAAGTTAGGCCATTCAAAAAACCTGACGCCTCTAATGTCTCTTTGTGTTTGCAAAATGTTCCATTAACGATTTGACCTCCGTCCCATCGCCGTCCTCTCGTTCCCTCATAATTCAGCTAGGCGCTGGCTCCAAGCTTTCTGTAAGAGTCTTCCTATTTTCACCGTAGCATATTCCTATTTTACCGTAGTAGTCTATGCGCTAGATACCTCGGAATTTTTTTACTTTTAAAACCAGGAATTAACTTAAATAAAAATAATAAAAATATAAAAAATTTATTTACTATTAAATATAACTTATATTATTTAATAATAAATTTTTATATTTTTATTTATTTTATTTTCTATCTAGAATTTTTAATAAATAAATAAAAAAATATATATACTTTAATTTATATATATATATTATAACTTTTTTTTTTATACTTTCCTTTTTAATATATATAATTTAATGATTTAATTAAAATCTTATTTAAATATATATATATTAATAAAATAGAAAAAAATTTTTATATAAAATTATATTATATTTAATTTATAAATAATTTTTTTATATTTTTTTTATTTTATTTAAGCTCTTATTTCCTTACTTAAAGTTAAGAGAGGTTTTGGAAAATACATAAGTACGGACCACATAGTGCAGCGCATGGGCCACTACGGTGAAAATAGGAATATGCTACGGTGAAAATAGGAAGACTCTTCTTGATAACAATTCCAATGCAACTTCCTGAGTGATTTGAGCGACGGGAGAAGAAACCCAAATCTTGTCTCCTGAAGCCTGAACAGCTTAAGCGACGTTAGAGACAAGTTGGCCAACGTAAAGGGCCAGTTGGAGGGGTTGCCGACGGAAACAGATAGGCTCTGGATAGCTGGGAGGGAGAAAAATGGTAACATATCAGCCGTATTGTTGACGCTCCGGTGGTGCTATTCGTGGGTCCTTCAGGCGGATGTGACATCCCTAAGAAGCTAGAAATTAGGTAGCGTTATTCCCTCTCGCCCACCATCTTGCATGACACACATAAGGACCGCGCCTAGACGGGAGCTCTCAATCGTGAAATTAGAATCGAGGTAGAGGTATGTCAGGGTTAGATAGCATAGAGATGAGCAGGGCAACCAGGGCATTGATTGCGCTAGCTTGAAACTCTTGGATCTACTGGTCGAATCCAGGTACGCCAGTCGATTGAATGTGCCTAACCGCTGCAGTTGCCGGGATATCGGAGACGGGTGAGGGGAGCGGCTCGATGTCGGTATGGTTGAATCTCGCAGTGAAGCCAACGCCACCCAGGTTCAGACGGCGGACACGACGACCGAGCTCGGGCCTCTAGAGGATAGTCTGCACTGACAGCGCATGGGGCGGCGTTTAGTTGTAAGACTATGTTAGTAGGATGTTGGAGTAGAGACACAGATTAGCGAGGCGGCGAAAGCTCTTGTTGACGATACTTAGATGGCGTATTACGGGCGTTTTTGCCTCGGAGAGGGCCACCTACGGAGGGTTTAGCAACCCCCTGGATGAGGTCCACCGCAATGGCTGCTTCGTATTTTACGAGCTTCTCTTAACGGGCCGCACGGCGCAAATCTGAGAGACAATAGGGAAGAAAACAACCGCCGTTGGCCATAGTACATTTAGTGGCCAAAAGTCTGCGAACGCGCCACTTTTTCCACCGCGCCAGATTTTTACCCAATAACTTCAACTAGCCATAACTCTATTAATTTAAAAGCAATTTTTAATTTAAACTATTTGTTAGAAAGCCCTGAATTTGCTTTTTAATATTTTATATAATAACCCTATATATAAATTATAGCAGTAAACTAGCGTAGTATTAACCTAATTAGGTCTTGAATTAGGTCCTGTAAAATAGCTGCCCACGTAATATACAAGTATTATTTTAACTTATTAATTAAGGCTTAGCTACTAGTTAATTTATAAAAATAAGGGAATAAAGTAAATAATTTTATTTTTAAAGCCTTTTATATGTATTTAATTAGGTTAAGATCTGGTAAATAAGGCAGCTAATTAATATACTTAATTTTATAAATTTAAAGCTATTTTAATATACTTCTATAATTATAAATTTTAATATTATTTTACTAGAATTACCTTATTAAATCCTAAATTAAAAAAAAGCCCTTTTTTAATACCTACTAATAGCTTTTAATTATATATTTAAGCTAGTAAACTATTAGATTATATTTTATAAAAATTAACTTACTTTAGTTATTTAAGTAAATTACTGCTTATATTATTAATAAGATTTTTATTTTCTTATATATTTTAATATTAACTATAGTTTTCTAGAATTTCTTATATAACTTATAAAAAACCTAGTTATATAAGTTATTAGGTTAATTTTATAAAAAAGCCTTATTTAAGAAAAATACCTGGAATCTAATAAATATATATTTAAAAAAGAAATTTTAAATAATTATATTTTTATTAATTTTTTATATTATTTTTTTAAGCTTATATAAAAAAAACTATAAAAATACTATTTCTTTTAATATAAGTATTTTATTTATTATTTTTTATTTATAATAAAATTCTTTTTATAAAACTTATTATAGTATATATTAGCTTACTTAATTATTTATTATGCTTACTAAAATATTTTATATTATTTAATAGTTTTTTTTATTATTATAATAATATACCTAACTTTAGTTAGTATAAGCTTTTTTAGTTAGTTTTTTCTTAGTTTTAAATTAATTATATAATTATTTTTTTATTATTTAAAAATAATATATATAATAGAAGGTAATATATTAAATTTAGTTGCAATAGCGCAGTAAGATTTACCTTTTAATATCTTTGCGTATATTACAGATCTTTAAACTAGAGAAAACTTATAATTTCTTTTATAATTTTTGCTTATAATAGTACTAAATTTGCATATTTCTAATATTTTATTATAAAATTATATGTAATTAAAGAAGTTAAGTATATATATCGCGAATTTAGAATGCAACGCGTTTTTGTGGGGTGTTCGCAGACTTTTGGCTACTTATTGTACTATTCTAATGGGAGAAGGGGCGCCGGTACCCTATTATATGTTTATTTGTTTATTTATTTGTTTTATTATTAACGTCCACTAAGTAAACTAGTTATATAAGTCCTTATCTAGGCACTAGGATAGTAGGAGCCGCTATTCAAAGTCTGCGTTTACTATATTTTATCTATAATAAAAAGAAGGGGGGGTATTAATTTATATCTGGGGGAAGGGGGGTATAGGGGCTTATTTCCTTTACTAGCTTTTAAAATTCTTTATATCCTTTATTACTAAGTAAATAAGTAAAGTATATTATTTTTTATAGGAGTTTTTTTTCCAGGATCTCTGGGAAAAAAAAAATAATTATTTAATATTTTATAAAATATTTTTAAAATCTAGGTTTATTATACTTATAAGTTAGTTTTATTTTATACCTAAACTTTTTATAATATTCTTAGAAGTTTTTATATTTTAATTTCTTAACTAAAAGCCTATAAAAAATAAATTATAGGAGTTATAGCTTTAGTAATATAACTAGGGTATCTAGCTTCTATTATTTATAATACCTAGGGGTATTCTAGTACTAGTATATCTCTAATATTTATTTTTTTTCCAGCTTTACCTATTTCTTAATATAAGTAATTATTAAAATATTACTTATAATTCCCAGAAGCTTTAAACCCTCTTTTATTAATTTATCTGCTTTTTTATTTTCTAGAATATTCTTATACCCTAATACCCAGGCAACCCTAGTAATAATATATAGTTATAATTCTTTTATTATTTTTCTTAGTCTTATATATATATTTTATAATAATACTAATATAATCCCTAAAATCCTATTAACTATTACTAAGTTATTTAAGAAAAGGAAGATTTCCTTAATATCTAGGTTTTCTCTAGCCCTTACCTTAGCTAATTTTATAATTTTAAAAACACTAACTACCTCTATATTATATACTTTAGTATTAAGTAAGAAGCTATATAATAAAATAACCTTATAGTTATAAAAGGTAACTGCTTCTTATCTTATATTTCCTGCTTTATTCTATAACCTATTTAAGTATATAAAAATAATTAATCCAGGGAAAAAGTCCAGGAGTTTAAAATATTTTTCTATTATTTTAATCTTGCCTAAGTTATAAAAATCTAGTCCTAGTAATACTATACTATTATTTTTTATAAAAAGAAAAAGTCTAATAATTCTATTAACTAGGGCAGCTATTTATTATAATCTAGTTTTAGGGAGGTTAAGGGAAAGTTTTTTATTAATCCTTTTACTAATAAGGTAATTCTTATTTAAGCTAGTAAACCTAGCTAATATATAAAATCTAGCCTATACTAGGGCTACTACTATTATAGGGACCCTAGACTTTTTATATATAATAGCTATATTTATAGTTTTCTAGGCAAGGATTATTACTTTAGCTACTATTTTAAAAATTTTATTTATTTTATTTATTAACCTAGTAATACCTGTAAATATTTATTTATTAAAGTAAGTAATATTTTATTTTTTATTTCTAGATTACTAGGCTTTTATATTATAAAAAATAATTAGTATTATATATACCTTTATTATAATTACTATTATATTAAGGGAGAAGCTTTTTTATATTTTATTAAGGAATTTAAGGAAATTTACTACTTTAAGTATTTTTCCTATAATAACTTTTATATATTTTTTAAATAAAAGTCTAGAATTAAAGTAAACTCTTAGCTAATATATTAATATTTAGGGAAAAATAAGCTTTTTTTAAAATTTATTTTTTTTTATAAATATAATTCCTGGTATAGTAAAAGTAAATAAATTTTGCCTTATCTAGGTTAAAGAAGATTATATTTTACTGCCCTTAATTAAGGGTATTTTATAATTCCTATTATAATTTTCTAGTTATTTCTCTAATATTAAATCTAATAGCATAAATTATAATATTATTAATATAATTAAATTATATAACTAGGTTATTTATTTTTAGTATAAAAGAGAAATATAATATTAAAATAATTAGGGATATAAGGGACCCCTAGGGGGCCCTGTATTTAAGCTTAGTATTTAAGAGAGTTATTTTATAATTATTCTAAACTCCTGCTTTTCTATTACTTATAAAAAACTTAATTTATTTAATAAAAAATATAAGCTATCCTTATTCTCTAAGTTTTAGGATAAGGCAATTATATATAATAATATTAAAAGCTCCTGAAATATTAAGGGTTAGAAATATAATTATAAGGCCTTTAGCTAGGGCTATTTTTATATTATATATAAAACAGGCTACTAGGTTAATAACTAATCTCTTAGAGAAAGCTTTAAAATATTATAAGAAAAGTAGTCTATATTCTATTACTAATATAATTACCCTTCTAGCTAATAGTCTTTTAAGTCTTTTTCTAATATATAAAAGTAAGGAAATAGGTTTATAGTTTTTATATATAATATATATTATTTCTAGTTTACCTAGTTTTAGGATAATAATTACTTTTATTTTCCTAAAAAAAAAAAGGTAATATTTAATTATTAAATAACTTTTAAATAAGTCTATAATATACTTACCTACTACTAGCTAGGCTAGTTATAATAATACTATTAAAATACTATTAGCCCCTAAGGCTATATTACCAGATCTAGTAATAGCTTTCTTAGCTTTAGCTTCTATAACTAAAATATTCTATTTAATATTATTATTAACTAAGAATTCTAGTCCCTAAGGGTCAGGAATATTCTCTTTTATTAATTTTTATTTTAGGAGTTTATTTCTAAAATAAATAGCTTTTTTAATTAAGTCTAAAATACTTATATCTTTATTAACTAAAAAAGGGGGTTAAAAGCAGTTAATAGCTTTTTACTATTTTACTATTATCCAGATATTTCTAGTAATTAAGGCATTACTAATAATTTTATTCTAATATACTTATTTATAGTATTTAACTATTACTCTTAGGTTTTTTCTAGTTTTTTTATATTTTATTATACCTTATCTAATATAGCCAAGGGTATATTAAGCTTTTTTATATTTATTTATCTATTATAGGGTACTATAGCTATTTTAGTATTAGGTCTTCCCAGTTACTTTTATAATATTTTTAAAAAAATCCTATAAGGCCTTAGTACTTTTATCCAGGTTTTTACTAAAGGAAAAGGTTAGGTTAATTATAAGAAAGGTTTAAGTAAAAATATATATAAATTATTTAAAGTTCTTTTAATATTTTATTAAAATATATTTTTTACCTGCTTCTAGGGTTATTTTAAGAGGCTCTAGAAAAGTTATAATAATTATAAAATAATTAAAGCTAGTATTAAGTATATATTTTACATAAAAAAAGATTAAGTAATTAAAGAAAATAAAGTTAATATATTTTCCTAAAGCCCTAGTTAAGGAGTTAACTAATAAAAAAAAAAGATTATAAAATTTAACTTATATAATTATCTTATTTCCTATTATATCTAGGTCCTTGCTTAATTACTATAGCTAATATATTATATTAAAATCTCCTATAAATATAATTCTAGGGGAGGGGGTTTTTTATTTAATAAGGGTTTTTATAATAATATTATTTATTATTTTATAATATATATTAATAATTATATATTTATAAAACTTAATTTAGCAGATATATTTATTCTTTAGCCCAGGAAAGGAAATTTATTTACTTAAAAAATTAAGTAAAATTTTAATAAAAGTAAAAACTAAAAATCTAGCTTCCCTTTAATTATTAAAAAGGTTATAAACTTAATAGCCTAGGTAATTTTTAATCTATTATTTACCTAAGTTATTATTTTATTAGGTATAAGATTCTTAAATAAATATTATATTATAATTACTTTCCTAAGTTAAAAAAAAAGTAATATTTTAAGCAAGGCTACTTCTGCTAATATTAGCCTAAAAGATTTTAAAACTAGTATTTTTATAACAGGGGCAGTATTAGTATTCTATTATTTATTATCCCCCAGGAGCTTATTACCTACTAAAGTAGATCTAGTATTATTTATATTTATATTTTCTTATATTACTATAATAAAATACTCAGGGATACCTTCCTTAACTAGTATTTCCTTATCCTCTAATTCTAAGTCTACCCCTATTATAGTATTAAGTATAGGTTAAGATCCTATAAAAACTAAAATACTAGAAAAGGGCCTGCAGGTATAAGTAAAAGGCTTAGGGGCCAGGGGTAAGGTAAGCAGGTAAGTTTTAAAAAAATCTTTTATATTAAAATCTTAGATTACTTTAAGCTAGTCCTTTATTAGGTGGCTTTTTACTCTATCTTTAATCCTGGGTTTAGTATAATAACCTGCAGTATCTGACCTATAAGGGCTATTATAGTTTATATATTAAGGGAGGTTGGGGCAGTTATCGTATATACTATTACTATAGGTTTTTCCTAGCTTTCCATACTTCTTATACTAGGGGGTCCGGGTATAGTTTCTTGGGTTATGGAAGTCTAGGCATCTCTTATATTAGAGGACCCGGGGTTTTTAAATTCTCTCCTCTGCTAGTGCCAAGTACTTAAAGAAGCAGAAGCCCGGCTTAATATTCTCGGCAAAAGAGATAAAGTAATTACACGTATCTAAGGTCTTACCGAAGGGCGCCTTAGTACAGGCTGTAGGGGGTTTGGCAGCCCGGGCCTTGGCCTGGGCTTCGGCTTAGACTAGCTGTTCTGTCAAGTATGTGCCTAAGGTATCTACGTAGGACTTAGGCACCCCGCAGACGAGAAAACTCTTCCACACACACGCCTCCTCGATGTACCCCATCGTATGATAATGGAATAAATTAAGCAAACAATTCAAGATTACACCACAGCCTCAATGAATGCAATGTGCAGAAAAATTATTTTACTTGAAAATTTGAAACAGCAGTAGAGGACTCATAGGGCCGGACAATTCCGATGCTGCCTGTTGGCCATCCTGGCGATAATGCTGAGCTTAAATCTATGACTATAACTCATCTAAAATCATATTCATAGTTTTAATGCGGAAGGGTGGACCTAGTGAACCTGGAACAGCCGTTATCATCGATAATAGAGCTTTGTATTGATTATGATCCAACATAAGCATCTTAGCACAGTTTATCTGACAGGTTTGCCCTCTCATTGCCCGGAGCGGATAATAGTACCAGGATGTATATAAATCCAGTTCTGCCCCCAATCAGATAACAGCTGCACAGTATCACAAAGTTTGGAAAACTATTTTGGAACGTATTATTCGCATGCTCTCGGAGCAATCGGCGTAATATACGAGACTGGGTTGGTGTCCCATTGCCATACTTGGAGGTTAGCAAGTCAGGTTATCATACTAAGAAAGCCCGGCATGACTTATATTTCTATACTTATAGGCCATAAAACTACTGCGCCTGGTTTACTGGCATGTCCGAAATTTCTGAGGGGGTGCCTGATAATCCGCCTGTACTTAAAGTCTTGCTATTTATACCTATGTAATAGCGTCAAAAAACATAGCGGAAGTTAGGATTCTCCTTATCTGTTAAATCTTCCCAGGCATGAACCAAGCGGCTATCGCAAGCTTCGCGTATACCCGCGGCAGCTAAGTTATCACGCTTCTTATTTTCCCATAAGAGATAGAAACGCAAACTTAGAAGGACAATGAGAAGCAGACTATAGCACCCAAGGTGAGTAGCAAAAGCAATAAAATATCGGGGTGCATCCCAGAACAGAAACACTTGGGGGCCTTCAGGTGTATCAGTAATTTTCATCCAATTATATCCAGACATGTAAAAAGCACCTACCAATTGCGTTGCCTGTTGCCCAGAAAATAAAATTAAGGGCTACAGCTGCACTCTTTTTGGTTTGTCCAGCAATATTTCGTGACAATAAAGACAACGCCAGTGTTTGAGCCGCCCAGAACGACATGGTGATATTGTAACAAACAACAAGACCAATCTTTTGGCTTCGCGTATCGAGTGGAACAGTCATAAGACAAATAGTTCCAATGAAAGAGCTGAACCAAGGCAAAGTTAGCTAACTCATGTAGTTATAGATTATGTCAAGGGAGTCTTACGGGATAATAAATGCAGTCATTATGTAGAGATTTTGATTGGACTTTTTAGCCAACCATGTCGAGCCCAACAGCACAATGATAATATAGAATCCAAGAACCATCGCCAGCAACTGAGTCTGGAGAAGTGTAAATCCCATACTGGAAATAATAATACCTTGGAATGCACCAAGTCCGGATGTGGGCAGCGTGGTGCAAAGTTGGATCAAGCAATAACCCCAGATCTGAGGATCTTTTAGAGCTTCGATGAACTGGCTTTTCTTCCATTCTCGATTTTGGATACCTGTTTGGTTATCACGAACTCTCTCAACCATGAGTCGTTTTTCTTCTTCGCTAAAACATTTGGCCCTCATGGGAGAATCAGGCATATACCACGCAACGAAGACGCCGAAGGAAACGGAGATTGCTCCGTAAATAAGGAACAGCCACTTCCACGACTTCAAGGGGCCAGTCTGGATGAGACTGAAACAATATGCTAAAAGGCCACCAACAATTTGCTGAGCGCCGTTCATCATATACCTTCAGTTAAAGAGATTAGCAAATTGTTAAATATATATATCAGGATCTCAAAACCTACCAGTAAGTCACACGAGCAGCTTGTTCTTCTCGCCTATACCACATTGCGGACAAGACAACAAATGTTGGTTGACACACCGACTCGAAAAGGCCCAAAAGAGTCCGAACCACAACGAGTCCACTAAAGTTGGTGCAGGCAGCAGTGCAGGCTAAAACAGTACCCCAAGCCATGATATTGAAGCCGAGATATTTTGCAATTGGGACTCTCGCAATGATATAATTTTGAGGGTATTCAACAATGAGAATCGTGATAAAAACGCAGGTCGTCAGCCAGTTATACTGCATTTCCAAACTGTTAGTACACGATGGACTTTGCATACCGGTTACTGTGGCGAACTTACGTCTTGCCCGGTTAAATTGGTATCAGTCTTGATGCCCATAATTGAGGCAAAAGACATAGTCCCTTTGTCAATAGCTTGTAGGAAATATGTCGATATCATGACAGCTAGGATACGCCGATCGATTTTGCGGCGTAGTTCATCGTTCTTCTCCGGGCTGATGGTGATTCTAGCGTCTGTAATGTACTGAGCGAGTTCTTTGTCGACTCGTCCATAATCTGTATGGTCTTTCTCAATATCATTTGACAAGACTGTCTCGATATTGTTCTCAATCTCGTTAACGCTGGGATTGGACTTTGGTGGCGCCATTTTGAGATAGAGGCTTAACTCTCGCCGCTCCTTTATTAAATGTCGTGTAATTGAATTGAAGTAATAAAGACTCGTAAGTTATGCTTTGAACAAAGATGAGGCGGAGACTGTTGTTTTATTTTATTTCGATTACCTAGTATTTCGGCATACCTACAGATGCCAAGAGTTTCTCCCCGCAGATGCGAAATGGGAATCTAGGGTCACGCCGAAACTATCCACTTTCCCCAAACTCTGCTGTGGGAACGAACTTTGGGGATGAATTAAGTTTCAATTAAGTCTCGCTTCGAATTGCACCGAGCAACGGGGCAGTGACACTCAGCATAATCCACCAATAATCATGAGGTGGCCGCATGTTGCTGAATCGTTCCTCATAGCTAGTAAATCCCTCCTATGTGGCGTTGCGGGGCAGGTTGCAACTAGGAACAAACTATGTAAAATCCCCAGTAGATGTGACCATCTCTCGCTACGAAATGAGCCGAGCCGAAGCTGGTAATTCCGAGAAACTTGATTCACCAACGGATGATCTCTGCCGAGCAGAACTGGAGCTGTTGTCTACCATGGCCTCCTGGCAACCCACATAAAGTCGGCTTCCACTCGTGATAGATATTAGCTCCCTTACATATTTTCCAATTTTTCATTCTTTCATTTTCCCAGCCCATACCTGCAACTGACTCGCAGAATGCCACTCACCGCTCATGGATTTGACGCAAAGGAGATACACTCCAAAATCCAACTCCTTATACATGGACTAGTCAACATAAAGGACGAGACTGGAGAATTTCTTATGAGTCTCGCGGATGGCCGAGTAATAGACACAAAAGGCTGGAATGACTGGGAATGGACACATGGCGTCGGACTTTACGGAATATGGTATTACTACCAGACGACGGGTGATCCCAAGTATCTCCAGATCATAGAAGATTGGTTCCAAACCCGATTTGCTTCTGGTGGCACAACGAAAAACATCAACACCATGGCAGCCATGCTCACCTTGGCTTACGTGTATGAGAAAACGAAGAATCCTACGTATCTCCTCTGGCTCGACAGCTGGGCGGAGTGGGCATATCATGACCTGGAGCGAACAAAATACGGAGGCATGCAGCATATTACATACTTGGAAGAAAATGATCAACAGTTGTGGGATGACACCTTGATGATGACTGTGTTGCCACTGGCCAAGATTGGGCTTGTGCTAGATCGCCCTCACTATGTCAAAGAGGCAAAATATCAATTTTTGCTGCATATTCAGTATCTATTTGATACCAAGACAGGCCTATTCTTTCACGGGTGGTCTTTCAATAATGGTGGCCATAACTTTGCCTCCGCAAGATGGGCACGTGGTAATAGCTGGCTCACCATTGCGATACCAGAGATCATCGAACTGTTAGATCTAGCTTGCGATGATCCATTCTTCATTTATTTAAAATCTACGCTAGCCGCCCAATGCGAAGCATTGAAAACTTTCCAAGCTCCCAGCGGACTTTGGCGCACTTTACTGGATATTTCAGAAGGAGATGGGTCTTATGTAGAGTCGAGTGCAACAGCTGGCTTTGCATTTGGCTTATTGAAGGCACAACGCAAAAACTACCTGGAGAAGGAATACAGAGATACAGCATTCAAAGCAATTCAGGCTATTTTGAATAATATTGATTCCAATGGCCAATTGCTTAATACATCATTTGGAACAGGTATGGGATTGAACTTGGAGTTTTACAAGAGAATTCCCATTACACCCATGCCATACGGTCAGGCAATGGCTATCTTAGCTCTTGTTGAGTTACTCAGAATATTCATTTAGAGGAGTATAGTGCCATAGAACATATTACATGGATGATATCAAAAAGGGGGGGAGGGAGAAGAATAGTAATAATTAAAGCATATTCAAAAACTTTACTTTATTAGTATGTGATTATTATATGTTCAATCCTTAGTAATATTTCAATTGATAAATACTTATTTTTGCTTAAAATATGTTTATTTAACGTAACATTATGCCATGCATTCTTTTTTTAGATTTTTCTTTTTGTGGCATATACAGATATTAGTTATATAGTCTACTATTTATTATTTTGTATACTTAGCAGCAAAGGGGGAATTCGAATCCTGCCCAAAAATAGTTGCACCAGAGTGTAGTATTACTCCGCTATTACATAGGATACTATCCCATTCCTAGAAAATGTATCTTACCCAAGATAGCGGCAAAACTCTGTTATCCCACTAGGTTGCTGCATGAATCGCTAGGGCTTAATGTATGCCAATCAATAATTTGTATTTTATGTTCCTAGCCTTCCGGTGGGAGTATAGACTAAACACATACCAGACTAGTATTTACTAATACTACGCTGACCGGATAGATAATTCTTCCATAATACCTAGTATCCTCGCTTACTAGGTTATAATTAGAACATAGGATAAATAGTACCTGAGGGGGAAAAGTATAAACTTTATGCTTCCAGCTTCTGATAATAATACATATATATTCACCTCAGAGACTGCTTACCAGTCATTGCCCAGAGTTTTGTTGTCTTTGACTCTTATACTAACGCAAAATATACTTTTGGGATAGTACCTAGGATTGAAGTCGTTAATCCCAGAGATTGCAAAAGTTCTGCTGTAACCTTTACTACTACTTAGTAAAGGGATAACCAATTCGACCATGTTCAACAGCCTTCTTACTCCCGGCTAATAAAATTTACGTAAATAAGATTATGGAAGTGATAGGTTAGCTAGACAGTAGCTAAAATTGTTTTACTTTTAATAATAGCCAAGCAAAGAGTGCAGGTCGCTTGTGTAGGAAGTATCTGACTTTAGTAAAAACACAGAGTAGTAAACTTAGGTCTTATTGCTATTAGTTAAGAGAAGCAGCAGACCTTTTAATATATATATATAAAGTACGTAGTACTATAATTATATTCTTTTAATAGGTGAGTTTTTATTTAGGTCGTGTAAGTTAATTACTTACTAAGACTTTATATTGGGGAGTATTTAATAAAGCATACATTAATATTAAAATCTTTTTTGAAAATCCCACAAAGCAAGTGTGATAAGTGGGGATATTTGGCGAAATTATTTTGCTTATGTTACAAGTTGCTTGCGCTAATAATCGTCTTGAAATTTTTTTATCGAAAGCCAAATAACATAAGAATTTGAGACTAAAAAGCCTACATAAAATCAGCAACCAAATCTTTAAAAATTACTTATATCGAGTATTCTACGAATTGAGGATGGAGAATTTATTAGTGGAAAAGATCTTTCAAATCTTCCCCTTCTCTTGTTTCAAGTTATTTGAGGGAATATTTTTTTATTTTTAGCCAATGGGTTATTCATGACAACCATGTTCGACAAGAGTATCATCGAGCTGTTGGGGATGCAATTGATGATATACTTGGACGGATTCGCAGACAGAAAATCACGCTGGAATTAGGCGCCGAAAACGCGCATCAGATACGCAACCAATCTTTCCACTCAATGCGACACCACACTTCTCCAATTGGGCTCGTCGTAGCGCACTCAATCCACACAACGACTCGCCCATATCAATATTACCTTGAGAAGAATTCACAGTCTCTATTCGGCAAACCGTCCAAAGATCTAAGTTTAGATCAGACAAGGGAGGTCATTATGAGTACACTTATCAGTGCAAGGCGCCCAAGTAGCGCTGTTACTGATGTTAGCAAAAGAGCGAGTCTTTTTTGCAAGAGTGTTATAATCGTGATTGCAGCTAAATCACTTTTTCTTGCATCAACGTCAAAAAACATAACGATCGAAATCGCGAGACTGGCTGTCTTGGGCTCAAGTCTAGTAATGGTTGCCAACTTTGGTATTTTTACTATGAGTACATATATGGCATGGAGAAAATTCAGAATGCAACAAACCTAGAGGCGAGGGTCGGTTATAGTGAAAGTAGCTATGAAGAGCTGTTTTGCTTGGTACTACTCAATACTGCTATGCACAAATAAGCATGAAATTTTTCTAATTACTGAAGCGGTACCCAGGCGCATATAATAGGCCACTTTATACCCATGCACCAGATTTAGGACCTTAAAAGGTAAAATATGTATATGCGGACTGAAAAGTTAATGCATCTACAGCATTTACGCCATGACTTTATATGATACGCTATCAATTTCTTATTTTCCGATCTATCGACCTGCTACTAGTGCCTGAAGTATATAGAGGATCCATCAAACGGAAAACTCAAATCGTCTGAAAGCAGTTTTACAAAGTCCCACAATAAATCCACTTACAGGAACGACGGATTCGCGTTGGTAAGGAGCTGAACGAAATATGCCTGGAACCAAGAACCTGCTTGAGGTGCTGGTTGCAAAGCATCTGGGGAAGCACAGTGAGAATCAAATCTTGGTGCACTGCTGTTGCTGGTCCCGTCACACTCGCCACCTGGTTTAATCCAGACAAAGGCATCCAACAGCGAGTCCCCGGTGTTTGCAGTCGGGCGAATACCAAATCCAGTGCCAATAACATTGCACCAGTTACCCCATTGGAGCTGCCCAGTTGGCTGCTTACCAGAACGACCCTGGTCAGTAATGAAGAAGGCGTTTGACCAGCCATGATTAGCAAGAAGAGGGCCCATGGCATGAATAAACAATTTCTCATTGTAAACAGCATTTCCTTGAGTGTACGAGGGGGGGCTGGTGATATTCCACGCATTGTAGTTAGCGACGTTGGTTGCCAACCCACGGACCGCTCGGGGGGATGATGCATTCTTGTATACGTTTGCGAACAATTGAGCAGCGGGATCTTGATTTGCTGGCCAGCCAAGCCATCCCGCATGACCGGCATCCAAGTACATTGCAACATTTGGAAGGTTCAGCTTCGTAATAGCGTAATTTATACATTCCAGATATGCAGACTGGGCATTCGAACACTTTGGAGTGCCGAGATTCGTTACTAGATTTGCAAGAGAATCAGGCTCTAGATAAAGATATAATTAGCATTAAGTCAAGAGAGCCTAAATTTTTTTTTTTTTTTTTTTTTTTTTTTTTTTTTTTTGGAGTTCTTACCAACGACCAAGAGGATGCGAACGTCAGAGAATGTTGTTACGATTCCACGAATGGTATCGATGTAATTCTTGTACTTGGCTACGCCACCGTCGGCGATGGAATACTCGCCATTAGAAGCGAGGGCGGCACAGTCACGATCTGGCAGGTCGTAAACAACAAATTGCCCAGCATAATTGCCTCCATTCTTGTTTGCGGCACGAATGTCTGACAATGTCTGGCTCATCAAAGGTGTTTTGTCCAACGTATCGCTTCAACATTGGTTAACATATTGCAATGTTATGTCATGTTTGAGAAACCTACAGCCACATAAAAGACGGCACATTTGCCACAGCTGCCGCAGCAGTGGCCATAGCTCCAGTCAAACTAGGAATTGCCAAGGTGCTAACTTCAGAGGCATAAAAGGCATTTGCCCAAGGTGTAACTCCGGAAAAGGGGTTGCCCTGCCATGTTACTGTTCCCGATCCGACTGGCGGCGCTGGTGTAGTGGAAGAAGCAGGTGGAGGCGTCGTAGTACTTGATCTAGTGGATGTTGACGACGCGCGAGAAGTTGTCGAAGAGGCGCGAGTGGAAGAGCTT
Organism: Trichoderma sp. TW21990_1; assembly: GCA_010015515.1. NCBI lineage: Eukaryota > Fungi > Ascomycota > Sordariomycetes > Hypocreales > Hypocreaceae > Trichoderma > Trichoderma sp. TW21990_1. The sequence continues at coordinate 2,319,036 of ML974119.1, forward strand.
GAACTTGAACTTGGAGCGCCAGGAAGACACTGGGAGTAATAATCATTTGAAAACACGCATGTGGTTCCGGAAACACAGCAAAACGGTCCAGCCCAGTTCTGGCCACCACACTGACCCCTAACAAGATATTAGTAATTACCCCATGTTAAAAGAAAAAGTTGCCATAATACCAAACCCCTGAGCAAGCCTGTCGTTCCTCTACTGGAACGCTAGCTGCCAATGTGGCCAGCGCGGCTAGAGTCGCTAGAACGCCTGCAACCATGTTGATATTCTCTGACAATTAACAGGGAAACTGCTTGTGCTGATTATGTATGGGATCACATTGGTTTCTTCGGGATGATGAAACTTATTTTATAATCAGGGTTTTGTCTACACTTGCCATCAGGTGTCTTGATAATGTAGCATTCGGCAACACAGGATAAAGCCCGGAGATTTTGCAACACAGTATAGCCTTGACTGGCGGCTAATGGACTATATCCCCGCCTCAATGCATATTACCCATTAAACAACCTGGTAGAATTCACTGCTATTATACAAAACGTAGCATTGTATATAATATAGCCTTGATTTGCGGCTAATAGATTCTATGGTTTGTGCATAATGTTGCAATTTGGGCCGCAATTGGGGATTAAAAGCAAGTGATTATATTATGAGAATTGCTGAATACGGCATAGAACGTACAATAGAGGCTAATAAGTTCAATATAGATATACGTACTTGACACAGCGTTTTTAACGAAATCCACCTAATATACAGTCGGTCTGAGGGAAAAAGGCACAAAATACAATAGCCGTTAACTTAAAATATTTATATACTAGCTTAGTATATAAGTTAAGTTAAGACTAAGAGGTCTTATATTACGACCCGACTCTTATAGTTGCAACAAGGGACCTATAGGGCAGGCGGAACTGGATTAACTATGGACTAACCTAGCTAATAGCACCTAACTCGCTTAGCTCTCCTAACAAGCTAAATAAGCCAAGACTTATCTAGCTTATCTAATAAGCTAGATAAGAGTAAAATTAACTAAATATATAAATTTATATTATAATACATATTTAAATAGTTTAAATAATTGGTTAATATTATATAATAGTAATAATATAACTAAATTAAACTTTAATATTTTTTATTATATTATAGCTATAGTAATAAAATTACCTTAGTTTAACTTAACTTATTTATTAATATAAACCCTGAACTTAATTTATTTTTTAAAAGTTTAGTAAATTATTATATTATATTAACTTTTATTTAAATAATTATTTTAAACTTATAAATAATAAAAAACCTAAATTTAATAATTTATAAGTTTTAAAATCTTAAATAATAATATTAATTATAAAAATAAAGCTTAAAATAATTATAAAAATAATAATATTAAAATCTAAGATTATTTTATAATTAATATTATAATTATTCTTGGAAATACTAAATAAATACCTAAATTATTAATTTTATAATAAAATTTTTATATTTTTAATATTATTATTTTATAAATAAAAAAATAAAAAGATTTAAATTATTAAATAATTTAGTATTTTAAATATAATTATATATTAAAATTATAAAAAAAACTAGGAAAAATTATTAAATTTATAATACTTAATATATTTAATAAAAACCTGTCACGGCCTAACATCTTATAGTTGCCTAAACAGCCCTATAATATAGACTGACCGGATTAATAAAGACTGCAGTACTAATTAGAATAAAGCATTTACTATACTACTAATACTTATACCTGCGCTTACTTAAAAAGGCTTAGTAATTAACGCAGTAATTATTACTAAACGCAGTAATTACTAGTACCATAACTAGATATATAAATTCTATTTTTTATGCTTATTTAAAATAGTTAAATAGCTAGTTATAAATATAAAATAATATTTAATTATACTTATAAAATATTATCTACTAGTTATATAAATACCCTTATTTATTATTTCTTATTAATTACCTACTAGTCTAGCCTAGCCTATCTACTAATATAAACCTAATATAGGTTTATCCCTTAGAAATTCCTCTTATATTAATTATATAAAAGCTTAGTTTATTATATATTTATAACTTTTATTTAGATAATTACCTTAGACCATAGGTAATAAGTTATAAAAATAATTAAATAATTAATTACTAAGTTCTAGATAATAAAATAAATTATAAAAGTAAAGTCTAAAGTAAGTATTATAATAGTAATATTAAAATTACAGATTTATTTAAAAATATTATAATTATAGCTATGCCCTAACAGGGACTATTAACTATTATAGCCGAAAAAACCCAGTATTTAATAAACTTAGAAGAATTAGTCTATTATATAAAGTAAATTATTTAAAAATAATAAAATATTATTAATAAACTTACTAATTAACTTAATATTTAAGGATAATAAAATTAATTACCTATAGCCTAAGGCTAATAATAGAGATTATATAAAAAAAAACCTAGAGAAATTATTAAACTACCCTTACTTATATTATTTAATAAAAATCTAAGGAAAATTAAGGAATTTCTTATAGATATAAGAGCCTATTTTAGGTATTTTTTAATAATTATAACTCTATAAAAATAATAAGTTAGTATTACAGGAAATAAATTTATTAAAAAACTAAAAAATTAATTTAAATTATACTTTTAAGATTTTAAATATTATAAATAAGCTAAAAAAAAAAAAATTACTAATATATTTTTTAATAATTATTAAATATTTAAAAATTAACTTAAAAATTTATTTAAATAAATTAATAAAAAAAAAAAGCTAAAAACTTTTAATTAAATTTTAATAATAAGGCATATATATTAAATATACTATAAAATTTATTTAAATTAGTACTAAAATAGATATTAATAATACCTCTAAGAAAATATTATATTATTATAGATTAAAGTTAGAAATTAAGGATAAACTAATATAAAATAATTTTCCTGCTATATTTAAAAAACTATTTAAGAAAGCTAGTTATATTAATAATTAATAATTTAAATAATAAAAGAAATAATAAGTAAAGAAAAAGAGGAATAATAAACTTTACTAATATTTCTAATATAATATTAATTAAAGTAAGAAATATAATATAATATTATTTAATAATAGAAAACTAGAACTTATAAATATTAATACTATTAATATCCGTAGATTTACAGGAAAATATAATTACTATAATAAAACAGGCTATAAAAAAAAGATTACTAGGGAAAATATAGAAAACCTGATATTTTAAAGAAATCCAGTAATAAAAATAAAAAGGCTAAGTATATTTAGATTAATATTATTAATACTATATCTTATAACCTACTTAACTAAATTACTTACTATAATAATAAATATTTTATATATAAAAGTAAGAAAGAAGGGTTAGGATAGTTCCTAAAAGTACTTAAGAAAAAATAGCTAAAGTAAATTTTAATTAATACTATAACTTCTAAAAAGGTTAAATAATTTATAGGCCTTAATATAAGGGAAGTATATAATATTATAATATAGGAATAATATAAGAAAAAAAAGATATAAGCTAAAGCTTATAATATTTTATATATAAAAGAAAAAAAGAAAAATAAAACTAAATTCCTATATAAAATATATAAAAAATTTAGAAATAAAAAAGAATATACTAACCTAGATATTATAAACTTATATAAATAATATAAATTATAGGAACCCCAAGGATTATATTACCCTGTAAATAAGAACCCTTTAATAATAAAAATAATAAGGAAATAGAAATACCTAAACTAAGTAAATTTTAGTAATAGCTTAGGTAATATAAGATTATTTAATAACTAGTATTATAGGCTAATAAGCTAAGGGAATATATTAATATAAACCCCTACTACCCTATTATAACCTAAAACTAGTTTTTTAAATAAAAAAAAGTATAACTTAAGTATAATACCCTATTTACTAAAAACTATAAATAATTAATAATAGAATAATATAATAAGTTATTATATTCTAAATACTAGGAAAATAAAATAAAAAATTAGTATTTCTGGGTCTAATATAAAAATATATATAATAAAAATTATACTAAAAAAACCCTAAAAAATATCTAAACCTATAATATAATTATTACTACTATTATAAAATTAAAATATAATATAATTAAAAGAAAAAAAATTCTAAGAAAATACCTAAAAGAATATAAGTTAATATAATTAAACCTATAATAAAAAAGCTTAAGATAAGTATATAAATTAATAATAGTATTATTACTACTTATATTAATAGTAGAGTAAGTTATAACTTAATCTTACTATAATTAATTAATAAACTATAAATTCCTGTATAATAAAAAAAGTAACTACTATAGGTTATAGGTATTACTAGAGCAAATATAAAAGAAAGACTTATTTAATATAAAACTAATTATTTTATATTAATTATTAATAGGAATACCTATAAGATTTACTTTAGTATTTTAAATATACTAGAAAATAATATTCTCTTAGACTATCCCTGGTTATTTAATAATAACCTTATAATCTAATAAAAGAATAACTAAATTTATTAAAATATTAAAAATATACCTAAATATTAACTATACTAGAGAAAGCAAAAAGGTAAAGTTATACTGCTAGAAAAACCAGAATCTTTTATATTAATTATAAAACTAATAAAAAAAATAGTTAAGTTTAAAAAAAAAAAATTACTAATACTATTATAATATAATAAATAATATAAGAAAATAGAGTATATTTATATTAATAGAATTATAATATAATTCTAAGAAAAGCTAGTAGTACTTAATAAAGTACTAAATAAAGTATAAGAAAAAAAAAATTAAAGGAATTAAAAAATACTCTTGCCTAAATTCCTTGCTAATATAAAAGATATAAGAAACTATATAAAATAACCCTAGAAACTAGTTTACTATTATACTTATAATAGGACTATTCTATTAAATTAATAGATAAAAAATAACTAAGAATATATAAAATTTATAATTTTTATAAAAAAAAACTTAATACCCTAAGGGAATAATTAAATAAATAATTAAAAAAAATATATTTAAGTTTCTAATTTATTAGTAAAATATCCTATAATATTTATACTAAAAAAAAACAGAAAACTATAACTAGTTATTAACTATTAATAACTTAACAAAATTACTATTAAAAATTAAATACTATTACTATTAATCTTAGAAATCAGAGATAAGTTAGCTACTGTAAAATAATTTACAGCTTTAGACTTAAAGGGAGCCTATAACCTTATTAGAATTAAAAAAGGGGATAAATAAAAGATAGTATTTATAATATAATATAAATTATTTAAATATTTAATTATATTTTTTAGACTTACTAATATACCAGTTATATTTTAAAGAATAATTAATAAAATCCTTAAGGAGTATATTAATAATTTTATTATTATTTACTTTAATAATATACTAATTTATTTTAATATCCTAGAAAAATATAAATAATATATATATAAAATTCTAAAAATACTATAAGATATAAATCTACTAATAGAATCCGAGAAATATTAATTTTATATATAAAAAGTTAATTTCTTAAAATATATTATTTTACTAGGATAAATTAAAATAAACCCTGCTAAAATAGTAGTTATTAAAAAATAAAAATCCCTGAAATAGTAAAGGAAATATAAAGCTTCCTTAATCTAGTAAATTACTACTAATAGTTTATTAAAAGTTATAGTAAAATTATAGTATTACTTATGGATCTTATAAAAAAAAATCTAGATAATAAAAGCAAGAAAAACCAATTTATTAGATATATTAGGAAAGCCCTTAAAATATTTAAAGCCCTTAAAAAAACTATTACTATAGTATTAGTATTATAAATATATAACCCTATAAAACCTATTATTATAAAAGCAGATATATTTAATTTTATAATTAGAGGAGTTCTTAGCTAATAAGATAATAAAGGAATACTATACCTAGTAGCCTTTTTCTCTAAGAAACTTTATAAACCTAAGCTATAATACTTTATATATAATAAAAAACTAATAATTATATTTAAAATATTTAAAAAATAAAGGTTATATCTACTAGGTAATAAATATAAGATTATTATATACTTAGATTATAAGAATCTTATAAGCCTTACTATAAAAAAAATAAATATCTTTACTTAGCAAAAAAAATACTTAAGGCTTATAGCTAAATATAATTTTAAAATTATATCCTGCAAAAAATCAGAGAATAGCTATATAAATACTCTTAGCTAAAAAAAAAACTACTTTAAACTAATACTAAAACTTACCTTACTAATATTTAAAAAAATAAAAAAAGGGTATTATAAGCTAGTATTAATTAATACTTTTTTTATAATTAAAAATAAAACCCTATCTTTAATAAAATTAAGGATATAGTAAAAAACTAGGTACTAAAATAATTCCCCGAAAATATAACTTATATTAAAGGAATCCTATATAAAAAAAATAAAACCTAAGTACTAGATAAATTATAAAAAAAAATAATTAAAATAATCTATAAATATCTATTATATAAATATAAGGGAGTTATAAAAATACTATAATAAGTAAAATAATTCTATACCTTTAAAAAAATAAAAAAAGTTATTAAGAAAATTATTTAAACCTGTATTTTATATATAAAAATAAAATTAAGTTAATAAAAACCTTATAGTAAACTATAACTATTACTAGTACTAAAATATCCTTAAAGCTTTATATTATTTAATTATATTATTAAGCTTCTACCCTTAAAAAAACTAATAATAAATATAATATATAATAGTATTTTTATTATTATTAATAGATTAATAAAATAAGGTATTTTTATCTTATATAAGGAAAATAATATAGCAGAAAAATTAGGCTATATAATATAAAAATATATTACCTTAAAATATAAGCTACCTGCAGAAATTATTTTTAATAAAAAAGTAATATTTATATTTAAATATTAGTAAAATACTATAGCAAAAATAAAAATAAATTATAAAACTAGTATTACTTACCACCCTTAAATAAATAAATAAACAGAATACACTAACTAAATTATTAAAACTTACCTATAAAACTATATTAACTTTAACTAAAATAACTAGGTTAAGTATTTACCTAATATAGAATTCTCCTATAATAACTTAATTTTAGAATTTATTAAACTCTTATTATTTTATACTAATAAAAAATACTACCCTTAAGTATATAAAATATTATAAAAAGGAAAAAATATATAAAAAGCTATACTAAAAATAAATAAGCTTAAGGAACTATATTAAGAATTATATATATAACTTAAATTTATATAAGAATATATAAAAAAATATATAAATATAAAAAAATTTAAGGGACTAATCTTTTAGGAGAGAAATATAGTTTATTTACTTTAATATACCTAAGGAGAAAAGTAAGCTAATATTAAAATAAATAGGCTAAGTAATAAGCTAAACTATAAGAAAATCAGGTTTTATAAAATTCTAAAAAAAATCAGTAAAGTTAACTATAAACTAAACCTATTTAAATAATTAAATAAATAAGAGAAGCTAGTATACTTAATTTTTTATATTTTATTATTAGAAAAAGCCCTAATAGATAAAGATATAGGAGAACTTATTATAGATAAAATTATTATTAAAGGTAAAAAACTTAAATATAAGATTAATAAAATAATATTACTAAAAATAAATAATAAAACTAGTAAACTTTAATACCTAGTAAAATAAAAAAAATATAATAGAAACGTAGATAACTAGGAACTAGAAAATAATTTTAAATATACTAGTATTATTTTAAAAACCTTCTAAAATAAATTCTATAAATAATTGCAAGTATAATAAAAACTAATCCTAGAAAAACCTAAATGCCCTGCAAAAACTAAGAAAATAATAAGGTATTTTTTATTAAAGCAGGAGGATTTAGATTTATAAATATTAAATTAATACTTAAAAAAGGGTTAAATAGGGATCCAGGATTAAGTAAATTAACCCCCTGAAAATTATATATTATAAATAGAACCTCGGACTTCTAATACTTAATTACCTTTAACTTATTTAAAAAACTTAACCCCTGCTAAACTATTTCTTTCCCTTTAAAATATAACTAATATTTTTAATAATATAGCCTCTCTAAATAATCCAAAACCTTATCTATCTTAGCCTAAGCTTTATAAAAAGTAATATAATACTATAATAATAATTATTCTATAAATTGCTTTATAAAATCTAAGTAATATAACTCTAAAATAATATATAATATTATATATATTAGTATATGTAAAATAAAAAATATATATATCCTGCACTTATAAAAATTTAAAACTATTCCTTAACTATTATAAGAATAACTAGCCCTAATATATTTACTATATTTTAAAAAATAATATTCAGTTATTTAATAATATAACCCCCTATTAAAATAACAGGAATAAGGTATTATATTAAAACCTTAGGATATAATAAAATTTATAAGATAATAATAATATAAAATTAACCTAGAGGATAATAACTAGTTAAATATTATAAAGTTTAAATAAGAAAGGAAAACGCCAGATTTATAAAAAAGGACTAAGCTAGAATATATAAGACCTTAAGAATAAGGCCTCTGGGAAGGGGATATTATATTATAGCCTAATATTTTATAGTTGCCTAAATAGCCCTATAATATAAACTAACTGGATTAATAAAGGATTATAGTATTAATTAGAACAGAGCACTTACTATACTACTAATACTTACACCCGCACTTACTTAAAAAAGCTTAGTAATTAATATAGTAATTATTATTAAATATAGTAATTACTAGTACTATAACTAAATATATAAGTTTTATTTTCTATACTTATTTAAAATAATTAAATAATTAGTTATAAATATAAAATAATACTTAATTATACTTATAAAGTATTATCTATTAGTTATATAAATACCCTTATTTATTATTCTTTATTAATCGCCTGCTAGTCTAGCCTAGCCTATCCGCTAATATAAACCTAGTATAGGTTTATCCCTTAGGAATTCCTCTTATATTAACCATATAGGAGCTCAGCTTGTTACAAAACCCTAAAATAATTTAAGAAAAAAATTATAAATATAAAAACAATTTTTTAATATTTTCTAACTATTATAGCTAATAAAAATATAAAAGTTTATATAATTAAAAAGAATTTTATTAAAATAATTAAAAATTAATTTAAACTATATTTTAGAGATTTTAAATAACTTATTATTTTTTAAAAAAAATTATATTATATAATTTTTTAAATAATATAAAACTTTAAAAAGAAATCTTAAAAAAATCTTTAAATAAATTAATAAAAAAAAACTACTAATATTTTACTTAAGTTTTATTAATAAAATACTTATATTAAATATATTATAAAATTTCTTTTATTTAATATAAAAACTAATTTTAATAATAAAATTAAAAAAGTTTTATATTACTTAAAATTAAAATCTAAAATTAAAAATAAATATATATAAAAAACTTTACTTAAAACTTTAAAAGATTTAGAAATAAAACTAATTATATTAATAATTAATAATATAAATAATATAAAAAATATATAATAAAAAAATAATAAAAATAATAAAAAAAATAATGAAAATAATAAAAAAAATTAAATTATAATAAACTTACTGAATTTCTAAGAAATAAACTAAATTCTAAGTTTATATTAGTAGAAAAGTTAAATTAAATATAAATATTATTTATATATATTTTATAATAGTAATAATACTAAAAAGGATTTTTTATATTTTAACTTTATTATATTATTACTATTATAATATTAACTAATTATTTAAATTATTTTAAGTATTATAAAATAAACTTATATATTTAATAGCCTAGATTAAATTATTACTAAAACTTAATAATTTAGTTATAAATTATTTTAGAGTTTTAATAATTTATTCCTAATTAATTAATTAATCTAATATTTTCTTTATAACTAGTTATTTTATAAGCTTATTATTATAATTATAAAAAGTAAGTTATAATATAATATTTTTTTTATTAATTTTATTTTTAAAACTTTATTTATTTAAGTATAAGAAACTTATTTTTTTTATAATAAGTTTACTATATATTTTATTTTTATTTTATTTATATATATATTAACTTACTTAAAAATAATAAGTAAAATATTTAAAAATATTTATTCTAAGACTAAAAAATATAAAAGTTTTTTTTATTTTATAATTAAAAAATACTTTTATTATAAATATATAATAAACCTATTAAATTTCTAAGGGATAAACTAAGTTCTGGGTTTATATTAGTATTATAACCTAATACTATAGTTGTAATAACAGGCCTCCTAGGTAAATAATACCTGATTTAACCCCAGATAACTTAGCTAATAAAACTAAATTTATGCCTGGTTAATATAACTATATATAACTTAAGTTATTCTTAATTAATATAACTATATATAATTTAAGTTATCCCTGGGTAATATAATTATAAATAATTTTACTAATATAACTAAATATATAAACTTTATTTTATATATTTATTTAAAATAATTAAATAATTAATTATAAATATAATATTTAAATTAAATTTATTAAATATTTTTTACTAGTTATATAATTATTTATATTATTTAAATATTTAGCCTAACTTATTTACTAATATAAACCTAATATAAGGTTTATTTTTTAAAAATTTCTTTTATATTAACTTATAAAAGTTTAATATATTATATATTTATAACTTTTATTTAAATAATTACCTTAAATTATAGGTAATATATTATAAGGAAAATTAAGTAATTAATTATTAAATTCTAAATATAAAAATAAATTAAAAAAACAAAATTTAAAATAAATATTATAATAGTAATATTAAGATTTTAGAAATATTTAAAAAAAAATACTAAAATTATAATTATATTTTTGTAACGATTCCATCAAACCATTAAGCCAAACAGGGCAAAAGATTAGGCCAATAAACGCATTTGTAGCGAATATTGCGATGGAACCAGCTAGTTATAAGGGATCTAGCAGTTACTACGGCCAGTGCCGGATCGTAACACGCTTCTTCCCTCCCGGTGGGCTTGTCCTCAAGCCCCGTAGCTATTTTCTGTAGCCCCGGAATAGCTGTTCTAACCCCTAAGAGTACTGTAACGTTCCCTGTAATGTCTTTCACAGGCCTTGTTAGTAGCGGAGGTCCGATAAGGTCTAGCTTGTAAACCACGTAACAAGCTGGAATCGAACCCTAGGCCACTGGCTAGCTGCGTTTATCGTGTAACGATTCCATCAAACTATTGAGCCAAATAGGGCAAAAGATTAGGCTAATAAACGCATTTGTAGCGAATATTGCGATGGAACCAGCTAGTTATAAGGGATCTAGCAGTTACTACAGCCAGTGCCGGATCGTAACAATTTTAGTAAACTTAATAAATTTTTTTAATTAATATAGCTAAGAAAACCTAGTATTTAATAAATTTTAAAAGCTTAACTTATTATATAAAATAAATTATTATAAACTAATAAACTATTATTAATAATTTTATTAATTAATTTAATATTTAAGAATAATAAAACTAATTACTTATAGCTTAAAATTAATAATAAGACTTATACAAAAAAAAACCTGAAAAAATTATTAAACTACCTGTCATAACCTAATAATTATAGTCGTAACCAGGGAGCCTATATAACAGGCATAGCTAAATTAATATTAATCCTTCTAACTAATTAGAGAAAGATTAAGGAATATTCTCTTAATTTAATATAAGATTAATAAAGTAAATATTAATCCATAAATAGATTAATAAATTATTTATTAATCTAGTTTAGTATAGTTAGATATATAAGTTTTATTTTTTATACTTATTTAAAATAGTTAAATAACTAGTTATAAATATAAAATAATACTTAATTATATTTATAAAATATTTTCTATAATTATATAAATATTTATTATTATTTTCTTATATAATTACCTATTAATCCAGCTTAGCTTATCTACTAATATAAACCTAATATAAGTTTATCCTTTAAAAATCTTTTTTATATTAACCCTATAAAAGCTTAGCTTATTATATATTTATAACTTTTATTTAAATAATAACCTTAAATTATAGGTAATAAGTTATAAAAATAATTAGATAATTAATTATTAAGTTTTAGATATTAAAATAAATTAAGAAAGTAAAGCCTAAAGTAAGTATTATAATAATAATATTAAAATTTTAGAATTATTTAAAAATATAATAATTATAATTATATTTTAATAAAAACTATTAATTATTATAGCTAAGGGAATCTAATATTTATTAAATTTTAAAAAACTAACTTATTATATAAAGTAAATTATTATAAATTAATAAGCTATTATTAATAAACTTATTAATTAACTTAATATTTAAAAATAATAAAGTTAATTACTTATAATTTAAAATTAATAGTAAAGCTTATATAAAAAAAACCTAAAAAAATTATTAAATTACCCCTGCTTATATTTTTTAATAAAACCTAAGAAAAATTAAAAGATTTTTTATAAATATAAAAGCTTATTTTAAGTATTTTCTAATAATTATAGCTATTAAAAAATAATAAGTTAATATTACTAGAAGTAGGCTTATTAAAAAACTAAAAACTAGTTTAAATTATACTTTTAAAACTTTAAATATTATAAATAAGCAGGAAAGAAAAAATTATTAATATATTTTTTAATAGCTATTAGAAATTTAAAAATTAATTTAAGGATTTATTTAAATAAATTAATAAAAAAAAAAAGCTAAAAGTTTTTTAATTAAATTTTAATAATAAAGTATATATATTAAATATATTATAAAATTTATTTAAATTAGTACTAAAATAAATATTAATAATATTTTAAAATTTTTTTTTTTTTTGTGTTTGGATGTGAGGTTTGTTTTTTTTATGGTTGATGTGTTCTGGTGGGTTTTTTTTTTTTATATATAACTTTAAAGCTATATAAAATATATAAAAATATATAAATATAAAAAATTAAGGACTAATTTTTAGGAGAGAAAATATAGTTTATTTACTTTAATATACCTAAGGAAAAATAAGCTAATATTAAAATAATAAGCTAAGTAATAAGCAACTATAAAAAAATCAGGGTTATAAAATTCTAAAAAAAATCTAGTAAAATTAACTATATATAACCTATTTTAAAATAATAAAATAATAAAAAGAACTAGTATACTATTTTTTATATTTTATTATAAAAAAAGCTAATAATAAAATATAGGAAGAACTTATTAAAAATAAAATTATTATAAGGTAAACATTAAATATAAATTAATAAAATAAATATTAAAAAATAAATATAAAAACTAGTAAACTTTAATACTAGTAAAATAAAAAATATAATAGGAGATAGATAACTAGGACTAGAAAATAATTTTAAATTACTAGTATTTTTAAAAACCTTCTAAAATAAATTCTATAAATATTCTAAGTATAATAAAAATTAATAAAAAACTAAATTACCTGCAAAGGAACTACTAAGAAAATAATAAGTATTTTTATTAAAACTAAAGACTTAATTAATAACCCTAAAATTAAATTTAGGAAGCTACTAACCCCGCTTATAAATTATATATTATAAAAAAGCATATTTTTTATACGTATACGTACTCTAGCTTAGCCTAATATTCTGTTTCTTATATAATTAGCCTTTTTTATTTATTTTATCTTAAAATATGTACTATTTTATATTATTAATTATAAAATATATATAAAACCTTTTATAAATTCTAAATAAGCTAGTATTTTATTAAACTTCTGCTTTACTTTCATCGTTTTTAGCTCATTTTTTTTAATACTTTAATTACTTTAACTTTTATAAATAATTATATACCCAGACTAATATAAATTACCTATCTATAAAAAAAAACTTTATAAAAACATCTCAGTCTAAATAACACTAGTATCCCCCTCCCTCAGGCATAATAATCAAAAGAAGGATGACGAGGGGGGCAGAGGAAAAGAAGAAGTCGGGGGAGGGGAGAAGAGAAAGAGAGGAAGAACGGCGAAAAGGAAGAGAGAAAGAAAACGAGAGAAAAAGAAGAGGGGGAGAAAACCGAGAGGGAAAGGGGAATTTTCTTAATAAATTAAATATAATCATAATCAAAAAAAAAGTTATACCTAATATAATTAAAGGCCTAAGGTATTTATAAAAAATTAAGTAAAGTTTTAAAATAAGACTAATAAGCGGGGGAGTATATATTATTATAGTAAACTTTTATAGGTATAATAATAAAAGCCTATAAATAAGTATTATAGAATAATTAGACCTGCATAACTAATTTATAAGTATAACGTACTTTAGAATTAATAAGCTACGTAAGTATACTTTTAATTAGGCAGTAGCTACTTTTAGAAATAAACTTAAGATAAGTAGTCGATTATAATTTATTTATAATACTTATTAAAATAATTAATAGCCTAGTTATAAATCTAATATTTAGATTAAATTTACAGCTATTTCTACTAAGTAATAATTATTTAATTTTTACTTAAATATCTAGTCTAGCGTATCTGCTAATAAAACTAGTATAAGGTTTATCCCTTAGGATCTCCTCTTATATTAATTATAGAGAGCTTAGTTATTATATTAAAATTATATTAATTATTATTAATATTTTATAAAAAGACTTTCTAAAATTATTATTTTATTTATTAATTGTTAGTAAAAAGAAAATAAATATTTATAGAGGAGTAAAGAGAACGAAACGGGGAAAAAACGGAAAAAGCGGGAGAAAGAAAGAGGAGGGAGGAGAGGGAAGGGAAAAAAAAGGTGAGGGAGGATGGAAAACGAAGAAAGGAAAGGAGAGAAGAAGAGAGACGGAGAATGAAACCGAAAAAGAGAAAATGAGAAGGGAGGGAGTGGGGGAGCAAAAGGGAGAGTAAACGTAGAAGGTAACGGAGGGAAAGGATAATAAGAAATGAGGAAGGATGATGAAGGAATGAAATAAAAATATTATGAAAAATATTAGTATGTAAGAAAAAATAAATATAAAATAGTGAATTTTAAAATATGAAAATATTACTAGTTTACTATAATGAAAAAAACTTGTTAAAAATAATTTAATAGTAAAAATAATTTATATATTTTAATTTAAACTTAAATATATAAAAAAAAGTATAAATATATTGAATTATAATTTTCTATTTTAGAAATTCTAATATAAAAACCTAGGTATTTGAATATAATAATAATAATAATTTAAAATGAAATTTTTCATATTTATATTTAAAAATATAAAATATAATTTAATTTTTTATAATATTCAGGAATATATTTAAAATTAGGAAAATTAAATATTATGGTAAAAATAATTTATCAATAAAGATATTTAATATTAAATAAATTATTTACAGTATTAAAAATTATAAAAGAAAAGAAACGTAAATTATTTATATATATATTTTTATAGAATTATTATAAAATATATAAAAATTATATATAAAAATTAATAATATTAAGTTTGAATAAAATTAAAAAAGTTTTTAAAAAAGTAATTTTAGAATATTATTATATATAAAACACTAAAATAATAATCTTATTTATAAATAATGATTAGTTTTTTTATTTATTATAACCTAGTTTAATTATAATAATCAGGACTTTATAATTAGCTATAAACTATTATAATAGATACTAGATTTAAAATTATTAGAGAATCTTTTACTTTATAAGTTAATAGCTCAAAACCATTATATAATAATCTTATATAACTAATAGCCCTAGGGTTTAAATCTAGCTTAGTATACAGGTCTTGATTTCCGTACTATAAGGCCTATAAAAAAAAATTTACAGGGAGTATTATAAGGTTTACGGGGTTGTTAGTAAATTATTAGAAAATAGCAGAAAAAGTTTTATAAATTATTTATTAGTATTATCTAAGGCTTAAGGGAAAGCCCTTAAAAAAAGATTATATATAACCTACTTTTAATTATAATAATTAGAACTTTTATAATTGCTATAACTATTATAATAATAATAAAAGCTTATTAGCTAATATTTTACAATTAGTTAAAGCTTAATAGACTATTATTATGAGGAAGGGGAAGGAGAAAAAGGAAAAAGAGGGGGGGGGAAGGAGAGGAGAAAAGGAGGGGGAGGGAAGGAGGGAGAAAGAAAAAAGAGGGGAAAGAAAGGGGGACAAGAAGGAAGAAAGAGGGAGAAAAAGAAAGGAGGGGAGGTAGAAAAAAGAGAAGAAAGAGGAAGGAAAAGGGGAGAGAGGAAGGGAGAAAAGAGAGGGAGAGGAAGGAGAAAAGGAGGAAAAAAAAGTATGGGAAAGAAAGGGGGAGGGGATGTAAAAGGTGAAGTAAGGATGGAGAATAAAAATGAGAATTAAAAGGATAAAAGTAAGAGGAAGGTATTAAGGAGAAATACAGAAAGAAAGAAAGAAAATTAAATTAAATTAAATGATAAAAAGATTAGTGTTAATATTATATAAATTTTAAATTAGAAAAATAAGATAGTAAAATGTGATGAATGAAGATAAACTGGTAGAATAAGATAGGATCTAAAATACTAAATAATTAGTTTTTTAGATGAATTACGAAAATAAATTTAAATATTTTATAAATTATTAAAAAATACTATAAAATATTATTAAAAAAATCTATTATAATAATAAATAATATAAAAGACTATATAATATATAGAAGGATAATATAAGTGTATTAATAGAATATATAAAACATATTAAATATATAAAAAAATTAAAGGATAACTTTTAAAAAATAAAAAATTAATTATATATTTTAATCCCTAGAAATAAGAAACTATAAATAATTAAATAAATAAGTTATCATAAATTAAATTTAAAAAAGCTTAGGTTATATAAAATC
This sequence comes from Trichoderma sp. TW21990_1, assembly GCA_010015515.1. NCBI lineage: Eukaryota > Fungi > Ascomycota > Sordariomycetes > Hypocreales > Hypocreaceae > Trichoderma > Trichoderma sp. TW21990_1. The sequence continues at coordinate 2,335,821 of ML974119.1, forward strand.
TTAAAAAACAAAAAAAAAAAAAAGATTAATTAATTAATATAAATAATATCTAGAATAACTAGAAAAAATAAAAAAACATATTATGATTTAATATTTTATATTTTACTATTAAAGAACTATAATAAATAAAAAAATTAAAGATATTATTTAACTAAAAGTATTATTTAAGGTAAAAAAAACTTAAATATAAAGTAAAAATATACATAATAAAATATAATAAAAATATTTAATAAGCAGAAAATTTTACAAATATTAAAGATTTTAAAAATAATAAAAATATTATTAACTTTTTTACTAATATATTAGATTAATATTATAAAAAATAACCCTAGAAATAATTATTTTTATTAAGCTAAAAGAAATATATTTCTAGAAATAATAAAATAAAATTATAAGACCCCTAGATGAATATTTAGGGAAAAATTATGGAAGGAGTGAATGGTAGTGATAAAGGAGAGGGAGAAAAAAGACGATGGGGGTGGGAGAGTGAGGGGGCGTGAAAGTGAATATGGGGGTTAATAATTTAGTTGATGGGTTTGTTCTATACTTAATGGGGAGTTTAGGAGGGCGAGAGGATAAGTATAAAAAAAATCTAAGAAAGCTTTGAAATTATAGAAAAATAAGTAAAGTTTTATTTAATTTTTTTTAGTCTTTTCCCCACCCAGTTTTTACTCACTTTCTTAACTCTTTTCCTACTCTGGCTTTTTTCTCATATACTTTATTATACAAATAAGTAAACCTACCTACTACAGAAACACAAAATCTCTCTCCTTTCCTCTTCACCCCTCTTACCTTCTCTCCCCGGAACCTAGACTCTACTAATTCGATAAGTTCTCGTCTTTTTCATTATTCTATAATAAAAATATTATTAAAATAAGAAGTTACGACGGCCCCTACGTTTAAACTACAATATCAACTACTCTTAGGTTAACTCCTCCTATTTCGTCCTATATTTTACCCCATTTAGTAGTCCGAAGGAAAGAGAGCATAAAAGAAAAGGAAAAAAAAAGACGGAAGAAGGAAACAAGCCCGGGGAGGGAGAGAAGAAGAGAAACGAAGGGGGGAAAAAGAAGGGGGAGAAAAAAAGGAGAGGATAAGGGAAGAGAGGGAGAGGGAGAAGCGGAAGCCGGGAAAGGAAAGAGGCGGAAAGAGAAAAACCGAGGGGGGAGAGAAGGAGGAAGGAGAGAGGGACGGGGAAAAAGGAAATGAGGAAGAAAGAAGACGGAAGGAAAAAGAGGGAGGGGGGAAAAGGAAAGAGAAGGACAAGAGGAGAGGAGAGAGATGATGTAGAAGAAGGAGGGAAAGAGTAAAGAATGAGTAGTAGGAGAAGGAAGAAGAGAGAAGAAGAAAACGCAGAGAGGGGTGGAGGATAGGAGCGCGTATAGGAATGAAAATGACCAGGTGGAACCGAAGTGATGGACTAAGTGAAACCCTATAGGTTAGTTATTGCTGAGAATCTAGGATATGAGTATAAATAAAAAAATAATATAAAGAGAGTAGAGTAATAACGAGAAAGAGAACGGAAGGTTAGGTAAGAAGAAAGAGAAAAGAGAAAAAGAGAGAAAAAAGTAATAGATTAATTTTTAGGAAAAAAAATATAATTTTATTATTTTAATATTTTAGAATAAGGAAATTATAAATATTTAGATAAATTAGCTAAGTAATAAACTTAGCATTTAAAAACTTAGATTATATAAGATTTTAAAAAAAAAGCGTAATCTAATTAATTATAAATTTAATATCTTAGAATAACAGAAAAAAGAAAAGAAAATTACTATCCTTAATATTTTATATTTTTACTATAAAAAGATAAATAAATAAGGAATAAAAAAATATTAAACGAAAAGATTATTTAAAAAAAGAAGAACTTAATTAATTAAAAATTATTACTATAATAAAATCTAATAAAAATATTAATAATTAAAATACTTAATAAAAGTAATATTTAAAAAATTCTTAGAAAATTGACTTAAAAACCTTAAAAAATACCTAAAATATTATATAACAGTTTTTTTTAATATATTAGCCTAATATTATAACAAGTAATTTCTAAGAATGTTTTTTATAATAAAGTAAAAAAAATAAGTATTGTACTAAAAATAATAAAATAAAAATTATAAAAGCCCTAAATTAATTTTAGAAAGATTATTTAAGTTTAATTTTATTTATAAAATTATTATTTATAAAAAAACTATGTTTTTTTTTATTATAATTTTGGAAGGGAGGGGAGGCGAGAGGGGGGTGATAATTAGATGTGAGGAGTTGGTAGAGGAAAAAAGGAGGGTAGGATGTGTGAGAGGAGATTAGAAAAATAGAGGAAACAAATTGTGAAAATTATAGAAATTAAAGAAAGATTATTAATTTTTGGTATTATTTTTAAAAAATTTTTTTAGTAACATTTACTTATACTTTATAGAAGATAATTTTGATATAGAATTTATTATATAAATAAATATAATAAAAATAAATATAAAAATAAAAAAATATAATATAAGGTAATATAAAACTTATAAAGTATTATAAAAAATAATCTAGAGGATAATAATATATTAATAAATATAAAATATATCTTTGTATATTATATTAATAAACTACTTATTAAATAATAAATAAGAAATAATTTTAAAATTAAAAATATGAAATAAAATTATAAATTATTATAATAAAACTAGTATTCTCGAGGTTAGTATAAAATTATTATAATCTCTAAAGAATAAACCTTAATTCTAGGTTTATATTAGCAGAGTAATTAAGTAATAAAATAAGTATATTAGGTATAAGAATAATAAAAGATTTTATCCCTTTGATCTCTAATTATATTTATAAATACTATTACTAATAATATATATAAAAACTAGCTATTTAAGTATTTTAATAAATAATATAAATATAATTATATTTTAATATATATTTAGATATTATACATATAGATGATAATTTGATTAATCTATTCCTAGAATAATAGAACTATATTAATTTAATTAATTTATTCTGGAATTAACAGAACTTACTATTAAATTTATATAACCTATATATTATTAGTCATTGCTTATATTTGATCCAGGAATACATGGTAATAACCTAGTTATTATAATGATACGATTAGTATAATTATAATTCTTCCTTGTGTAGTTATTTTTTAAAACTAGGGTATTTTATAATATAAATACTCTATTGTATTTTTTTCTTAGGTAAGTATTTTTTTTTTTTTTTTTAGTATTGATATATTTTATTAGAAAACTTAGTTCTTATATATAAAAATCTATTAATATTTCTAATAACAAATCTAAGAAAAAAAAATTAATATAAAGTATTATTTTTACGTATATATTTTATTAATTTATATAAATAAAAATCTTATTAATTTTACGTAAAAGTAAAAATATTAATATTTATATTTATTAGTTTATTATTAATACAAGGATATTAAGCTTATAAGTTTTATTACTAAGGTATTTTTTTTTACTTAATATATTTATATATGTTCTTATTCCACCCCCCCCCCTAATCGAATTAGATAATAAAACTTAAGTATTAAAAAAAAAAGTATAAGTTTTATAGTAAGGTTACTTTTATTATAAATAAAACAAACAAAAAGTAAGAAGAAGCAGTATGAATGATGATCTGTAGGAGAATGAGACAGAAGAGTGAAATAGAGAGGAAAAAAGTAAAGGAAAGGAGCAGAAGAGTATGGAAGCATATGAGGCTATTAGAGATTTGGGCAGGTTATTAAGTTTAGGTTAAGGTAAATGTGCGGGTGATACTAAGTAGCGGGATTGGAATAAGGAGGGAAGTAATAGTATTTGGGATAGATTCCGAAGGTGATGAGGTTTAGAAAATTTAAGTAGAAGGAGAGGGGAGGAGGGAGAAGAGGAGGGAGGAATGAGGGGAGGAGAGGATGGAGGGGGAGGAAGGTGGGGAGGTGGGAAGGTGAGGGGAGGAAAAAGCGGGCGATGTTGGTGAAGGAGGCAGGAGATAAAGATGAAGAATAAGCGAAGGAGGAAGGAGGCATGGTGGGGGCAGATGAGAGAGATTAATGGGAAGAGTTAATTGGGAAGGGTGAAGGGGAAGTGTAAAAGGAAAGGCGGGAGGGGACGGGAGATTTCAGTAATAAAATATAAATATAAGTATAAATCTATACCTATTTTTTTCTATACTGAATATTAAATATAATTAATTTTTAATTTTGTAAATTATAAGGTTTAAGTTTTTAAAATTTAAAGTTATATTCAAATTAATGTAAATTTTATTTATTAAATATAATAAGTAAATATTTCTCGCATTAAAAATTTAGTTTTTAAGGTTTTTAGATTATAAATTTTAATATTTTTTTTTTATAAACTTAAGTAAATTTATAGTTTTTATAAAAAATTTATATTATAATTATATAATAGCTTTTTTTATATATTTTTTTTTAGGTAATTTATAGAAATCTAGCTATATTTATAATTAATATAATATAATAAGTATTTAAATTTTACTAGAGTATTTATTAGGAAATTAGTATAAGTAATAAAAAATTTAATTTAAGTGTGTTAGTTAAAGTGTAATAAATATATAAATAGTATTTAATAATTTGAAGTTATTTTTTTTATGTATTTATTATTTATAAGTAATAATATATAGTCTTAAATTAATTTAAGTTTTACTATTAGTAATAACTAGAATTTAAATTATAAATATAGATTTTTTATTTAAAATAATTTTATTTAATAATCTATAATTATAATAAATTATTTAAGAACTAGTATACTGGTCCTTAATATTATTTAATTCTTGTATGGGATAAAATAAGTTATTTTTATTAAGTTAATAATTATAAAAATATATTATTTAAGTATTTTATTTATAAGTTTTTTAAAAAATAATAGTTTAAATTATTATAATAAATAAGAAAAATTTTTATATTTTCTAAACTAGTAAAAGTTATAGTTTTTTATAAAAGAAATATTATTTTACGTTAGCTTTTTTATATATAAGATATTAACTAATATTTTTTATTATGGTTTTTAAGTTTATTAAATTTTATAAATTTTTAACTATTTATAGTTTATAAATTTTTTTAATTTATTAAGTTGATATATATAAATATTTAATTATTTTTTTTTAAGTTCTTCTAGTACTTAAATTAAATTATTAATATAAAATATCTTTATTATAAAATACTTTTAAAATATTATTTATTTTCTAGTTTTAATATATTTTTTAACTATTTTTATAATAAGGTTATTTTTTTAATTTGTATAGGGTATATAGATTAAAAATTAGGTTCCGTGGCTATTATTTTTTAATACATATACTATATTTTAGGATTTTTTAAAAAAATCTAGTGATTTACTAAAAGTATTTATTTTTATTATTTATTCCTATTAATATTTAATAATTAATTAAATTTTAAGAGTTTTTTATAATATTTAACTTTTATAGGATAGTCTTTAAGTAATTATAAAAAAATAATATTTTTATAATTTATTAGAATTATTATAAGAAACTTATTTCTTTTATAATAATATTTTTAATATTGTTACTAAAAAATTTTATAAATAGCTATAAATTTTTTATTATAAGAAGGTATTAAAGTTCTAGTTTAATAATTTCTTAAGAAATTATTAATAGTTTTAATTATTTTTTTATTTAATTACTAAAGATTATTTTAAGGGATAATTTAAATATTAGTTTTAATAGTTATAGGTTCTCTAGGTTAAATATAATAAGTATAGGTACTAGTTAAAGCTTTTAAGTTTAAAAAGCTTTTTAGAATTTAGTTAATTAGAAATTTTTAATTTTTTTATTAAGTTATAAATAAATAAGAATGTTATAAAAGTGTAATAAATAATTAGTAGGAAAGAACAGTTGTAAAAATTTTAAATTTTTTGAATAGTTTAAATTTAATATTTTTTTTAATGTATTTTAATTTTTCTGGGTTATTAAAACTTTCCTAGTATAATAATATATTTAAAAAAAGTAATTTTTTTATTATAAAATAAATTTGTTAGGTTTATAAAAATTATGTATTTATAATATTATAATATTTATTTAATATATTTTTTATATTTTTTTATAATTTTTTAAATAAATAAGGATATTATTAAGTATAATAATAAAATAATTTATATAATTTATAGTATTATAATTAATTATATTAGAATATTACTAGGGTATTAGTAAGTCTAAAAGGTATTACTTTATATTTAAATAATCTATAATAAGTTAGAATATAGTTTTTATTATATTTTTATTTTAATATAATTAAAATTATAGGCTTTTTAAGGTTTACTAAAATAAAATATTAGCTATTTTATAATTAGTTTTTAATTCTAAAATTAAAAGTAATAATATAATATTTTTTTTAAGATTATATTTAACATTAGTAATCTATAATTAATTATAATTTACTTTTTTTTAGGTATAAATATAATAAGGAATTAATTAAAGATTAAATAATTTAATATATTTTTTTTTTGCTAGTTTTTAATATTTATTTAAAAGTTTAAGTAATAATACTAAGGCTATAGATTTTATTAAATATTAGTATTTTATTATTAATAAATTTAATTTTATAATATTATTAACTATATTTAGTATTTAATTTTAAGTTTTTTATTAAAGCCTTATATCCTAGAGTTTTATAATATATAGCTAATTTATTTAGTTTTACTAGTTTTTAAATATTGTTTTTTAATTTTTTTTATAATATATTAAAGAAATAAATATAATTTTTTTTTTAATTTGTAATATATTTAATTTTATAATATTTTTATTATAATAATTTTTTTTCTGGGATTTTATATTTTATAATTATATTTTTTTATAATATTTTTTATATTTTTTATTTTTTTATAATATAATAGCTTTAGTATTTTAATTAGGAATATTTTAATATTAATTACTTAATTTAATTAATTATAATTTACTAGGGTTTAGTTAATAAGTATAAGTTTATTTTTTTACTAGCCTTTTATTTAATTAATTTTAGGTTATATATTTTAGTTAATTATATTCTAGGAAAAATTATATTTATAATATTTTTAAATATTAAATTAAATTAAAATTAATTAAACTACTAACTAAAGTATAAGATAATTAGTCTTATAATTTATAATCTTATTATTATATAAAAGCTATTATTTAATATTATAGTAAATAAGGTTTTTTTTTTATAGTTAGGATTAATAGTGAATTTATAATTAGGGTATAATATAAGTATATACTTCTTTACTATTAATATATATAATAATATAATATTTTTTAAAGTTTTAGGGATTTTAAATTCTTATTTTATTTTTTTTTAGATTATATTAAGGTTATATATAAATTATATTATTAATATAAAGTAGTTATTATTATAGTATATTATTATAATAGTTTTTTTTATATAATATTTATATTTTTAATTATAAAGTTATTTATTAATTTTTTAAAAAACTATTATTTAGGTTATAAAAAATTATTAAGTTTTAAAATTTTAATATTATATTTAGTATCTTAGTAATTTTTTTAGGGATATATTTATTAATAAGCTAGTAATATTTTTAATATTTGTTAGCTAGTTTTATATTTTTATAGTATAGTAATATCTTTTTATATAACTTTAAAATTATATTTTTATTAATTTAAGTTTATATTATATATTATAGTTAGATATATTTTTTAATTTAATATATTTAGTAATATTTATAAGAAGAATTTTTTTATTAATATATATATAGGTTTAAGTATAATATTATTAATAATTTTTATTTAAGGTATTATTATAGAAAAATTTTTTAGTATTTACCTAGGTTATTTTTTTTATATTTTTAAATAAATAAGATTTCTTAAGTATTTTTTTTTATTTAGTATTATTTTATATTATAATAAAGTATAATAGGTTAAGTATTTAATAATTAAATATTTTAAAATGTTATTTTATAAATATATTTTTTTTTTTTTTTAAGGAAAATTTTTCTGGGGTTATAATAAAGAGGTTTTTTTTTTATTAGTTTTTTTATAAGTAATATAATAATAGAAAGTATTGATAAATAAAGGTAAGCTTTTAAAAAAATAGTAGTATGATATTAATAGTACTTTTGTATTTATATTTTTACTTATTTTTCTAAATATAAGGTTTATTATATTATTTTTTAGTAGATTATATTTATTAATAACTTTAATTTATATTTATTATTATTAATTATTTAAAATATAAAAATAAATATTAAGGGTTTTTTTAGGTTTAGGGTTTTAGGGAAGTATTTAGTTTTTTTTTTTTTTTATAAATAAAATAATTATTATTAATACTTATTAGCTAAAATAATATAAGGTATAGGGTTTAAATATTACTTATTTTTATTTTTAGATTTAGAAATAAGTATAAAGTTTTTTTTTTAAGGGTTTATAATATTTCTAATATAACTTTTTTTGCTATATTATAATTTTAAATTTTTTTTATATTATTCTGGATAATATTTATAATTAATTTATTTTTCCAGGTTTACTATTATTATTATTAGAAAATATTTTTCTATTTTTTTCCCTTAATTTACTTATATATAAGTTTTGATTTAAATTAAAAGTGCCTAAATTTTTTGTTTATTCATTATCTAATTATAATTATTTATATATTATAGCGTACTAAGTATAATTAATAAAAATATTTTTTTAATTTATTTTATATATTTTATCTTAATCTTAGGTTTTAGGCTTTAAATATATACTTTTTTTTTATTTTTTTTATTTAATTAACTTTAATCGAGTATAGGAAAGTATAAATATATTTAAATAAAGCTTTTTTTAGGTAAATATTTAGGTTTTTTTTTATTTCTATTTTTATTTATTATTTTAAAAGATTTTTTAAGTTAATGTATAGAAATTCTTATATATATTAAAAATATGTTTTTTATTATTTTTAATTTTTAAAATATTAGTTTTATAATTTTATATAATAAAGATATGTTATTTTTAATTATTTAGTAAAGTAGTAATAATAAAAATAATTTTATTATATTTTTTCTAGTATATTAGGGAAAATATAAATAAATATTAAGTTTTATAAAATATTTTTTATATTTATATAGTTTTTTATTATAAAAATTAGGTTTTTTAAGCTATAAGATTTTATTTATTTTATTTTTTTTTTAAAGGTAGTAATTTTTATTTTAAGGGTTATAATTTAGTTTATTATTTTTTATTTAAGAGTTAGGGCTGATAGGTTATTTATATTATCTTAATACTAATATTTATTTAAATAATTATTTTAAGCTTACTTTTATAATTTATATTATTATTTAAAACTTAAAAATTTATAAAATATTTTTAAAGTTTTTTTACTTATAGGTTTAAGGTAATTATTAAATAAAAGTGTATTATTAATAATAAACTAATATTTATAAGTTAGTATAAATTATATAATTTCTAAAAATAAACTTATAATTTTAGGTTATATTAGTTAAAATAATTAAGTTAGTAAATAAGTAATTTTTATTATATAATAAGTAATAGTAATAAAAAAGATTTTATATTTTAATTAATTATATTAAATACTATACTAATATAATAATAATAATGGCTATTTAAGTATTTTAATAAAATAATAAATATAACTATATATCTAGTTATATATTCTAGATTATTATAATTATAAATAATTTTATTAATTATTCCTAGAATAACAGGACTTACTATTAATTTATATTAATATTCTGGAATTAATAGGATTGTTATTAATTTATATAACATAATATTTATTAGTATATTGTCTTTATTTATCTAGGAGTATTGGCTAGTAGGCCTATATTGCGACTATAAGGATTAGGTATAATAATTATATAATAATATTGTAATAATTTTAAAAACTTTAATAATAATATAATAAATATTATATAATAAAAAAAATATAACTAGGCTTTGAAAATAAAACCTATAAAAAAGGAGAATATATTAACCTAATATAAATTATAATTAAATAATAGCCTGTAAAAAAATATGTAGAAAAATCCTAGTTATATAATTAATGTAAGAGATATTATATTCTAAAAAAAATACTAGGAAATAATGACTGATTAAGGAAATATTATTTTAAAGAAAATAGAAAATAAAATAATAAATAATATTAATAAACAATTATATAATTAATTAGTATTATTTAATATTTATAATATAATAAAATTAAAATAATGTTTTTTTTATTATATTACTATTATATAATATATATAAATAATACTTATATTAACCTAGCTTATTTACTATTATAATAAGCTAAGCTCCTATAGGTTAAATATAAGAGGAATTCCAAAAATAAGCCTATATTAGGTTTATATTAGTAAATAAGTTAGGTAAATATTTAGGTAATATAAATAATATATAATTAGTAAAAAAATATCTAGTAAATTTAATTTAAATATTATATTTATAACTAATTATTAATTATTTTAAATAAGTATATAAAATAAAGTTTATATATTTAATTTATACTAGTAAAGTTATTTATAGTTATATTAACCAGGGATAACTTAAGTTATTAATATAGTAATTAAGGATAACTTAAGTATATATAATTATATAACTAGGATAACTTTAGTTTTATTAGCTAAGTTATCTAGGGTTAAATTAAGTATTACTTACCTAGGAGGCTTATTATTATAAATATATTAGGTTATAATAAATATTCCTTTTTATTAATTTTATTTAAAGTATTTTTATATAATATAGCTTTTTAAATAATTTTTAAATAAATATATATATTTTTTTATTTTATATTATATTAAATATAATATTATTAGTATAAGTTTCTATAAAACTTATTATTATAGTAGTTATATTAAATTTATTAAAGATTTTAGTTTTATTATATTTAATATACTCCCTATTATATTATAAAATAATTTATTTTATTACTAAAAGGTTTTTAGCCTATTATTATACTTATATTATTATAAGTTAAAATTATAAATAAGTAATATAAGTATAAAAGTATATATATATTTCTTATTTTATTTTAATTTAGATTTTCTAATATTTCCAGATACTATATTATTTAAAAAAAAATTATCTAGTTATTTAATAAAAGTGGTAAAAAAGCTTTAAAGTAATAATAACTTATTTTATTATATTTATAATAAAAATAATAATTATATAAAAAAACTATAAAAATAAGTTTTTATAGCCTTAAATTATTAAAAAAGTTAAAAGCTATTAATTATTAAGCTAAGGAAAGTATTAGGCTAAATTAGTATAAGTTTAGAAAAAAAAGCTTAATTTCTTAATTTTTTAAATTTTATATTTACTAGTATTAATTAGTTTTTTTTATTATTAGTTTAAGGTTTTTAAATTTAAGTTTTTAAGCCTTATAAAGAATATTCTTTATTATTTCTTAGCTAATTAGTAAATAATTTAGGTTTTTTTATTATTTATTTTATTATATTTACAGGTATTTATAAAATTTATTTAAAAGGTTTTTAAAGTAATATTAGTATATTAAAATTTTTCTAGTTCCAGTATTATATTTTATATATTTTTCTATTTTACTAAATATAGAGTTTATGAATTTCCTATTTAAATAATAGATAAGATAAAGGTCACCTAAATAAAAGATAAAATTAGGAAAGAAAGAAAGAAAAGAAAATAAATATAAGAAATAATGGTTTTATAGAAATGGAGGGAGATATATTGAAACCAGGAGGGAAAGGGAGATAATAAAGGGAGAAAGGTAAAGTTATTAAACTTAGAGAAGGAGAGAGAATAAGAAAGAAGAAAGAGAAAAAAATAGGTTAGAAATAAAAGGGGGAGAAGATAGAAGGGAGGGAGAGAAGGGGGAGAGAAGGGGAAGGGGGCGGGAGGAAAGAGGAGAGGAAGGGGGGGAGAGGGGGAGAGAGGGAGAAGAGGGGGGGAGGGAGAGAAAAGAAGAAAAAGGGGGAGAAAGGAGAAGACGAAAGGAGGAGAAAAGGAAGGAGAGAGGAGCAAAGACGGAACGGAAGGAGGGAATGGAAAGGGAAGAGAAGGGGAGGAAAGAACGGGAAGAAGGGAAGGAAGAGAGGAGGGAGGGAGGGAGAAAAAGAAGAAGGAAGAGAGGGGGAGAAGGGAGGGGGAGGGGGACAGAGGAGGGGACAAGACGGAAATGAGAAAAGAGAAGGGGGGAGAAAAAGAAGGGCGATAAGGAAGGAGAGGGGAAAAGAGAGACTGGGAGAGGATGAGAGTACGAGGGGGTCTGGAGGGAGCGGGCCGGAGAGAAAAGAAAAGAAGGGAGAAAGAGATAAAAAAAAAAAGAGAGGAGAGGAGAAGGTAGGAGGGGGGGGAAGAAGAAGAGGGGAAGAAGAGAGGAAAGAAAAAGAAAAGGGATAAAAGAGGGGAACGGGGAAGAAGGAGAAGGGGGAGAAAGGGGGGAGGAACGGAATGGAGGGGGGAGATAGAAAAGAGGAAATTAAGAAAGAGAAGTTTGATGATTAAAAGATAAAATTAAGTTAGAAGTACTTTTATAATTCTTTTAAATTTATATAAGTAAATTTGAACATTAATTATTTTTTATAATTATTAATATTAAATTTGTATTTTTTATATAAATAGCTTTTAATTATAGTTTATCTTAGGAAATTATTGTAGTATTTAGTTTTTTATAAATATCCTTAATTTTATAAATAAAGGTTTTTATTTTTAATTATTAAAAAAAATAGTATTAATATTAGCTTATAATATTTTTTTTTTTTTTTTTTAAATATTAGTAAAATAAGTGTTAGTATTAGTAGTAAAAATTTGGGGAAGGAAAAAAATAGAAATAGTAGAAGGGGAGAAAAATAAGTGGGGAAAGATGTAGGGAAAAAGGAAAGAGGGGGAGAGAAAAAGAGGGAGTGGAAAGAAAACTGATAAGATTGATAATTTAAGTATATAATAATTTTTATTTATATCTAGTAAATATAATTTTTATTTTTATACTTAAAATATTATTAATTTCTTATATATATAAAATATTATAATATAGGTTTATAGAATTTTTTAAAAAAAAGCTATTAAATATAATATTTTTATTATTTTATTAGCTAAAAACTTCTTTAATTATGAAAAGTAAATATATTTATTTTTATAAAATAAGTTTTATAGAGAGTATATTAATTATCTTATTAGATAGGTAATAGGTTTTTAAGAGTTGTTAAAAATTCCAGGGCCTTTTTAAGATTAATAGATTATTTTTTTTATTTTATTATTAAATTTTTTGTGTAAAGTCTATAAGGAAACTATAATTTTATTAAGCTTGTGAATAAAGATGAAAGAGTTTACTAAACTAAAAAAGCTTAAATGCTTTATGAAAAGAAAACCGGGGAGGGGATAGAATGGAGGAGGAGTATTTGGATGGGGATAGGGAAAAAATAGTACCTAGGAAATGAAGGGGATGAGAAAAATGAATGAGGTGAGGGAAGTAGTTGATAGGGAGAGATGGCAAAGACTTGGGAGGAGAGAGGATGAGAGGGGGGAAAAGGAGAAAGAAAGGAAGAGAGGAGGAAAAGAAAGAAGAAGAAAAGGAGGAAGAGAGGGGGAAGGAGGGAGGAAGGAGGGGGGAAAAAGAAAGAAGAGAGGAAGAATGGGGAAAAAAAGAGAACGAAAGAGGGAAGAAGGGAGAAAGAGGCGAAAGAGGTAGGCGGGGGGGGGGGGAAGGAAAGAAAGGAGAGGGGGGGGGAAAGGAAAAGCGATGAAAGGAGGGAGAAGAGCGAGGCGAGGGGGAAGGCGAAGAGGAAAGAAGAAGAAGAGGGAAGGGGTAGAAAAAGGGGAGGAAGGGAGGAGAAGGAGATAGGAAGGAGAAGGGCCGAGGGGACAGGAAGAGAAGAAGAGGAGAAAAGAGCCGAGGAAGAAAGGAAAAAACTTAAATATATTTTGTAGTTATTTGGATTAAATTTTCAAAATATTAAATTCTTTGAAAAGAAGAAAATTTATATTCTAGGTATTTTTTATTTACTAGTAAATAAAATAATCATCTATAAAAAATTTAATATAATAACCGTAATATCTATATATGTTTATAAAATTTGGTTTACTTTTTATATAGAAAGTATTTGAAAAAAGGATTTTAAGTTTTTTAATTTTATTTTACTTATACCAATACACGAGAATATAAAGGAATACGAAGATAAATAATTACTTTTTTATATTATTTATTATATTATAGTAATACTAGTAATTTAATTTTTTTAAACTTAATTATTTTTTTTTATTAGTTTTATAATTAATAAAAAAACTCTAGGTTTCTAGTAAATAACTTTACTTTTTATTTTCTCTAAATATATACTCGGTATATTTTTAATATTTTAATAAAATTTATTATCTTTTTATTAAATTATAGGGTTATATTAAATAACTAGAAATTACTTAAAAATATTATTTTTTATATATTTAAAATACTAAAATAAAATTTTATAAGTATTCCTATAATAATTAATATAAAGTAATTAATTTATTTATTAATAAGTTTTCTTTATATCTGCTTTAGTAATACTTATAACTTATAATAATTATTTTTTTATTTTATAGAAATTTAAATCTTTTAATTAATTATAGTAAAATTAAATATTATAACTTACTCTGTTATAATATAAGTAATAATAAATATTACTAAGTTGATATAGTTTAGGTTTAAGTCTGGTATGGAATTAGTAAGGTATTAATTTTTAGGTATTGTTTAAAAAGTTTTTTTAATGATATTATCACTTTTAAATTTATAATGAAAATATTAAGTATAGGAGGAAGGGAAAGCGGAGGCTAGGGGAACCCGGGATGAAGAGGGTGGGGAGATAGGGGGGAGAGGAATAGCGAAAAAGAGGCAGGAAAGAGGGAAGGGCCGAGGAGGGAAGAGAGAGAGAGGAGGATAGTAGGGGAGGAGGAAAGATTAGGGAGAGGGGGGAAGAAAGAAAGGAGTAGAGAGAAGGGAGAGGGGGGCGGAGGGAAAAAACGAAGAGGGAAGGAAAAGAAAAGGATAGAAGGATGGATAGAATAGAATGGAGGAGGCGAGGAACGGAGAACGGGTAGTAAGGAAGGGGATATTATCTCCTTAAGGGGGGACGAAAAGGAGTGAAGGGAAGGGAGGGACGAGGGGCCGAGAGGCGGAGGAAAGAGGGGAGGGGGAGGAAGAAGAGGAAGGCGGAGGGGGGGGGGGAGAAGGGAGAGCAGGGAGAGAAGGGGATGAAGAGGGAAGGTAAGAGGAGGGGCGGGAGGGGGAAAGGGGGAGGAGAGGGGATAGAAAAGGGGAAGGGGAGGGGGGGAGGGGGGGGAGAGAGAAAAAGAGGAGAAACGGGGAGCGGAGACGGGGGGGGGGAGCGGAGCCGAGACGAGAGATGGAGAGACGGGGGGGAAGGAAAAAGGAGAAAAGACTCCACACGACTCAATGAAGAGGGAAAGGTGGGGAAAAGGAGAAGAGAAGGTAAAAGGGACGGGAGAGAGGGGGGGGGAAGAGGGGGAAAAGGAGGGGAAGGGGGGGGGGGACGGGGAGAGAGAAAAGAGGCAGTAGGAGAGAAAGAATTGAGCGAGGAAAGAAGAAGGAGAAGAGGAAAAGAGGAAGGGAAAGGAGACGGAGGGGGGGGAGGGGGGATGAGGAGGGGGGGGAGAGAGGAGGGGGCGGAGACGGCGGGAAGAAGGGGGGGGGCGGAGCAGGCGAGGGGAAGAGAAGAAGGAAAGGGGGGAAGAAATGGAGAAAGCGGAAGAACAGGAACGAGTGGTAGAAGGACCGGCGGGGGAGGAGGAGCGAAGCGGAGAGGAGAGGGCGGACGGGAAGGAAGAGGAGAGGAAAAAGAGGAGGAAGGGGGAGGAGGCCCGGGCGGGACGAGGAGGCCGGGGAGGTGGAAATGATTAAGTATTAATTAAAGCTAGTTTTTAATAATTTGTAAATATAATAAAAAGATTATTTTATATTAGTTTATTCTGAACTTCTAATTTTAATTTATAATAATAAATATTTTCTTA